>CM050163.1:130869948-131339948 GCA_027410445.1 Discoglossus pictus | reverse complement strand
GGCCCAGAGTCAGGGCTCAGCCCCTTATGGCCACTGTCAACTAACCCCAAAATAAACTCTAATGCTCAATACAGATGGTGGATTGATAATAATTGCTCATTAGCGGCAGATTTACCGGTTGTTAACCAAAAATGGTCCACCACCGCCTTCTTAGAGGACAAACTACTACCTCCGGGGGAATGGCTTAACCTACTCGCTATAAATCAAAGATTAATTCACATCACTAAGAATAAAGGAGGGCAAAATACATCATTATTCGAAAAATGTTGCATTAAATTCCCGGGAGGGAAAGGGAACATCTCCATAATATACAACCATTTAAGCGAGTTAGTCACGCCCCCTAAATTACACTATGAGTCAGCATGGGAAACTGACCTCAACATACAATTAGACAGAGACCAATGGAACAGCATTCGGAAACAAGCAAAAATCACATCACTTAACGTAATTATGAAGGAAAACGCCTATAAAGTTATCATGAGGTGGTACTTAATTCCAGTAAGAATGCACATAGGAAACCAGACGATTAGCGACACCTGCGAAAGGGGCTGCAACCAGAAAGGGACTCTAATCCATAAACTATGGGAATGCCCTATGATTAGACATACCTGGGTGGACACTTACAAAACCCTAGAGAATTTATGGGGTCAAAACTATCCCATGAGACCAGAAGAGGCCATTCTGGGTTTACCGGTAGAAGGGATGTCCAACTCAGAACAATTCCTAACCAACCAAATTTTCTTAGCAGTTAGGATAGTAGTAGCCGCCCATTGGAAATCACCCACCCCATTGTTTGAAGTAGTCTTAAACAAAATTGAGTTTGTTCGGTCCATGAGCATTTTGTCCGCTGAGGTTGACCATAACTACAAACGCTGGGCCTCCTGCTGGGCCGCCTGGGAGACAAGACGAGGCAGATGAATAGGGTGAGTGACACTTTTTCCCTCCAAAGGAGCTATTAAGGGAACCATATCAGGAGTTGTCCTAACTTACCCAACACCATTAGCCTCATACAGTAACCTAAACACAGAGTTCGCAACATATTAGTGGAAACCAACCAAGCTCAAGACAACAGATGGTCAGGAATCCAAGTTCATAAAAATTTTTTTACCATAGTTATGGGACTTTATTACATATATTTTTTTTTTTTTAATTAGTATTAAGTTAATTGAAAGCTAATACCAGCTATTATATTTCCAGAAAAACGGAAAAAGAGAGGAGTTTTGGACAGGCAGATGACATACTAGAAACCAGATATGTGAAACACGTTTATTGTTAATTTCTACTTACCATCACAAATGTTTTTGCTGGACTATGTTGTATGTCTGACCTGTCTAATAAAAATCAATTTAAAAAAAAAATTGCATCACTGGAACCTGTCTTATGAGGGGGAGGATGTGTTGTACAACATTGCTGCACTCTGGTTATATTATCTGAGGGAATTGCATGGAAAAGTGTCAGGCCAGTACCTCATGCTCACTGACATCAGGCATGAGGTGCCTGTCTGTAACCACCTTCTTGGTCTGCACCTCCACATCATGTCCGCCACAGCATAAAGCTTCTCTATCTCAGTTCTCTGGCTAACTGGCAGTCTTATCTGACATATTGTTGTTATTCCACTGTGTTGTATCTATGTGTGTATTTGTGTCTATGTCTGTGTATGTGGCTATGTGTGTGTGTCTATGAGATCATGATGTGTGTCTGGCTGACTGTCCACCTTCAGAAATATAGTACACAAGAATAGATGTAAACTACAAACATTCTTATATGATGTATTGTAAGGAAGGGCCGGAAGCTGGTGACAGACATAATGATCACATATTCACTGATCACTAATATAATATATGGAGTTCAGTTTTATCATTAAGTGTCCACTGCAGTTCATGAAGAATGACACTTGCTTGTCAAGTATGTGTAAGTCATGGACATAAACATTTTTGGGAACATCAGAATTTTTGTAGACTCTGTTTATGAATGTAGTAATACATTTTGTTTTTATTACATCACTCCCTGAGAGCTGGATCACACGGGTGTGTTTTTTGGCTATAATTTGATGGAGGGTTGAGAAAGGAGGGGGAAAAAAAAGCATTCCTTAATTGGAAAAGATTAAACACCACACCCCTCCCTCCTCACTGTCCCAGAGGCAGACTTCTTGTTTCAGGAAATGTAATCATATCTCTCCAGAAACACTCCTCTCACACACAGAACTTCTAGCTATGTATCATGGATTTCCCCAGGACCAAACAGGCGCATCAAAATTTATTTTTTACAATTAAAAACTATCTGTATGACTTTTTCCCTGATTACTTATGCTGTTAGACTATTTTTTTCAAACACTTTCTGATTTTATTGTGCAGTGGTCCTTTTACTCTTATAATTACTCAGGCCATCATTCTATTATCGGCCGTAAATCGGCCGCAAAGCTGCGATTCCTTGCGGGGCTCCCGTTACCTTGCAATTCAATTATACGGCGCCGCAAGGATATCCCCTTACGGCCGGCCGTATATCTTGCAATCAGCCGTAAGCTCAGAAATCTTTAAATGCAAAAATAAATTCAAGACGGCACTGTAAAGCTCTGTAAATGCTAGGGATTATTATGGGGGACATGAGGATTAATAGCAACCCCCTCTCAAGCTTGCACATCAGCCCAAATCCGAGATTACATTAACTGTTTATTTTCCCGGCCGCAGCGTGGGCGGGTCTGAGGTGCTCCAAGCCCTCTGGACTTTTTACATGGATATGTGACATAAATTTAAAAAAATAATTATTTACGGATTTGAGTGTAGGGGAATGTTGTGCTATGAATGCTAACACCTAAAATCACTTTATAGTCTCATAAGAGTGCAGGATGGCTTTATTATGGCTTTAAAATGTGCTTAATTGTGTGCCTGCGGGACCTTTTTGCTGCAAGTAAGCTGCGGCTCGGTTTTAGCCTTGCAGAGAGGGTTCCCGGAGCAATTGAATAGCAACCAGGATTTTCTTACGGCCGAAACTCTTGCGGCCGTTTAAGATCAAAGGCTTTCCTCCGGCTCGTGCGGCCGCAAGGGATAGCAAGGCGCCGGCCGCAAGACTGCCGGAATCCCCGGCCGGAAGGGAATAGAATAGGCGAATAGCTTGTGGCCGGTCCTTGCGGCCCCGCATCTCCTACGGCCGATAATAGAATGAGGCCCTCAGTCTTTATGTATGATCATGATTTGTGTTTGTGCCCTCCCATAGAAAAATATAAATAATTGTTTTATGCATTATTATGGCCCACAATCAAATGCTTGTAATAGGCAAGGAATTGCTCAGTGTGTGTATGAATAGCTATGTTGTAAAATGGCTGTTATGTGGAAATGTCTGTGATCTATGATTTGCTCACCCAGCCATTAAAGTGGAGAGATATACACGCATAGAAAAAGACAAAAATGGGTATATGCATACCTTGCACAGGCACTTGTAGGAGAATATGGGACAATAAGTCTAGTGGGTGAGTGTGACCAAAATTAGCATTGTTCCGCCTCTTCCCTCCCCCCGGCTCCCCCCGCTCCCTCGCCTCGCAAAAAGAGATTAGGAATATCTTTTTATTTTTTTTCTTTTGGTGGTTTGTTTGTTTGTGTGTTTTTGTTTGTGTTTGAATGTTTAAAAAAAAAAAAAAAAAGAAGATGTGTTTGGGCAAAGGGCCTATAGCTAAATCATGATGCCCAGTGTGGATCTTGCATCTAGTATCGGATTAAGCAGGGAATGTATATGCACACATAAACATATATATTTCATACACATGAATCTGATCCACAAAATATAACTGTGTTTAAACCAGCAGAAAAGGTAAATCTGTTTTGAGTCTAACTATACAAATAAAAAGTGAAAGTAATCTAATGTATTTAGCTCTTGTCTTTGAACTCTCTTGCCAGCTCGGGTTTTTACAAATATGTTTGTTTTTACTTAAAAAGCTTAAAAATACTTCCTCACATGCCAAATCTAGTTCAAATGACTAAACCTACACTTAACACAGCTGTTCATATGACTCATTATCATAACAACAATTTTTCAAGTGACGTGCAGTCTGCACTAGACACCCCCTACCCCAGCAGAGGCACTTGGAACACATACCGTACTTTGTTTCTCTCTTCTCTCGACCTAGTTGACAGCAGAGGATGTGGGTGATGTTTTTTTTTTCTTATTATCACAGATTTCCATATATTTGTGTACTACCACAATGGTGATGTGTATAGGCTATCTATCTATCTATCTATCTATCTATCTATCTATCTATCTACAGTATCTATCTATCTACAGTATCTATCTATCAATCTATCTATCTATATATCTATCTATCTATATATATCTTTTTTGCATTGTACTGTAGCACAATAGTCTGATGTGGTCTGAGATGTAACTGTTAATCTGCCTTAAATCATCAGAAGAGACAAGCTGAAGATACAACTCCATTCTGATTGGTTAAATAGCTGCACCCATAACATAGCAGCGTGGAAGCAATAGGGAGAATTTGAAGCAATTAACAGTTAACATTGAATCTGCAAAATAAGATAGCCTGGCTAAAAAAAGCTTCAGTTTCAAACATTTTAAAAATTTCCACTAAATTTGTGTTTCTTTAAACATGCTCTTAAGCTCAGTTTTCAAAATGTAGAGTGGTGCTTTAAAACAATAATCAATATTACATTTACTATCAACTTGGCTGTTTCTGGTCTTTGCCCACTGTAAAGTCAGTGGGGCATGTTGCTTTTAAATTGTCAGGCACAACATTATACCAACAACATGGTCTCCATTGGTTGGAGTCTTTCTGTGTTAACATGATTTTGCCCGAAGAGCATCCTATAAATCATTGTTGGGTTCATTATCTAATAAGATTTTTCTTAAAGCTTTTTAGACATGTCTCTCACCAAAACCTCTCATCCTCCACTTGACAATCTTATCAAGGTAGAGACAAACAGTCAGCTAGAGGCTGATACTCTTATCTTTGAAAGTCAATTTAAGGTCCAATTCTTAATCATTAAATAAGATTTTTTTATTGATCAGTGGATAACTGAAACAACAAGCTCTTCAGTACAGTGGTCCTTTAATTTAATTTGTGTTCAACGCCTCTAGACAACTGTCAAAATATACAAAGTTGAGCGGAAGCATTATTATGGCCAATTCAGATGTTTGGTTATTATAATTAGAACTGTTCATTGGAAGCTTTACTAAATGAAGGGCACCAATGCAAACTGATGTACCAACACTTCTCTTTTCTTTGTCTTCATTGTCTTCCTCATTTTTCCTCTCTCTTCTCATAGATTTTTCATAGAAATCTATGTTTGACAATCATCCCCACTTCCTTACCCTTTTCTATATCATTTTCTAGGACTATCAGACGACAATACATGTGCATAAGGGTATGTGTTTTTAGGCATCTATGCAATACATCAGAAAGTGTCAAGTATGTTTACAATACTCATATAATATTCTATGACATTGTACTTACTGAGTAATCAAGGTAGTTGTCTTTGCCCTGGAAATTTGCTGCCCTTTTTACCACAGGCAGAAATACATCACTGCTCCTCACCCTGCATTTTTATATCATCTCCTTTATGACATTTTCTCTCTGTCTCCATTTAGATGGACAGCTTGCTTTTTCATTGCATTATAATAAAATAAAAGTGGTGGTGTCTGGCCTAAAATGTGGGCTTTTGGGCAGTGGCAGAGCTAGAGAATGAACGGCCCTGGTGCAAGAAAATAAGTTGGGCCCCCCTTGGGGGGTTGTAAAAAAATGTTTTGTGCTGGGCCCCGCTGGGATCAAATCACTCAGTGCTCCTGCCTGTGCGAAGCTCCTCTACCTGCAGCATAGCTCCAGGAAACGTGCGCTCCACTTTCCTGCAACATCCTCTACGGATATACTTGTACATATATATATATATACACACATATATACACACATATACATATATATAAACATCAACCCCACACAGAAGTCACCCCTCTTAGCATCCAACCCTACATAGCAACCAATTCTTGTCAGTAGCCATCCCTGCTCAGCACCCAACCCCTCTGAGCACCCACCTCAGATAGCACCTATCTCCTCTGTTCCTCCCTCACAGAACCCATTCCCCCTGTGCCTTGCTGCCCCTTTGCAACCCTTGATCTCTCACTTCTTCCCTTATAGACATCCCCATGCTGAACTGCTCCACACTGCCACATATTGGAGCTTCAGTAGAAATGCTCTTTTTTAAAACAGGAACACACACATTTCAGGCTGTGTGTGTGTGTGGTCAAGGAGGCACAGATGGGTCCCAAGGGGATCCCAGTAGGGCCTTAGCAGGTTGGGCCAAGGTGGGAGGCCCCCTGGTGGCCCATACACTCCAGAAAAAAAATTAAATGGGAAGAGGGCTCTAGTGCACTGCACCACTGGTAAATCTGCCCCTGCTTTGGGATCCCCTTTGGAAAGGAGACCACTTTGCACTAGTTCTGAGGACTTTCTACAAGGACTTTGCATTATAATAATTAAGTGTATTGTTTAATAACATTCCATTAAATTGTTCTATTTCAGAGATCTGTAAGGCTAGCAATTCATTTATTTTAAATAAAACCACAAATTAGTTACAAATGTACATTTGAAAACATACAGATAATTTACACTACAGTATTTAAGTTCAGCTGCAGATGGTTCTAAAAATGTGAGAATGACTGGATCCTGGCATCACTTTGTTATTTAGCATGTGATTTCAGACTCACATTCTTTTACACAGAATGTGGAGAAGTGCCAAAGCTATTACATCGTTTTATAGATCCCAAAAATAAAAACTCTCCCAAAGAGAAACACTATTTTCGTGGAAAAAGGCAAACTTTTAGTTACAGTGAGCAAACTGTCTGCAGTTTGACAACCATACACTGATCTGTGCAGCTCATACTGTTGTAGACAAGATGCTGGATTTTGAAATAAAATCTCAGGAAGAACAGGAGAGAGAAAGTAGGATAGTTGGAAATTCCATTCAGGACATTTTAGTGCTGGGGTAAGCAGAGGAACTTTTCCATAAAAGAGATACAGACCCTCTAACATAGCAGAGTCAGGAGATATATTTTTTGAGGCTAGGTTTTCTACGAGTACTATTGGATACTGCCAATGTAACTTAAAACTTATATGATGGAAAAATAAATATATATAAAAATTGGAGTCTGATTAAAAGTAAATTTACACAGGAATAAATATTGATGCTAAACCCTGATATTTTGGTGAGAGGGATGCTTACATTTTATGCAGAACAGAGCTTGCATGTATTGGTTATGCTGTCTGCTTCTGTCTGATTTGCAAGGAAAGGGGTAGGTGTTAAATTATCCATCTTGGATGTTATCACACATGATTTTTAAATGGAATTGTAACTATACATTTCAAATTGCATGTTTGAAGCATTCTGAATGTGTTTGCATGAAAAAAATGAATGCTGTAAAGCAGGGGTGGGCAAGTTCGGTCCTGGAGGGCTGCACACAGGCCTGGATTTGAGGATTTCCCTGCTGTGCACAGGTGAGTCAGTCGCTTCTTCAGTCATCCTGATTCACTCACCAGCAGTGTCCAAGTCAGCCACTCTTTCCATAGAGCTCCATAACTCGGCTGGTGCTGTGCTCGGACACACCCTGAGTTAGTCCGAAGGAGTTCCTGACTTTGAGATTGAGGCCTGAGCTTAAAATAACATGGTTTAACCCTTTCAGCTCCCATTTTTCATTTAAACAAAATGTTTGTAATGTCTAACACCTAAATAAATGGTAGTACGTTTGTAACTTCAGCATCTCTTTAAAAGCTATTTTGATGCATGCAAACCAAACAATTTCAATTCGTTTTGTGCACAAAGCAGATCAAAATCCTGATTAGTTGTTAGAAATATTTTGCTTCCATTAACCTATTCAGACTTGCAAGTAATCAATTATACTAACTGACACCTGGTTGAAGATAAACCACTATATAAATATTTCTAATTCAAAACCATGAAGTTGAACATTAAATTATACAGTTTCATAAATCCTCTGGTAGCATTGCTTGGAGATAATCAATATAAATATTTGTTCAGCTGCCCAGCCTCAGGAGACAGTGATTTGATATCTACAACAGATAAAAATGTGTATAAAAACTCATTATCATGCTACCCTTTTACAGAGTGTCTTTGGTAAATAGCTTGTTCAGTTTAGGAAACTGCACTGATTATATTGTGAATGTATATATTTTGTATAGATAAAATATGTTGGATTACTTTACGCATTGTTTTATTGGCTTGGTGTTAAGTTTAATTTGTTATTTCTTAAAGAATTAAAAAAAGTTAACCCCAGAAAGTAGTAGACGATCTACCACTCTAACAGATCTCCCTTTTAGTTCAGAGGTATACTGTATATTTTCCATTCAACTCCCTATTAATTTTCCACCCACTCTTGGCAAGCCCACCACACTCTTCATATATGTGAGTAATGTATATGCAACACTACAAATACATGCTATCACTTTACTCATAGAAACACAATACTATGATTATGCCCTGCACACAGATTGAGTTGCATATTCATAAACACTATTCAACCATTAGCTCAGTCTAATGCTATTTGACACTCAGCATGTTTGGGTCCAGCACATTTAAACATTTCTTGTTAGGCACTGCCTCTGATATTCCAAGATCGAGCATGGCTTTGTATCAGAGAGTGGGGACTTCGGTGAGTAGTATGCAAATCAGTACAGTACAAGTGAATATATATAAGCAAATGGTGAGCTCAATATACAGAGGAGGAGAGAAATAGAGAACAAGCAGGTAGAGGAAGCAGTCTCACCAAGGAGAAGCAACGCGTCTAATTAAGTCACAAAAAGTGTAGGAGTTGAATGGTCTAAATTGTTCACTAAAATATTCAATCACAATGGATTTTTCTGTGTGGCTTCTGTTCAATTATTTCTGTGTGTGTGTGGTACTTGAGGGTTTTTTGTGTGATTGTGGCCCTTGACGGGAGAGAGCTTCCCAATCACTGTTACGGATAGACACTGAATCATAAATGTAGGTATTACTATATATATATGCATATACTGCATAATGATACATTAATATATAAAGTCTCTCACTCATATCCAGCCTGTCTAGTTAATTTCTCTGATGTTACTTGGACTGGTTGTTATTGTGCGGCCTCTAGTTCTAGTGGAATCTAGCATCATTAACAGGATAGCTGCAGGCATGGCTGTAGGAACTGGAGGGGAGGGGGACAAACCCCCCTTAGATTTTTCAATGTGTGTAGAGAAGCAGTTGTGTTGTATTTTTATACTATATGTGTATTCCCACTAGATTTTCTTTGGCTCCTACACCCATGGCTGCAGGTCATTGTGATAACCCAGGAATTTCCTGCTGGTTTATTCTTTATCAAGCAGTCAAATAGTTCTGAGAGTGTAACCATGTATAAAATATGGCAGTCTAAATTGGCCAAGCCTGTCTAACCTAGTGTGAACTCATGGAAATCTCCATAACTGTATTTGACTTAGATAAATTATTTTAACATTGGTAAAGGATAATGACCACAATTGCACAAGAAGCATCAAAATGTGGTAACTTGTGAATTTCACAGATAAGAAATGTCATCAACCTTTAGATTTTAAGCAAAACAAGCCTTCAAACTAAAACAAAATAAAAGGGTTTCAATAGCACTTCACATGTTTTTATATATTATAATACATTTGTTTAATTACTCTACACCTTTATGTCAGATGCGATGATAACAGGTAGAAAACATATCACTAACCAAAATGTTTCCTGTTCTCCACATGTTGCATAACGTTCTTATGGATTAAAAGGATTATTGTTTGTGGAACATGGACGGATTTATGATAAGGCAACATAGGCAGATGCCTATAGGCACTCCTCAGGGAAAGGCGCCTCATTTTAATAATACATTTAAAAAAATAAAGGTCCTATCCTGTTATGGTTATGGCACCAGTCCACCGCTGCAGTGTGGTGACCAACCGCTAGATGGCACTGCCAATATTCCAGTGCCGTATCATAGAGTCAAGACTTAGGTAAACTGATAGGGTTAGGGTGAGGGTTAGTTTAAGGGTTAGGCTAACATTCTAAGGTTAGAACTTCTCTCACATAACAGCAGAGCTGCAGCAGCGTACTGGTGCCGTAACTATAACAGGATAGGTCCAAAAACAATATCACTGCCCCATAGTGATAGTCTGAAGGCACGCTCCAGAACTCACACTACAGACACAGAGCAGCTTCCTCACACTGAGCTAAGAAAGACTCATTAGATCAAACTGCACAGCAAAGAGGTAAGCATCATGCACTCTCTTTATATGTGCATTCATTTGGTACTCTCTTTATATTATCAAATATATAAAAAAATGTTCATATGATTATGTAAATGTGATGGTATTATATGATGATGGCTGTATGTGAATATGTAAAGTCTGTGTGCATGTGTGTGTACTTTATATATCAATATACCGTAAGTAGTGGTGAAGGGGATTGGTGTGGAATCCATGTTAATGGTGTAAGATATATGGATATGTGTGTGTTTATTACACATATAATTATGAGTGAGTATATATGAACTAGGTATTGTTTTTTTTCCCCACACAAATTAAGTATTCAAAGCCTTACATACACAAATACCACATTTTTAAAATACATAAACAATTATATATAAAAGTGTGTGTATATAAATATATCTATCATATGTTATTTTAGAAAGTGTGCAGGTATTTTGTTAAGGTTAAAATTAGTTTTTCTTTAAATTAGATTACTCTTCTGCATGTATGATCTACAACACTATGCTGACATAACTATAAAATATATTAATCTGTATTTTATATGTATATTTTTATGTATATGGTATATGCATTACATTTCATAGTGTTTATATCATTCCGGATTATGAAATTGTATCTTGTAAATGTATTAATGTACCCTGAAACTCTGTTTGGAGAGTGCTCTCACTGACAATATTTAATCCTTACAAGGGCCACTGTAGGAACATACTTACCAGAGCATCCTATGTGCAGCTAAGCTAGGCCTCTTTTAATAGTAACTCTCAAGCAACCAGAAACGACATTTATCTGGCACCTACCAATCTCGGTGAGTGCCTGGATAACTGAGAGTTTACTGTATATATCACATATAATAGTTGTCAAACTGAAAGTCGTCATCACGCTTTGCGAGCTTGCAAAGCGAGCTTGCAGTTCTGGTCAAATTGTGGCCCTTGGGAAGCGAGGGCCGCAATTGCGAAGTGGAGACTCCAACGTCGGCTTCAATGAGCCGAAGGCTCATTGCAGTCTGCAAATGCGGATCCTCGCGAAGCGTGGGTCCGCATTAGCGGAAGTGGAGGCTCTACGGCGCCTCACTCGAGGTAAAAAACAACCCAGAAAAGCGGGACTATGAAAACAAAAACCACTTAGAAAAAAAAAATATACGACCCGCAGGAATTAGAAAAAAAAAAAATAATAAGTAAAGAGGAATTATGGACTTAGACAAAAAAAATTACGACGCGCAGGACTTAAATACGAAATAAATAAATAAAATAAAAAAAGTACGAGGTCATAAAAATACGAAGTTAACGGCCGAAACACGTTCATCAAAAAACACCCCAAACACTGAAAAATAATAAAAAAAAACATCAGACACAGCATGGAGGGACAGCCAGGACGTCTGGGGTGAAATTGCATGCGAATTAAAGTCGAAATTAAGGAGTTTAGCCACTTGAAAATCGGCTAAGAGAGAAAAAAAATGGCAACCTGAAAAAAATGAAAATGAGGCTACACGACCCCGAAGCGCAGAAAAAACTGAAAAAGACATATGACTTGTAATTACGATCCACGGAACTTATAAAAAAAAGAATACAAGGGCGCAGAAATATGAAGTTAACGGACGAAATGCGTACATCCAAAAACAACAAAAACACTACAAAATACAAACAAAACATTAAAAAAAAATCACACACAGCATGGGGGGTCAGCCACGACATCTGCCAGTGAGGTTGCATGCTAATTAAAGTCGAATTTAAGGAGTTTTCGAAACTTGAAAATCGGCTACGTGAGAAATAAAATGGCGGCGCAAAAAATTAAAACAAGACTACACGACCCCGAAATGCACAAAACACCGCCAGGCAGGTATGACTTTTGCCAGGGACGTACGAGGTACAAAAATACACAGGCTAGGAAGCAAAGAAAATGCTTGCGAGCCTCGTAGCACATAGACAACCAACGCCTATTTACAACACTAACTTGCAACTAATAACATTACGAATCTAAAATGGCGCTTTACACATCTAAACCAATGGTTTGCCCTCGCGCATGCAGCATATTTCTAATGCACAGTTGGGACATTGATGACACTTTCTCCTCAGGCCAGCAACACTCCAACTGTACATTGTATGCTGCAGGAAAATAAAAAGACTTACTTAGCTCTTCAGGCTATTCATTGCTGGATATATCAATTACAAATAGGTAAAGTATATTAATTTATTAAGTAACTAATTAATGAATTATTATTTAAAAAATAGACATATATATCTGTCTTTGTGATGAGCGCCAAATGTGCTCAGAGGAGCAAAAGTAAACCAGAGGGCGGCTCGCAATGAGCGCCGAAGGTCCTCAGAGTAGAAAAAGCTTGATTTTGTGTGTCAAACATCATTGCCACGGCTTAAAATTGTATTGCCCGGTCATTTTTGAAGTGCAAGTCGCTAGTATATATATATATATATATATATATATATATATATATATATATATATATATATATCATGATGTGTGTCTGGTTGTCCACCTTCAGAAATATAGTACACACAAATAAATCTAAACTACAAACATCTTTATTTGATGCATTGTAAGGATGGTGAGCTGGTGAGATACATCCTGATCACACTCTCACTGATCATTTATATTCGCAATGGCGTTCAGTTTTATCATTAAAGGTCCATTCCTGTTCAAGAAAAAAAAGACACTTGTTTGTCAAATATGTGTAAGTAATGAACATAATATTTTTTGGGGTAAATCTGAACTTTTGTTGTCTCTGTTTATGAGTATAGGAATCCATTTTGTGTTTGTTACATACTTCTTGAGAGCTGGATCATATATTTTCAGTGGAGGTAGGATTGAGGAATGAGGGAACAGAAAGCATGTTTTAATTGGAGAATATTAAAATTGACACCACACCCCTTCCCCCTAATTGGCCCAGAGGCAGGCTCCTTGCTTGAGGAAATACAACCATATCTCTCCAGAAATGTATCATGGATTTCCCCAGGGCCCTGCAGAGGCATAAAACATTTTTTTCTCATTATACACTAGCTGTATGACTTTTTTCCTGGGTACTTATGCTCTTAGTTAGATTCAACTTTTTCAAACAATTTCTGTTTTCATTGTGCAGGTCCCCTTTAACTTTCATAATTACTCATTTTTTATTTGCAATATAAGTGATCATGATATGCTTAACATGCGCTCACTGTCCTCCAACAGAAACATATAAATAATATGGAACAACATTAAATGACTTTATTAAACAAATGTGTATCAGTTGTAATAATGGCTGTTATGGGGAAATGTCTGTGATTTGCTCACACAGCAAGAGAGGCATATTTTTTTTGCTTTGTTCAGTCGTTTTTGACTCTCTGTGATCTCATGGACTATAATAAACATCTTTATGTCCATGGGCATGCTGATCCACTTGTTCATGGTAGAGATACTGAAGTGGGTTGCCAGTTCCTTCTCCAGTGGACCAAAGGCATCCAGCTCCTGGTAATCCTAGGTGGTCTCCCATCCCAGTACTGGCCAGGCCCAACCCTTCTTGGCTTCTGGGCGGTGTGACCTCTTGGTTCCCTGACTTGGAAATGAACCCAAGACAATAGAGGTGGAAGCTCTGAGTCCTAACCTTTGGACCACCAGGGAACCTGATAAGAGAGGCATATACACAGACAGAAAAGGTAAAAATGGGTGCATGCATACCTTGCACACTCACTAGCAGGGGCTCCTCCACTTTACTGCCCAGGGGCTCCACAAAGGTAGATCTGGGCCTGTTGAGGAACAAAATAGGCATTACTGGAAATTCTGACTTAGGCTATAAATATGCAGAAACAATGTAATAAAGCTAGTTTTTTTTATTATGGGCCCTGGAGACATCCATGATACTTTGATGAAGATTGCACGAGGGGAATTTACATGTCTGCAGGAATAGAGCTTGTAGAAAACTTTGTTACTTCCTTCTTATGACTTATGTGTTTTTCTTATGACTTATGTGTCAGTTGAATTTTGGTAATAAATATTAAATGTTTCATTGATATGACAGTCCACTCCCCTCTCATATTATTCACTATAAGAACAAGCCCTCAGGTTCAAGGCTATCAAGAAGTGCAGACGTCAGACAAAGTGGAACCAAAGGGATTTTCTGCAAAAATACTTTAGATATTTATACTCATTGCTCACACAGTTGCCAATGTTCTTAGTTAATTTCATACTTCATAAGAATGTAAAGTTTTTCCTAAACTACAGTCACACTGTAATATTTAATTGGATAAAGCAGTGTTTTTCTAAAAATAACACTTCCACTTAATGTATTTGTTCATTTGCAACTAGGCACTGAACCAAACTCAAGAGGAATGTTCACCCTCCATTACAAAACCTGTTAAACTTGTTTGCAGTGTGGATTTTCATCAGCCTGGCATAGCCACTCTGAATTTATTATTATTACTATTAACCTTTATTTGTAATGCGCCGTCATAATGCTGAAAAAAATAAATAGGCACCTTGATAATTACTAAAAAGATTTCTGCATTGTCTGCAAATGGAAATTCAAAGCACCATTTATAATAGTATGAGAAATACTAACCCTCCATCCACTAGCTCCACCACTGTAAGGGATATAATATTGTCAAGAGTTTGCAGCTATCCTTTGTCTTCCATTTCTTTTCTATATGTTTCTACAAACCAGTTATTTCATTATTTATTGGTAAAATAGAAGATTGTAGGAGACAAAAGTAAACTTCGAAATTGCAGCATCCTTGTACACGTTTATAAAACAAGAGTCTTAATGATATGTGGCTTTAAAGTTCAGCTCGTAGTTCTTATCTTCAACTTCAGGCTTCCTCCTCAATGTTTCCCATATTTGATGCCAAGAAACTAATGAACAGTGACTGGGTGAGGTTAGATGAGATTTGGCCTGTACAAGACAACATAATTATAAGACAAAAGGTAATTTTCTTATTGATGAGTAAAATTTCTATGGCACCAAAAAAAAACTATGACCAGATTTTTTTTACAGCAAAAGATAATGATTCTGGAATATATTGTAATATACGGAAATATAATGTATCCCTTTAAATGCTTTGTATTTTATCACAGGTTCTACACCAACTGCAATAGAGGCATCACTAAGAGCCATAAACCTAGAGCCCACATCTAGATCTGTAGTGTAGTGACATTTTAAACTAATTAGGAACAGAGGTTAGTTTAATGACTAGCTCTTGGCTCCAGTCTTAAACACATATATTCAAATAATACATCTAACTCTTGCAGAATAGCCTCATAAGCTCTGACTGAAACTCACATGCTTCCACCTGAATTAACCCACAATCAAGTAGAAAAATGTGTATGCAAAATCTTGATACAGGGAAGCTAATAGTCATCAAATAATGCAAGAGTTTAGCACTACTGAACCCTATTTAAATATGAGACAAAGTGATCAAATGAGTAATGGAAACCCCCAGAAAAGTATATTCATTTGCCGTAAACTAAGTCTCATAATATATGACACAAATTTAGAAGCAGAATATTTTGTATTACATGAATTGACTGATTAGTACTTAAGCCTGAGGTTTTCAGAACTCTTGGTAAATGTTGGTTCCTAGTACAGTAAAATCCCAGTTATCCGGCACCTAACCAACCGGCACTCTCAAGCAACAGGCATCAATTTCCCATTTAAAAAAAAACAACTCCCGCTACACCGGCACTATACGCAGACTGCAAAAAAAAAAAAGGCTAACTTGTTTTTTCTGGCCCAGTTTAGGTGCTAATGCAGGCATTTGGGTGGTTTTGGGCGGGTTTAAGCATTGTTTAGACCCTTTTTTTCAGGGACTCCCGATTAACCGGCCGTGTAACGGGGAGTTTACTGTATATATGTTTCATAAGATTACAGAGCAGTGTAGTATATTAAGCACAACATACTTAATCAGCCATTCCTTTCTGCAAGTTAAATACAGTATATTGCACAATCCTGGCTTTCTGAGAAGCTACGTACAACACTCGTAGAGTAGAGGCAAAAATGGATAAGACTGTAGGTTATACCCTTAAAATTACTACACTTTCAAGCTAAATTCTAATATATGTGTAAAATAACTAAATTACTGTAGAACTTCAAAATGTGCTAACAAAACTTAAATAGATATGGAATGCATTTAAAGAGCATAATTATGTTTTAAACATTATAAAGTATTTTTTCGTTAAAAAAAATATTTAGTAAAACTTGTTTAAACTTTTTGGAAACAAACAGGAAATACCACATTTGGGAGTATGCAAGACTCTGGATCTCATTGGTAGACATGTATGATCCATACAGCTTGACGTGAGCAAGGCTGAGTTGGTATGTACTCATAATGATTTGGACTTAACGCCCTCCTTGAATATAACGATTAGACACAAACCACTTCACGGGATAACAAATTGGCCACAGTGTTTATTGGTAAACATAACATTTACGTAATAACAATACCAATAAATGAGGAAACATAAACAAGTGAGGGGAGGAGCCTGACCCGAGAAAGAACACTCTCCGCCCTGAACCCTCATCCAGGGCCTACCAAGATGTAAAATCCGTATCTATTCACGTGGCTATCTGGGGCATTATGGCGAAGCTGGCGCCAAAAACCTGTAGTGGCTCCGCCCCCCGGCTAGCCACCTCCTCTCCCATGCTCCCGGGCCTGATAGGTCACGTGGCCCCCCTACCAACTCCAGGAGGCCTGGTGTGGCATCCAGGCCCTTCTATATTGCTGCACATTGACAGCAGCAATCCCCCTCAAAGATCAATCAAGACCTCAAACCTGTACATTCTGCTTCAGGAACTTAATTAAAAAAAGAAACACACTGTTTAACAGAGTGAAATGTTCTCTTTCAGATGCAACATAGAAAAAATGTGGCAAGAACTGAAAAAAAAGGATTATCATCCGCAGGTGCCAATAAAAGATCCCTAAACGAGTAAATCAATGCATATTTAGTTCCTCACATACACTTTTTATCAGACAGATAATAATAGAAGTAAATGATGACACAGAGCAGCACAGTACTAACCACAAAAAAAAATATCTTGCTTTTGTTGTGCAATATGCAAATTCATCTTAAATGCGGAATTTATCAAATATGCTGCTGTGTGAATAAGTACATGTTAAACTGGGTGTGATAAGTATATTTAGAGGATCTGATTGCTTAATAAAAAGCCAGGGGCAGAGTGAGTTTAAACTCTGTTCTTAGCATATCAAAGTTTGTTTAACAATAAAGTGCTTCATTTACTCAGCTTTCTTCTGTACAGCAGGTCTAATCAACTTTCATTTTCCTTGTCTTTATTCCGAGTAGATGTGATGTATTCCATTGCTTGTGCTGCTTTTGTGCAAGTTAAAGTGCCAATAATACATTATCCTGTGACAGTCTATCCCCTATGTTTAGAGGCATGCTTCTAGTATGTTCCTCCTTCCTTCAACAAAAGTCAATACAAATTCAGCCAAGATCTTGCAACCCCTGAAATTGTAAAGCAAATGACTACTATATAAAAAGCATATTCATTATGTATTTCAAAATCTATCTCAACATTTATTGTGTAAAATAGTATTTAAAAATATTTTGAGAAGTTAACGTATAATTTTTTATTATAACTGTATTTTTTGCCTTTTGTTCAACTTATCCTACCTTAAAATCAACCTTTCTTTCAGCCCTATTAAATTTCCCTAACGTGTAAAACAGTAGTAACCTAGCCCCTAAGACTTGCGGCTATTAAATTGTCCCCGTAAAGCAAGCCTCTGCTGATATGTGGGCTAGGTGTTAAAAAAGGCTACAGGACGTGGAACATGAAACTTTGCACAAATCCTTTGTTCTGTCAAGCCCGTAACTGCTAGCTATTAAATTGCAACAAATTCACTGTTGTTCAACCCCGTAACACGCAAATGGAGCCAAGAAGCCAACGGGTACTAGAGAGGACCCCCAAGGGGGGTAAAGTCCAACCCGTAGCACTGTAAATGCAAATATAAACACACTACTGTACATATAATAACAGGGAAAGTGATGTTAATTCTTAGAATTAATAGCACAACATTCTCAAGCTCGCAAATCGGCAATATAAAATGTTTAATTTCCGTGTTATATCAATCCCGGCAATCAATGTGTTAATACATATAATGGAACTTGCATGGACTAGAATATCATATTTACGGCTTTATCAATATTGCATTATATCTGGAACGTGGGTACTATTGTAACTCGTAATTGAAACCCGAAAGAATTTGAAATCCCACCTCCATTTTTCAGTGACGTATTTATGATGATCTCTGTTGCCATTGGCTCCATCGAAACCTGTAACTACGGGTTTGACTAATTGATCACGTTCACGGCCGCGCATCAAACGGTCGACAAATGGTTTACGGGTTTGCGTCTCAAGCCCGTAACTCACGCTCTGCTCGCATTTAATAGCTCTGTGACTCGTCCAAATTTTGAGCCCGTAGCCATTAATGTGGCTGTATGTCCAATACTATCTAGCTCCAATCCCTACTTAGATTGTAAACTCTTACAAGAGCAGGTCCCGCAACACCTTCTGTACCAGTTTGCATAATATATGTTATATATTCACTGTATCCCCTTACTTAGCCTTATGAAATATCGTTGGCACTTCATACATAAATTATAATAATAATCTATTTCATGATTCTTTTATTGAGATTATATTCAGGATAGAAGTTTTAAATATTTATTCCTTCTGGCACAAAAGTAATCTTGATTTCTATTTTGTTTTACACTAAATTTGTGGTAAAAAAGCTGTTCCTGCATATTAGTGATAGTTTGAGTAACTAGATTAGGTTGAGACTACCCATGGATGTTGTGGCTGTGGTTGTGGTGCAGTGAGAACTACAAATTACAACGAATTATGAGAAGAAAACATACATGAGGCATGTGACAACAACAAAAAATATACATACTGACATCTTAGGAGGTCTCAAAAGAACACCCCGGAGAGTATAGTACCCTTGCAGTTTGTCGCAGAAGTGCTACTCAACCCCTATTAGTCGGAGTAGATCTGATAAGGCAATTGTCCTATAATTTCTACTAGACCAATCAATTTGCCTGCAGCAGCCAATTCAGGTAAAAAGGCAGATAAAGTCTACTATCAGGACAGTCTGCTAGGCAGATCCAATCCAAAATCCAGGATACCAAATATAGAGTAGTGAGAATGTGGCAGAACAATAATGCAAAGACTACATTTAAATTTTTTAAAAGCTACATTATTTGTATACATTTTTTATTATAGTTTACTGCTAATCAGTTATTAAAAAAACAAGTGAAACCCTATTGCATGATTACTACAATGTTGTTTTTATTTTAATATATTGCTATATTCTGTTATTATTGTTCAATAGCTTATGATATACTAGTTTAAAAAAACAATTAAATAAATAAAAATGGTATGAATAGTCCTGCTGTTTTATTCATACACAATGCCTCTAATTTTAGACACCTCGTTTTATCCAAATTAGGGTCTTGATGACATGGCTCCTGTAAAAACTCCTGCAAGGTTATCTTTGCCTTGTAGGCGCTTTTACAAACAAGTTTGCAGAGCTATTACATTGCTCCTGAAAAAAAAAAAAAAACTTAACATTTACAGACTGGCACCTCGGCACCTGGTACCTAACATGCTCACAACCTGCCTAACATATACCTTTAGAAGATTACGAGTCTCAAAATCAGTAGCCTCCATTGGATGGCACACCGCTTATAGCATTATATCTCTATCCATTTATCTGTAAATGTATAAGCCCTCTCCCATGACAAGGAAAGGGTTAATCTATAATAAAAATGAATGCAGGGTTAAGATCCCCTTGACCTATATCCCTGCCACCCCCAGTCAATAAACTAATCATTGGTCCCATATTGCACCCTAACTTACTTTCATTGGAGTTCCTATAGACCCAATAGATATTGCCCTTATATACTCAAACATTACCCCCCCAACTACCTAATCTAAAATATCTACAGAAAATTATAAAACACTAAGTTTTAAATAAAATAATTACAGAAAATAAGGAATTACAAAAAATAAAAAACAGTACAAAGAAAATAAAAAATAAAAAATAAAAATAATACATTATCCTCCTTGAATGACATTTCCATGATGTCCAGTGACGATGTTCTAGTCCTCAGTCTTCAGCCCTGGGTAAGTCGGGACATAACATGAAATAAATTCATGTTGCTTGAAGCCATCGTTTTTTGTCTTTGGGCCCCAGTGAAAATGGCCTCTTTTGTCTTCTGTCACTGCATCTTTAGGCCATGGCAAGGGCGCTAAGAAAAATAAATAAATTGTGCTTCTCTTAAAAAAAAAGAAGAAAAATACTGACAATTAATGGAGCTCCTCCATCAAGATCCTGTACAGAATAATGGCTTTTGACCTTGTTCTTACCATATATAGGGCCTTTCTATGTTTATGGTTGGATCGCTACCTCGTTGTGGTGAAGGGGCTTCTGTACCTCATTGAAGCTGTGAGTAATATCATATAGGTTCTCCGAAGATGGACAGGTCATAGGAGAGAGGTCAGACCAATTGTGGTTTGCTGGAGAAGGAACTGGCAACCCACTCCAGTATCTTTGCCATGAAAACCTTATGGATTAGCAGAACCACACACAAGAGGTGCCTAGTGTGCTGCGGTCAAGAGGATAAGAGAGTTGGACATAACTGAACAGCTAAACAACAATGTTTATGGTAGGCTAAAATAAGTGTCAATAAAACAATTGGCCTCCTAGATATGTTCTTGCAACCAATTATTGGATCACAGTATATGAATCACAAACTACATATAAATAGTATATATATATCAGGTACCGTATATATCAATATCAGGTTTAACATGGATATAATCAGTATTGCAAATGGTTAGCCACATAGTGGCTAAAATTATGCTCCATATTCCAAATGAAGGCATACTAGGAATTTATATAGTGGCAAAATCATATATGCTTCTCTTGCTTCTATAACCCTAATAATGTTGCTAATATTTTACTTGCCTTGGCAGATGCACACCTCTTAGTGTCATCAGTAAATATGGCGACATTACTTTCCAGTCCTATTCCTAAATCATTAATAAATATTTTAAAAAGGAAAGGACCTAATACTGAACCCTGAGGAACCCCACTTACCGTATTAGTTCAGTAGCAGTTTCTTCCATTTAAAACAACCCTTTATTTACTGCCTTTTCGACAATTCTCAATCCATGTGCATATATTTACTTCAATTTATGTATAGCTTATTTTGTACAAAAGCTTTGCATGTGGCACTGTATCAGAAGGCTTTGCAAAATCCAAACTACATTCATTGAGTGGCCATGGTCCAAGTTCCTAGCACTTCAAAGCAGCTAATCAGCATTTAGGGGCTCTTCTTTTTCTATATAAAAGCAGCACAAAAAATACTGGATTTTCAGGAAACAATCCACTTTAGAAAACAATATGGGCAATATAGCATAAAGCCAGGTGTTTATGTTCTTTAAGAATAACTGAAACAACTTGTTTTTGAAGTCCCTTTGATATGAAATATTTTTTCATTAACAAAGAATTTCTGTAATGTAAAAATGCTGTTTTAAAATGCATGATAGAGCATTTTGTATTACAGTGGCCCTACAATTGGACAGTGAAACCAGATTTGTTTAGCCTCCAGAAGTGTCATTGCAAAAACTTGAAGGTAACTACCCCTGCTTTTGGAGACGTCTTGAGGAAAATTAAATATATTTTGTTCGATGAGTGTGATATCAGCAGAGCTTGATGTAAATGATAAAATACAGGCTTCCTGTTGGGATGCGTGGACCTTGTGAATTGGCTGGCAGTAAGAGCCGCGGAAACATTCTACATTGATCTTAGATGGCGAAGAATAACCTTGAGACCTCATCCTCCCCTCCCCCTCTCACCCTTGATATTTTAGACAATACTAACCTTTGCTGATTAATTTAGAAATGACTTATGGAAATGTATAAAAAGAAAAACTAAGGGAAGGAAAATGAAGACTTCACCTACATAATGCTAATTGCTTCTATATTGTGTCAATCTTGCAATTTATATTAGGATTGGCGCCACCTTCTTTTCCTTATAATAAAAATGATTTAAACTAAAATTGGACAGTGAATCACATTATAATGCTAACACTGTATACAGTGCATTCCCCAGACGCCGAGAGAAAAGCAATCTGTGTATGACTTGGAAATCCCCAGCTTTAAAAGTCTGTAAGCACAGACAGCATGTGGCTCCTCCCAAAAAGCCTTGTATGTACGTGTGTGTGTGTGTGTGCATGTGTGTGTGTTTGTGAAGCTCTTCTAGCATTCCTGTATCTGACATACTGAACAGAGGTTGTAGCTACACACGTTCCTCTGGGAATAATCTGTACAGAAGTCCAACCAAGAGATTCAACTGCAAAAAACAACTTTCGGAAAGGTTAGTGCACGTTAACAAAACACGGCTGAGTAAGTGGTACTTTCAACCTCTTTGCAGTTAAAAGACAAGAAGTTGTAGGATTTTAATTACTATTGCTACCCACGTATGTATAGTGATTTTTCTGTTACTCCTAACGCAAGAGTTTATTAAAAACAGGGCCTCTACAGGGATTTCATGTTGTATCTCTGATTGATCTATATGAAAAAGCTTTAGATTTTTATAATTAAATAATCAAGTTACCTCAAACCAAAAACAGGAGATCCAACAAAGGGACTTTGTATCAAAGTAAATACATCTATCAAAATGCACAACTTAATATTATTAATTGAAAGTTTGTTTATTAATCGCATGACTGTTAATTTACATATTTTATTTTCAAGGACCGCACAATAAAAGTTCTAGCACACAGAAATGTACAAATATATGCAAACAAATGGATCATGCTTATTTTGACAAGTATTGTTCTTTTAGGTCTGCATTTTATATGAGGCAGGGCAATGTGAGTTGCAGGGAACACAGAAGAAATAAAGCAAGCTGATATTGTTTTAAAATAACAATAAGGTTCTGTTTATTGATTGCATGTTGTTTAGTATTGGGAGAGCTGCTTTATCATCATGAACCAGGCAACTTGCTGGCTAGCCAAACCCCCACATATGGGGATAAATAAAAAGCCATATGTTGATCTGTATGCCCTAGTCTAGACATAAGTTCTTGTATGCTGCTTTTACTGCAAATGCACTAATTTCTGATACAGTATTTTTTAATCATTTACATTTTTCCTATGTAATGCTGTACTTAGTTTATCTACCTAAATAAAGTGATACAACCATCTGATCTTTAGCAACCATTATGAAGATTGATCTAGCCATAAATAGTCAGTGATACAGGTGCTTAACAAATCCTGACATCCAATAAAGCAATATCTAGAAAGATGTAATATATAACACTCAATGCACAGCAAAAATGAAATCTTAAGTAATGAATGCTTAGTTTATTGTGTATTTAAATGATTGTGAGTTTTCCCTTAATACACGGTTATGATGATGTGACATGAAAATATATTTTTATTGGTGTCTCTCTTAATTATTAACTGACTAGCGAATTGCCCGTCAAAAAATGACGGCAATGAAATTGTAAGGTAGCTAATGCTGGTTGGTGTATAATAATGAAAGATCTAATACATTAATAAATGAATATACTTTACCTATTTTGAAGCATTGTGTTGAAGAGCTGGCAATCTGTTTTGAGGTTGCTGCAGCATTAGTGGTGTGGAGCTGTTGTGTAAGCGTGATGAACGTGTGCAGTGTAATACTGTGCGAGCGCAAGACGAAACCGTTAGCGTAGTGGTGTACTTCCGCATTGGCGTAAAATGGCGGGTTATCTGTGGTATGCGTCTTTGCGGATTATCCGTCGGTGCTTCGTGGTGTTTTTAGAGTTTTGTGTGGTGTTTTGCGAGTGTGTTGTGGTGTTTTACGCGTTGAGAGTGCTGTAGCCTTGTTTACGTTTTGTTCGTCGGCCATTTTTTCTCTCGCTTAGCAATTTTATTAGTGTCTAAAGTGTTTTATTTTTATTTAAATGAAGGTGTAACTTGGTTTTTTAAGGTGCTGGATGGTTCCTCTTGCTGTAGGTAAGCTTTTTATGTGTGTGTTGTGTGTATTTATTGTGTTTTAAATGTTTGTATGTCGGCGTGTTGCGTCCGATGTTTGCGAGGTCGTAATGTCTGGTAACGTGTCTCGTATGGTGTTTGCGTGTGCAGCCTCGTTTTCGTTTTGTTCGGCGTCCATTTTTTCTGTCGCTTAGGAATTTTTTTTGTGTCTAAACTCTTTTATTTTGAGTGAAATAAAGGTGTAAGTTGCATTTTTGGGGTCCTGGATGCTTCCTGTTGCTGTAGGTAAGCTTTTTATGTATGTTCTGTGTGTATGTATTGTGTTTTTCATTTTGTAATGTTCGCGAGTTGCGTCCGAGTGTTGCGAGTCTGTAATGTGTGTTAACGTGTGTCGTATGTTGTTTGCGTTGCTCGTAAAATTTAGCGAGTGTCGTAATTGGTGTGTCGTGTTGTTTGCGTTGCGACGTGAAGTTTGCGAGGGTCGCAGTTGCTGGCATGGAGCGCCTACGGCGCTCCATGCCAGCAACTGCGACCCTCACTTCGCGAGGTCCTCAGTTGCTGGCATGGAGCGCCCATGCCAGCAACTGAGGCCCTCGCCCAGTGCCCTTGCTTCGCGAGGGCCTTGGCTCGCTGTGCGTTAGCAACAATTCGCATGCTCACAACTATATATGTGATAACCTGTCTCTGTGTTATTAAACACCACAAACAAAGCTCCCCCCCTGAGTACTTTTTACTGTAGCCATATTTTAGCACGTGATCATACTTTATATTGAATTATAGGAAGTGCTTGGTTTCAGTCATAACAACTTAAAAGTAACCCAACCACCTATTAGGTGTAAGAGGGCAATTACTTTTTCACACAAAGATAAATTTGTTCATTCAATAAATGAAGTAAATAAATAATTAAAACCCGTTTTCTATATTTAGGTTAATTTTATCTAATGTTAGATTTTGTCTAAAGATCTGAAAACATTCAGTGTAACAAATACGCAATTAAAGAGGAAGGGGAAAAATACTTTTCCACATCACTTTATCTGCCTAAAATGCTTGTCTAAATTAATCATCCTCTTATAATTATCCTCTACTGTGTGTGTACCTATCGCTTTTAATGGAAGTTTGCTCCACTTATCTACTATTGGTAGTGTGATTTACTCTTGGTGTAGTAGATACCTACTTTGAGCTCATGATAGGTACAATATGTAATGAAACATAGACACATCTCAACCAGGTTAGCAGTGCTGGTGAATGACCCATTGAATTCCTATACCAATCTCAGTGTTCAAAGATTTTGCACACCTTTTTAGAATAATATAGCATAGTTATTGTGAGGCAAGGCTGCAGATAATTCAAGATGTTCAGAAAAGTGAGTTTAATTCATTACCAAACTCTTGGACACTTTTGACAATTTAGCTGAGAATTTCAGATTAAAATTAAAATGAGGATAATACCTCAACACTACTTTATTTCAATTTGAAGCCAATGTGATTTTACACTCAGAGCTTATATCTTACACTCCAAAGGAAAACATTCACCTTGAACTGAAGTTTGCCAAAAGAGCATATCAACCATTGCCTATTTACTGAGACGTTGCAGTGAATTTATACAAACCAGAGATCCAAAGTAAGGTGCCAATGCAGGAACTATCCTAAGCTAGACCATGTAGTTTTAAGACATAATTAGCCCTTCTGTTTCTAATAGGCCTGCATTGAGAGCATATTCTGTCATATTGTACTAGTCGAATATACATTTATTATTTTAGTTTCATTAGCATTGCTCACTGTCAAACATTTCTTCAAACTTCTACTATGGAAAGCATTTTGAAAACTGCTAAATAGGAGTACCCTGATGCTTGCTATGGGGCATAGCCTTAGCAATGTCATGCAAACAGGTAAAGCTGCTGGGCTAATTAATTCATAGCATGTAAAATTACATTTTTAATTTGTTATGTTCATGTTGACTGCAAGCAATTTCTAGTATCAATCTAGAATACACTAAAATATTCATACACTGACTAGACATTTGATCGAAGACCACTTCATAAAATGGCATTGCCCATACATGATATTTATTATTTACACTGCAGTGCGGAATTATAATAAATACTGACTTCACTGTGTGAATGACTGTATTTGGCCATGGAATGGGGACAATATGTGGCAAATATGTGATTTGCAAACTGTACAATGCTGTAAAAATAAAAACGGGACACTTGGGTGACGTGGTTTCTACCATGATATTACATAACGACAACATTATTTGATTGATGATGAGACCAAATCTAACCTTATGTTAGGTAAGTAACATCTCTTAGACTGTTCTCTTGATACTGATTGTACGTTTTAATGTGGATATTTTAATTATCAGAGTGATCACAGTAGAGGTCTTTAATTCCAAACTGTAACCGAAAACTAAATATATCTTGAAAACAGCACTATTAATATAACACAGATTACAAATTGTCCTCTGTGTTACACAAGATAACTGGTTTCATTTGACTATGATATAAACATTATCTATAAATGCAGAGTAAATAAATAATTTGTAAAATACAAATCTTATGTTTTCTGTTTCTTTTTTCTTTTCAGATACCACACATCTACAATAATGCATTGTATCTTCAGGATAACCATTATATATTCACTGGTGACTTCTGTATTTTTACAAGATTTAACAGACTGTCATTGTGACTTAATACATTTCTGTGATTGCTCATCAATGAACTGGAACACTTTTCCATCTAGGCTCCCTATGGAAATGAGGGGGTTAAATATATCTTACAACAAAATACAGGTTATAACCGAGGCTGATCTGAAACCTTACAACAAACTGGATATACTCTTATTACAGCATAATATTATACATACAATCAATGACTACTCTTTCCAGTCTCTCAAAAGCCTTAAAGATTTGGATTTGTCATATAATAACTTAGCCGTCTTGTCATCTACTTGGTTTAGGAATCTGCCTATGTTAAAGCATTTAAATCTCTTAGGCAACTTTTACACAGTACTTGGGAGTTTGCCACTTTTTTCCAGTCTTCCATCACTTCAGTCTTTACAAATTGGAAATCTATATTTGAATGAGATTGAAAAGCAAAATTTCGAAGGACTGTCAGTCTTAAATAAATTCAGTATTTTAAGTCCAAATCTCAAACAATATGCAGATGGAAGTTTTAAAGTGATAAATACAATAGGTCACATTATCTTAAAAGTGAACATCAGTTTGTTACCTAATATTATAAAAGATCTTGCATATTCTGTTACACTGCTAGAAATTACGGACACATCACTTGAAAATGTCGGTGACATGGAGGCCTTCAAAGTCCTTCATGATACAACTGTTGAGAAAATAAAGTTCAAAAACTGCTTAATTACAGATGACAGTATACTGAGACTTCTAGAAATTTTAAGCACGTATAACAATGTTACTGAACTTATTGTGGATGACTGTGAACTGAGGGGAACAGGACAGTTTTATCCATTTCCTACAAATAAGACCTCTTCAGTTACATCGGCAGTTATAAATAATTTGTATATCCATGACTTCTACTTATTTAGTGACCTAAGTTCTTTGTATAAAGAAGTGGGTCATTTTAAGAGAATTACCTGCTCTAACACAAAAGTTTTTTTGATTCCATGTGAATTTTCTAAATCCTTCCTTGCTTTGGAATACTTGGATGTCAATAGCAATCTGCTTGCAGACATATTCTTGGAAATGTCAGCATGTTATGGTAGTGGCGAAGCATGGCCGCAGTTGCAAACATTAAATGTGAGTAAAAATCTTCTGACAAGCTTACAAAGCGTTGCCCAAATACTTTCCAAAAATATACACCTAATTAATCTTGATGTAAGTCAAAATAACTTTGGTGATTCACCAATGTCTTCATGTAAATGGCCCCCAAAACTCAAATACTTAAACATATCAAGCTGTCAAATAAAGAGACTACATAAATGTGTTCCTCCTACATTAGAAATCTTGGATATAAGCAATAATCATCTCACTGAACTTTTGTTGGATTTGCCATTTTTAAAGGAACTTGACATCTCAAACAACAGATTGACAAAATTACCAGATGTTCGCCTTCCTGGTTTAGTTATTCAAATAATTAGCAAAAACAAAATAAATGATTTCTATGAATCGGATTTGCATTTTTTCCCCAACTTGACAACATTGGATGGAAGGGACAACAACTATGTGTGCTCATGTCAATTTTTGGATTTTATACAAGATCAAACACATGTTACGCTTATTGGTTGGCCAGATAATTATGTATGTGATTCTCCCCCTTCAGTCAGAGGAATAACTATAAAAGATGCAAAGCTTCCTGTACTGTTTTGCCATAAAACATTAGTTGTAACCTTATCATGTATTATATTAATAATATTCATTGCTATTATTGTGGCTCTTTGCCACTTTCTTCATGTAATATGGTATCTTAAGATGACCTGGGCATGGCTGAAGGCTAAGAAGAAGCCTTTGACAGTCACTGATAGAGAGATATGTTATGACGCATTTATATCGTACAGTGAGAGGGACTCGGAATGGGTTGAGAATATGATGGTACAGGAGCTGGAAAATGCAGAACCACCCCTAAAACTGTGCCTTCATAAACGGGATTTCGTGCCTGGCAAATGGATTATTGACAATATTATTGATGCTATGGAGAAAAGTTACAAAACGTTGTTTATTTTGTCAGAGCATTTTGTCCAAAGCGAGTGGTGCAAGTATGAGCTTGATTTCTCCCACTTCCGCCTTTTTGATGAAAACAATGATACAGCCATCTTAATTCTTCTGGAACCCATTGAGAAAGAAACTATTCCTAAAAGGTTCTGCAAGTTGAGGAAGCTTATGAACACCAAAACCTACATGGAGTGGCCTACAGATGAAGAACAACAAAAAACATTTTGGTTCAATTTGAAGGCAGTACTGCATGATTATGACAGTTCATAAGAGATATTAACTGAACAATGGAGACCAAGAAATATAAGATAAACAAACACATTGGTGCTTCCTATAAAACAGTAATAGAATTGTATATCATTCCATATAATTGTTCTTAAATTTTGATTTTGTTTTTTTTACTTTCTAAAACACTTTACCCAATACCATATATTTAAAGCAGCATACTGTAAATATAGACACTAGTGAAGTTTTCAATAAATATGTACAGAAACCCTTTTGTATTAGATCATTGTAAAGAGTTTTTTTTTATATAATGTGTGTATGTGAAGTATAATTAATTGACAGATGTAGAAAGCACTCAGATTCCTGGTATGGGAGGTTTTTGATCCTGTTAAAAAAAAAAAAAAAATTCAGAAACTTTCAAATTATTACCAGTATACCAAAGTTATGCTTATTTTGTATTTGTAGGCACAGTCAGTATATGATCTCAGTGTATAAACTGAATACTTGTGTGATGACCCATTGGTAGTTGGGCTTGTGGGGACAGTAGGCTGATCACATATGAGAACATTCAGATATGAAAAGAAGATTCAATATGGCAACTGAGGTAAGTAAATAAGCTCACTTACTTACCTGAATAAAGGATGGTCAGGTGGAGTACAAATATAATTTTCAAGTAAAATGTTTAGTCATACCTAACAATATATTAAATGATTAAATGTTGTACATTATAAGTAAACCACTCTAAGAAAGTTATGTATATATTACTGTACAGAGATAGAGTTTATGCAGCTTAAGGACCCCAAAATGGGTTCCCCATCTCCAATGTTTATGACTATATATAAGTATCTCCCCTGTTCTTTTCCAAATCTTCACAACATGATACAACTGCCACCAAGCTAAGATCAGAAAGTTCAGTTTTAATCTCAGCCCAGAGAAACTTTCACTCTATGCTTGTTGTGTGCCCCACATGTTTTTTTCTTAGCAAGGGATTTCTTCTTGACACCATTCCATAAACCCCAGTTATGTGGAGAGAATATCTTATAGCTATTCCATGAATTGTTGCTCCTATCTTAGCTATGGATGCCTTTCTAGGTCCTCCTCATGTTCAGCCATCAGAGTAATAACGTCCATGTATCTGAGGTGGTTGATTTTTCTCCCAGAAATATTAATTCCGACTTTGTATTCGTTCAGTACAGCCTTATGCATGATATATTCTGCGTATAAACTGACAATAAATAATCTTGTTGCACTCCTTTCCTGATATTGAACATTTCAGTAGTTCCATGTTCGGGTCTGACTGTGGCTTCTTGGTGCACATAAGGATTTTCCAGGCGGCGGATGAGATAGTCTGGTACTTCATCATTTTAAGAATTTGCAACATTTTGTTGTAATCCACAAAGTAAAATGCTTTAGACTAGTCTTTAAAAGAAAAAAAAAATGTTTTTCTGGGAACCTCTTGCTTTTTTCTATTATACAGCAAACATTGATAATTTGATCTATTGTGCCCCTACCTCTGAGATAAGGAATCATTCTTAAATTATTAGAAATGGAACGAGATATTTGATTTGGAAAATAAAGACGTCACCGCTAACTTGAAAAAATTGGTATGAACAAAGATAACTACGGGAGCAAACTAACAGAAACCATAAAACACAAATAAGATGAGGTGGCAAGAATATACAGAAGAATATTACAGTAAGGACCCTAATATCACTGACACTTATGATTGTAGGTTTACTGTTTTAGAGCCAGACATCCTGGAGATTGAAGTTAAATTGGCCCTAAAAAACATGCTTATAACAAGACTACAGGAGGTGATGGTATCCTAGCTGTTTTGTTAAAAAACCTTGCAAAATGAGGTTGTCAAGGTGCTAAACACAAATTGCCAAGATGTGCTGGGTAATGGAGAAAGCAAAAAATCACATACTTCTGCTTCATTGACTACTCTTAAGCCTTTGACTGTATGAACCATACCAAACTGTGGCACATTCTTAAATAAATGTGAATACCAGGGCGTATTTGCCTCCTTGGGGATTTGTACAAGGACCAATAAGCAACAGTTAGAATGGAATATGAAGAAATTGATGTGTTGGGAAAGGAATACAACAAGGCTTTATATTATCACCATAGCTATTTAAATGATACACACAATACACCATACAAATGCTGTGCTAGATAAAAAGCAAGAATTAAAATTGCACAGAAGTATCTATACAGATCTAATACACATATGATCTTTACAGAAAGGTGTGTGAAATGAGATGAGCCCTATAAAGCCTTGCTGATAACAAGGCTATAGGAGTTGGTGCCATCCCTGATTAATTGTTAAAAATCCTACAAGATGATGATTTGAAAGTGTTGTTTGCATTATGCCAATACATTTGAAATACTCAACAGTGGCCTGTGGACTGGAAAAGATCAGTCTATAGCCCAGCATTGCCAAATAATTCCCCTAATATTGAATAATTGCACTAATTTCACATGCCAGCAAGATATTGCTTAAGATCCTGTACGCTTGACTCAAACAATGTATTAGCAGAAGAGTTCCAGATATGCAAACCGGATTTCACAGGGGAAGAGGCACAAGAGATCAAATTGCCAATGTCTGCTGGATAACAGAGAATGCCAGAGAGTTCCAGAAAAAAACATTTACTTCTGCAACATAGACTATTCTAAAGCCTTTACCTGTGTGGATCACAACAAATGTGGCAAGTCGTTAAAGAGAGGTGTACCAGATAATCTAACCTCCTGAGGATTCTGTATGTGAACCAAGAGTTGGACAATAAAGAAGTCTGAGCACCATAGAATTGATGTCTTTAAATTGTGGTGTTGGAGAAAAAATGCTTAGAGTCCCTTGGACTGCAAGATCAACCAAAAAATGTATACTTCAGGAAGTCAAGCCAAACTGTTCACTGGAAGGTAGGATATGAGGTTAAAGCTCAAATATTTTGGCCATGTCATGAGAAGACATGATTCTCTAGAGAAGACTCTGATGTTTGGAAAGATTGAAGGCACACAAATAAGGGGACAGTATATGCGGAGAAGGATAAATGAAGCCATTGAAGCAATGATCTTGATGGAGATCAGAAGGGCAGTGGTTGATAGATGTACCTGGTGTGCTGTGGTGCATTAGGTCACGAAGAGTTGAACAATACTGAATAACTAAACAACAACAAATTCCAAAATAAGAATTCCCAGCCAGAAAGGGAGGAGGAGGTGTTTCCATTTTGCACACAACATGGACTAGTCAGAAATGTAAATATTTTCAAGGAGGATACGATTTTGGAAGGAGTTGTAAGTTGATATGTAAACACAAAAAAGAAAAATAACTTTTACAAGAATCGCAGTTTATCCTACACTTTTATCTTTTACTAAAATGTAACTTTTATTGCTATCACTAAAATCTTTTATAGCAGCGCTCCTATATATAGATGTTTCTCTCTGTTTGTTCTTATATCTTTGGAATTCACTAAGGTCTCTTCGGGGAATAAATCTCAACTATGTGAGCTACAGCAAACTAAGCTAAATAGGGTAATCCCTACATGGGGGGCTCCCTATTGCTTGACACGTTTCAAATGAATCTTTTTCAAGAGTAAGCTGATATGCCAAGTAAAGAAGTGTTTAGATTCTTACAGATAAAGCATTTCTTGGACTCTGTGCTGGGTCCGGAAATGCTGCAGCCATTAACATAATATAAAAAAGCATATACTGAATATCCAAACTCTAGAGGTATCGTCTGAGCCATATATATTAATAACATTCAACAATGTTCAACTAAAAATATGAAATATATGCTCTGAGGGTTGAACTGGTGGCAGAGGGATGGTCAGAGATTCTTGAGGGGTTCTTTAAGGGTAGCAGGAATGCCCCTATGTCACTAAAGTTCCTTCTGAAATTAATTAAATGAATCAAGATATTTCACCAGATTCCTATTGTTTTTGATTGCCTGATTGCTAAAGTGGTTTTGGATGAAGTTAATCAAATTTCATCTCAGATCTTCCAGCTGGATGTAAAGCGGTATCTAGCACTCTGCCTTCTTAGTTTGCTACTTCCCATAGAGCCAAATAATAGAGTGACTTTGGCTGGTTATATATTTGCTGTTATCCGATTATTCAGGAACATTCAAATGGCAACAGAGAGATTTCTCATCTAAATCATTATATTAACCTTACTCTGGTAATGAGATGTTGTCCAGTAGCTTGAATGATAAAGTAGACAAATTTAAAGAAATATGGGCACCTTGGCTTTGGTCGCGATATGCTGAACAGCTGATCTGCATCTAGATTTTGATTGGGATATGTTGGACGTGTAGTGTTGTAGGGACGGTGTCCATGGATTAAGTCTGAGCACATTGCTGTAATGGAAAGTAGAAATTAAATTTTTAATACTCGAGAGAGAGAACGGTGAAATTAGGTAAAATTTTTATTTTGAAACCGATACATGATTGTTTATATACAATGTTTGGGCTTTAACTTGTTTAAATTTAATTTATTGTTGTTGAGTTTAATGGATAAGGGAGATTGGGAGGGGTAGAGGGAGGGGGGATTAGACAAAGTCAAAGAAGATTATGTGTTTCGCTTTTATAAATACTAATATTGTTATGAACTGATTCCGGGGCTCCCCTGCACCCCACAGGGACTATTACAGTGGACAAGAGACTTGTTGTGGGGACAATGACTTGAAAGTATTTGTGTGTAGTGTAGTGTGGGCCACAGTAATCAATGTTGGGGTCACTACATCATGTTAGATGCACTGTAATAATGTATATGTGTTAGAAGTAGGCCCTGCTATGCTAGAATTATATAAAAACTACTGCAGTCACTTATGTGACAAAGGGTTAATTTTCTGCAGGAATTTATATGGCCCTGCGATCGGCCAGGTGTAGATCCCTGAATTCAGTCTTGGAGATGAGATCTAGCAATTAGAACTGGGGGTGGGTAGATAGTAACAGGGAGGGCATATTGTGTGGGAAGTTATTTGTTTTGGGATGGTGTTTTGTGATTTTGTAAAATGTTTTTTGGAGAAAAATGAAGCCAGTCTGATTTTGTACACACTAAATAAAGGTGGTGTCGGAGTCTGCTTGTACTAATCAAGGGTACAGGGTGTGTGATTCTTAGATCCTAAGAAAATTGTCTGCTGGATTCTGAGATCTTGAACACAAAAAGTCATGACCTGGAAGGAGAATTGGACTGACCGTAGTCCCCAAATCTGGTGTTGTAACAAATATGTTAATGTATGAAATGCCTATGTTCTTTGAAATTGTTTTATCCTGCATCAAAATTGTCTATAAAAGCTTGTACTGTAAATACAGTATTATTTCTTTTTACTTTCTAAATACAGTTTGCTTATTATTCTTACTATTCTTCAAAAGAGTATATTTTAAATATAGGACTACAGTGGCCATGGATCATCTGGTTTTCCACTAGTCTCTGACATAGACCTCTACTACATGTCTATCTGGGAAAAATAACAAGTAATGTTAAGTTGTTAAACAGCTACCAGCAATCGCTTCACATAAAAAAGCCTACAAGAAATACCCTCTGAATACTCATAAATTACCTAAAATCATCAAACTTCTGTGGCATTCAAATTTAACCGCATACCGCGGAGGTCCAAAATAGAACCACGTGCCATATAAAATGAATTCCTGTAAAATAGGGTTCTTAACTGACCCCTGTGGCACCTATCATTAATGGAGCCCTTGTTCTAACTCTTTTGCCTGGGATAAATGGGTCATACATGTTGATTCCATTCTTGGTTGAAGCCGCTGACTAATGGGCTTTGGTACACTTTTTGACCTTACATAGGAATTTTGAGGATATTTCCATAATCCAGTATTTGATGTAATCCTGTTCAATTTGTGAACGGTTAATTTTCTAATCAGAAATCACGGATTGACAATACTTTCACCCATCCATAGAGGCCTATTGGGAGTCCGAGAATTCTGATTGGTTAGACAAGCAAATATTCGACTGCCAAACAGAATTCTCAGAATGGAAAGTGCTTCAAACCCATAAGTTGGCACAAGTGCTCCTCAGAACCAATTTATTGTCTCCTAGGTTTACCACTTAATTTAAATTGAAACATATGATTAATCTTGCAGATTTTGTACATGCTACTACCTGCATATATATAACAACTAGAAGGCAACAAAACAATGCATCTTTACAACTTCTTATCCATCTAATTAATCATTCCTTAAATGATAATGTAGACACATTTCAAAGGAAATGGACACTGTGTTTATGTTCTTTTTCTTTTGGTGAGTCTGCTATCCAATGGTAGTGCGGCTGCTTACTGTATTATTCAGTGTTGCTGTGCTAATGATCCATTGGGGAATCCCCCTCCAGGTGAGCTCTTAGTCCCACGTGAGCATCGCTTTAGGCATTGGCCTCCTTGGACCCGTTCAATAGTTCAATGCATGGTATGTCAGTTGTCAAGGAAGCGGCTATTCGGGCTCCATGCATAAAGAAGGTACCTGCTACTTGGCTTACTCTGAATTATATCAATAGTCTCTCAGAGATACCATGGATACTTGCATATATCCCACGTGGCTCAGAATCAAGATGGCTTCCAGACCTCATGAGCACACTTTGCGACTAAGATGGTGGGGATTCCCAGTTTAGGTGTTGTAAAAGTCGTGGGGCAATGACTTTATTTATATTTTTGATCATAACTGCATGCAAAGTCGAAGCCTTTGTATTAAGGCCCACGGTATGAGTGGTAATACTCCCTTCAGTAATATTTATTTACATTCACTCAGTGTGCTCTTGAGAGAGTGTAGAAAGCCAGCACTGTACTTAATGTGGAGGGAGGTTGTAAAGTGTCCATTCCTTGTTTTATTTGTTTGCAATTATATACAGTGTGCAAGAATGTACTTATTTATTGTGCTCTTCTTCTTATGTACATCTCTCACAATATAGCTGCAATCAATATATGCATGTCCTAGACAAGATGGCTGAATGTACACGTTTCTTTTCTTGTGCTTGGAGTGTATAGCATTCACTCTACTACTAGGGCTTCATTCAAACTGTGCCCAAATGTCTCAGTAGTAAGTACTTAGGCTATCCTCTCTTGTATATCCAGGTATTCTGACAAACACCCACGAGCAGGGACCACTGTTTTCAGCCCTCCCTTGGGTTCTATATCCAATCCAGCGTGGGTAAAATGGCGGCTTGTTATGTAACTTCCAGCCTTTTTTCCACCTCTCTTCCCACCTAACTAGCATATGTTGTTCCTTTCCCTTCCAGTTTGTGTTACTATCTATAAACACAATCTTAATCTAAAATCTTATAACTGGTTACAGGACTATGCAACTTGCTAAACATTATCCAAAAGCTGAAGCAATATTTAACCCCTTCAACTCCTTCCTAGGTTTACAAATACTAACGTTAGCAGATACGGTTTTCTTCTTTTTCACTGCACCTCTCCTCCCACCTAACTAGCATATATTGTTCCTTTCCATTTTTCTAGAGTTACTATCAATAAACATAATCTTAGGGTAAAATCTTGCACTATGCAACTTGTTAAACTTGCTAATCATTATCCAAAAGCTGATACAAAAAATGCCAAGGGGGTGAATACTTTTGCAAGGCACTGTATAAGAAAAACATGTTTTGTTGCCTCACTACCTGGAATTAACATGGATTGTTTGAGGATTTGCATCATTTAATTTACAGAACATGCCCACAACTTTGAAGATGTTTTTTTTTATTTATTATTATTGTGAAGCAAACAACAAATAGGACAAAACAACAGAAAAAGTCAATATGCATAACGATTCACCCCCTCTAAAGTCAATACTTTGTAGAGCCACCTTTTGCTGTAATCACAGCTCCAAATCTTTTTGGATAAGTCCTTATGAGCTTGCGACATCTTACCACTGGGATTTTTGCCCATTCCTCCTTGCAAACCTTCTCCAGCTCCTTCAAGCTGGATGGTTTGTGCTTGTGAACAGCAATCTTTAAGTCTGACCATAGATTTTCTGTTGAATTGAGGTCTGGGCTTTGACTAGGCCATTCCAACACATTTATATGTTTCCCCTTAAACCACTCCTATGTTGCTTTAGCAGTGTGTTTGGGGTCATTGTCCTGCTGTAAGGTGAACCTCCATCCTAGCCTCAAATCACGTACAGAGTGGTTGGTACAAGTTTTATTCAACAATATCCCTGTATTTAGCACATCCATCTTTCCCTCAACTCTGACCAGTTTCCCAGTCCCGTCTGTTGAAAAACATGTCCACAGCATGATGCTGCCACCACCATGTTTCACTGTGGGGATGGTGTTCTTTGGGTGATGTGATGTGTTGGGTTTGCTCCAGACATGGTGTTTTCTTGGATGGCCGAAAAGTGGAATTTTAGTCAGCACCTTCCTCCATACATTTTGTGAGTCTCCCACATGCCTTTTCTCAAACTCAAAATGTGCCATTTTGTTTTTTGCTGAAAGTAATGGCTTTCTTCTGGCCACTCTACCATAAAGCCCAATTCTATGGAGCATACAGTTTATTGTCGTCCTATATACAGATACTCCAGTCTCTGCTGTGGAACTCTACAGCTCCTCCAGGGTTACCTTAGGTCTCTGTGCTGCCTCTCTGATTAATGCCTTCCTTGCCCGGTCTGTGAGTTTTGGTGGGCGTCCGCCTCTTGGCAGGTTTGCTGTTGTGCCATGTTCTTTCCGTTTGGTTATGACAGATTTGATGGTGCTCCTGGGGATCATCAAAGATTTGGATATTTTTTTATAACCCAACCCTGACTTGTACTTCTCAACAACATTGTCCCTTACTTGTTTGGAGAGTTCCTTGGTCTTCATGGCAGTGTTTGGTTAGTGGTGCCTCTTGCTTAGGTGTTGCAGCCTCTGGGGCCTTTCATAAAAGGAGTGTATATGTAATGACAGATCATGTGACACTTAGATTGCAGGTGGACATAATTTCACTAATTATGTGACTTCTGAAGGTAATTGGTTGCACCAGAGCTTTTTATGGGCTTCATAACAAAGGGGGTGAATACATACGCACATGGCAATTTTCTGTTTTCTATTTCTAAAAAATAGTTTTATGTATATATTTTTCTCTTTTCACTTCACCAACTTAGACTATTATGTTCTGATCCATCACATAAGATAACAAAACATTAAACTTAAGGCTGTAATGTAACAAAATAGGTAAAAAGTCAAGGGGGGGTGAATACTTTTGCAAGGCACTGTATGAATTTACATGTATGTAATACATGGATATTTATCTCTTACAGTATGTATAGGCAAAATGCACACTATTCAAATCAGTACCAAGTTAGTTATATGAATATTTAGAGTGTCATGTATTATCAACCTGCTGAAATGTTCTGCATTTCAAAAGAGGTCCCCTTGAATATTGAAAGGTAACCAAATGGTCCCCAATAGATCATAAAATAAGCTGAGAATAAAGCAATAGCTTAGTAGTGTTAGATAATATTACACATTTGCATTTAGAGGAAATATTTTCTGTATGTCTTGTATATTTAGTTAATATGTAACTAATGCCCATGAAATGTATAACTATGTCCTTGAATTTTCCTGAAGTCAAATCATTTCACTGAACAAATTAACTTGCCTACTTTAAAATTAACATTTGAAGGTCTGGCTGACAGACCAAATTGCTTTTTGAACTCCTAAATAAAATAAATTGCTCTTGCATGGAATTTTGACTTCAAAGACCTAATTTTGGAACATTTGAGTATCCAGGAACTAAACAATTTTATATCAGATTTATGATCCACGGACAGATTGCACTTCTTGTCCATTAATACTGATGCTAGAAGACAGGAAGCATATAGGTTCCCATAACTGTAAGTCAGCAACTTGAGGAAATGTATGTGGCGCAATGGAGTTTATGGAGCTGGCTGTGACTAGCAGATCTGTTGGTGAGACTCTCCCAGCATATTCAAAACAGTATTGATATCACTGCTGGAGGCTGCCCTAGCCTCTCATTTTACAGGAGGAGGCATGATGCTTCTTCTGCAGTGCCTCACAACATAACTTACTTAAAGACCCACAGATGAACCTTACTATATATCTTTCTGCCTGTGTCCTACACATCAACTTTTGCTGCAGGTAATAAAAAGCATGTGGAATTTATTGAACAGAATAACATGCCTGCATATACATTTACACAGTACTATGTATTTAGAGCCACACAAGACGTTCACAGGTGGTGAGACCATACTCAAAATCAGATAAAGAGTCTAATTCAATTGCAAGCCTGCATCTCGCGGGATCCAGCCCGTGTGTCTGCCGGCATGCCGCGGTCTCCTGTTCGCCTCCGATTCCGGGGCTATTCAATTGAAGAAGCCAACTCCGTAAACCATGCACTGGTCCGTAGCAGTTCAGGGCGGGAATATGATTAATTAAGCAATACCGTAACCTCCCATTTCAAAACAGCAAATAGAAAATGAGACCACCATCATTACATGTCAATCAATTAGGTTTGGGGGTCCGATATGCGATGGGACTCACAAACCCTCAAAATACGAAATTATGCAAATGAATGCCAATACTGTTCTAGTCCATGTGGGTGGCCTGATATGTATTAACTCATTGATTCTCGAGATCAATATAAATGAACAGAAATGAAACATAAAAATACATAACTAATACATCTAATACATCTAATGACTTTCATCACTTTCCCCATCATTTACAGTGCAGTAGTGATTTGTTATTTGCATTTACAGTGCTGTGGCCAGGGGTTAAACCCCCTTGCGGGTCCTCTCTAGCACTCATAGGATTTTCTCCTACATTTGCCTTTTATGGGAGTGAAAACATTTGCGGCCTTGGGGATTTGTAGCAATAGAATAGCGATTTGCGATTTTAGCGATCGTAAATCTCACAGAAGTGAAATATCAAAGGCTTCGGGAAGCTGTGAGTTCCAGTTTTAACCATCGTAAAGTTTTCAAGCCTGTAACCCGTAAACCGCCCAGAGCCAGCAAAAAGACGCCAATTGAATAGTAAATTAACTTACGGACTCACTTACGGACTCTGGTTACTTACGATTGCTCAATTGAATCGGGTTCAAAGTTTCTAGGACACAGGCAGATCTAGAAGATAACATTGTGTAGGATAAAAGCAGATCTAGAAGAACAAGATGTAACAAGATGACAGTGGTGAGGTATGTTAGGGTCATGCAACAATTATCTATGCCAGAAAGACCAGTGTGGATTTTGCATCTAATTTCTGATGCAGCAAGAAATGCATGTATATATATATATATATATATATATATATATATATATATATACGTTGATCTCATTCACACAATGTATTGAAATCAGCAGAGAAGGCAAATCTAACACAATGTTTATGTATGTAGGTATGTTGAATGTATCTATCTATCTATCTATCTATCTATCTATCTTCCTGGTAGATTGGTTGCTGAGGGAAGGTGTTTTCTATTGAGATGTAGAGGAAGGGTGAAGGGTGAATTTATTGTCTCTTCAAAACCTTAAGTAGAGCCTTTTCATATTTGACATCTCTCTTGACACACACACACACACATTATGCCACCTTTTCACAATACAATGCACTTTTAAGTACAGGAATGTAATATAATCTGAAATGCATTTAGATGTTTTTATACTAGATGCTATAACTTTATCCAGCATTTGAATATTACAGAGGCAATTTATTATCCATCTAATGAACTATAGACTCATTAATGAATGGATGGGACTGGCTGTTATTAATAGACTAGCGAATTGCCCGTCAAAAAATGACGGCAATGAAATTGTAAGGTAGCTAATGCTGTTGAGTGTGTAATAATGAAATATATAATACATGAATAAATGAATATACTTTACCTATTTTAAAGCATTGTGTGGAAGAGCTGTGAATGTGTTTTGATGTTGCTGCAGCATTAGTGGTGTGGATCTGCTGTGTAAGCGTGCTGAATGTGTGCAGTATAACACTGTGCGTGCGCGAGCCCAAACCGTTGTCGTGTACTTCCGCATTGGCGTAAAATGGCGAGTAATGTGTGGTATACGTTTGTATCGGAATATCCGTAGGTGTTCTGTGGTGTTTTGCGAGTTTCTTGTGGTGTTTTGCGAGTTTAGAGTGCTGTAGCCTCGTTTTCGTTTTGTTCGGCGGCCATTTTTTCTCTCGCTTCAAATTTTTTTTAGTCTCTAAACTGTTTTATTTGGAGTAAAATCGAGGTGTAAGTTGTATTTTTGAGGTGCTGGGTGCTCCCTCTTGGTGTAGGTAAGTTTTTTATGTATGTGGTGTGTGTATGTATTGTGTTTTAAATTTTGTAATGTTCGCGAGTTGCGTCCGAGTGTTGCGAGTCCGTAATGTGTGTGAACGTGTGTCGTATGTTGTTTGCGAGTGTCGTAATGTGTGTGTCGTACTGTTTGGGTTGCGACGTGAAGTTTGCTCATAAAGGGTAGTGGGTCATGGGCAGAGGGGTCATACACTGCCTGTATCATTTTTTTTTTTTTTAATCCCTTCCCTGCCACCTGAAGGGTTTAATATAGATTGATTGGGTAAATAAAGGATGTTAGGGCTATTGTAGTGTGTTCACATATTGGGTACCACTCTACAACATTGCTGTGTAGACTCCTCCAAACAGGTTGAGTGCACACGATAAGGGGAGAGAGCAATGGAAAACAGCCCATGGTGCATGTCGCCTACGTTAAGGGGATTCTTTTTAGAAGTATGGATTCACAGCTAGTGAAATATAACTCTCACAGTTATGAGGGAGCCTTTTATTGCAGCTACGTGCCAAAATGGAATGGAGCCATATATCTCTGTGAAACTATAAAATAACTAGCGTATTGCGTATTGACGGCAATGAGATGTGTATGTTTGGAAAGTTGTTTAGTTATTAATATACATATGGAATTGTAAGGTAGCTAATGTTGTTTTCTGTGTACTACTGAAATATAGAATTCAAATTAATAAATGAATATAGTTTACCTATTTTTATGCATTGTGTTGAAAAGCTGGGAATCTGTTTTGATGTTGCTGCAGCATTAGTGGTGTAAGTGTGTAAGCGTGATGAACTTCCGCACCGTTAACGTAGCAATCTATCAGCCTTATTAAATTGCAATTCGGTAAATTTAAAAGGCCTCTATTTAAGCACATAGCATATTTTTTTTACAGAAGTTTTTAGTTAGTGAACTTCTATCCAAAAGCAAGGTCTTCACTAACTAAAAACTTCTGTAAAAAAAATATGCTATGTGCTTATATAGAGGCCTTTTAAATTTACTGAATTGCAATTTAATAAGGCTGTTAATATCTATTATCAATTAATTTCCTTTCCTACTGTGATTTTTATCCATTTTGCTTTGGGTAAAATAAAAAGACTTTAACACTGCAAAGTCATTTTTAGGACTCACGTAAATGAGGCCCTTCAAGTGCGATAGGTTGACTGTGACTGATATAAACCAATATAGTGCATTATCTTATGTTACAACACAAAATGCAAACCAAAGATAACAGCATATCATTTAATCTTTGTGACAGTATAAAGGTAAATTACAATGTAATATTGCCATCTTCTGGACATTCAGGAGTATGCAAGCAATTTAGCAAATGGAACGTAAAATATAGAAGGACTTTCTGGATTTTCTGGGCATTCTGCAGAGAAATAATTAAGTCACATAAAGAGGTGATATTTCATAATAGTCAGGGCTGGATCTACCTTTTTGGAGCCCCTAGGTGGGGAAGTGGAGAAGCCCCTGTGAGAGTGTGCGCAGGTACAGAAACACACATAGAGGTACACAGACACACACATACAGGTACAGACACACACATAGAGGTACATAGTTACAGACACACAGAGTTAAGTTACAGACACAGCTAAACACACGTTCATGTACAGTTTCACCTTCCTGCTCCTCTCTTATTGTTGCGCCTAAGCTGATTACAGTACCAGTCACAGAGCAATGCGGTAGACAAATAGTAAACTTAACTTGCTGCTTTTTGCTATTATATTAGAAAATGAAGGTTCAAACAGCTTCTAAGACACAGTTTCTAGGAAGTTTCTAGGCTTGACAACCCTCTTCGTTCTGCTAATGACCTTCTTCTTTCCACAACTCTTGTCACCTCCTCTCATTCTCACCTTCAGGACTCTTCTCGTGCTGCCCCTATTCTCTGAAACTCTTTGCCTCGCTACACCAGATTATCATCCTGCCTCAAAACATTCAAAACCTCTCTAAAAACACATCTCTTTTTAAAGAAGCTCATCTCCTTCCACCCTAACACACTCTCACCTCTCTCCCTCCCCTTTACCACACACAATACCTTTAGGTTGTAAGTCTGCAAGTTTCAATCCCACAAGGTGCTTTGGGAAAAGCACCATGGACACTGGATTCGAGGCTCAAAGACAGGGCCCTCCTTGCATTGCTATGTTTAATTTGTATTTATCTTTGTCTTCTACTTATCTTATGTACAGTGCTACGGAATACAGTGCTACGGAATATGTCGGTGCATTATAAATAAACAATAATAATAATAATAATAAGGAGGGTCTTCCAATAAATACTGATCTTACTCAAGTCCCATGGTATATCCGTAAAAGTCCTGCATACAATTTGATAGCAAACATCTAAGCACTACAATATATTAAAATCTAATATATTTAATATATTTATTTTGTTTAGTTAGATGACGATGATAAAATTCTGCAGCTGAATATATGCATATACAATGATGTGTTGCTGTGTGAACAATGTTACACATAAATACATCTATTGCACCATATCCTAGATATAGACAGATACAAAGAAAATGGTGTCTGGGAAATATTTCATTCAATGTCAACATATCAAACAGAACCCTCTATCTGTATCTCTTTATCCAACACATACAAGGAGGAATTGCATTTCTAATACATAATGTTTAACATTAGTGATGTCCCGAACAGTTCGCCGGAGAACTATTTGCGGCGATTTTCACATGTTTGCGTCCGCCGCGAACGGCGAACACATGCGCTTTTCGGTTCGCCCCCTATACTTTATCATTGAGGAAACTTTGAACATCATTTATTTTATTTTATAATTTTTTGTGTGTAATCTATGCCTGCCTGCCAGCGTGTGTGTGTGACAGGCTAACACCTAACAGCTTATATTGTGCTTATTTTCACTACTCATACCTGGTGGTGTAACATACATTGAAAACAACCATTTTTTTACTGTAATCTAATTTCAGTTGCCTGCCTGTGTCAGGCTCACAGCTTATATTGTGCTCAGTGACATAAAACAACACTTTTTTGACTGTAATAGATTGAATAGCAATTGCCTGCCTACAGGCGTGTGTGTGAAGCCTATTGCATCTACTCCGCCAACTTTTGCCAGTGCACAGTGATTCACTAGAGCATTAGAGATAGCAAAACAAAAATAATAAAGTTTTATTCACATTTTTGGGAGACAACGACGATTAAAAACTCTTTAAAACCAAGGGAGATAGGAAATAATTCCTTAAAAACATTTTAATATGGAATCCCTTCTTTTATACACTTTTGATAAGTGAAATATTAGTGTTTGGGGGATCAGTACATGATCTAATTTCCCCTTATCTTATCTTATTAAGTGTTAAGTTATATTAGGTATGGCTTCCAGACTTTTAGGAAGTATATCTCTTTACTCAATATTAGAGATATTATATTTATATCCTGTTGTTCTGTCACTTTCAAACATTCAAGTTGTTCTGTCACTTTCAAACATTCAAGTTGTTATTGTGTGATCCGAATGTTATTTAAATCACTATATCACTTTAATTTATCCTGGTATATATTCCCATTTTTATAGTGACTTACTATTGTAGAATCATTGTGTATAATATAGAGTTTTCATACTGTTTAGAGGGTCTTTGGGGCTAAATTCCCCATATTTATATCCCTCTATTTCGTCTCAACCTTTTCTTATGTGCTCTATTTCGGATGTCACATAAATATCAAATATTAGCATTAATTCCACATTTAAAGATGCGTTTGTTATCGCATATATACAAATATTCCTTCTCTGTAGTACCAGGCTCTCCCGTGTACTACAAATCAGGGCACAAGAAAGTGACTTTATGCTCCCAATTCACGGAGCTTAAGCTGGAAGCTCTTCCTGTTCACAGTGTGAGCGTCTGACGTCAGACGCAACCCTGACGCACGTTTCGTCACTTAGACGTGACTTTTTCAAAGGGAGGGGCGAGGACCTCAACGGAGCCTCCTATTTATAATGTGTAAGTTGCTATGGTTACCCTTTAACTCTCACCAAGTGAGGGGGGTAAATATAGACATAGAATGGCAAGCTTAATTTAAATCCTTTTCATTTACAAATTCATTCCCTTTTTATAAAATGAAAAACAAAGGAAGATAGAGTAGTTGTACTTTTGGACATCTTGTTTCTCACAGTTATTGCATTTTATTCTATGAGTATATGTGGAGGCATATGTATATCTACACAAAAGCATATATATAAGCACACATATATGCACATGTCTTCTATTTTAAATAACCAGTATTAATCAGCATAATAATAAAGATATGGTTACATAGCCTAGATTCACTAATATATATTTAGTAGGTGGAATATATCTTAAAAATTAATATGTGCAAAAGTTATAATTATTTAAATAACTATAAACTATAAAAAGATAAAAACCCTATAATGTGCTATAAAATGGTATTCATATCTATATACATCAATAGTGATTTTAAATTAGGGGACTACTTAAAGTGCTGAAAAGTGCTTTTAGACATTTATAACATAATTCTTATATAATCAGACACCAGGAATTGTAGTGCTTGGTATAATAATAGTGAATAAACCTTATGTATATTTTTATCACAAGGTTCATTTTTTAATAATGAAAATCAATTCACTGTGTTAATATTTCTGTACAAAGATAAAGAAAACTTCTTTAATAAAGTGATAAAAACACAAAAGTGCTCATTTTATATATAAATGGTGATTTTTAATGTGTCAAATTACTAGTGATACTTTATGATGTTCTTAATATTAATTATTAGTGATACTTTATGATGTTCTTAATATTAATCTCTTATCATGATTATCAATATAGATGCTCATAGTGCCTTTACGTGATAGTTTTCTAAGTCTATCCTTCCATATCTTGATTTTCTATTTATTGAAGAGAAGTTTTAAAATCTATTTTAAGATAATCAATACTATATAGCCTTTTCTCTGCTGTATTTATGAGTGGCTATAGATATATCCAGGATAATACTTGAATATATTTTATATGAAGGGACCAAATCTAACGTCATCATGTTTAGTATTATGCACACCTCTACAAAGATTAGAGAAATGCACTGAATGAGAATCCCTCATTCAGTCCTTTTGGTGTTTGTGCCTGTAACTCATAAATCCATTTGGATTCCTTTTTGAGTAGCATCAAATCTAGATCTCCCTTTCTTGGGCCCAGCTTGACTCCATCTATTGCACAAAATTTTAACACAGATGTGTCTTTTTTATGTTTTGATTTTACATGTCGTGCAATTGGTGTGTCATATTCGTTTATGATTGAGCAGATATGTTCTCCCATTCTACGTCTCAGCTCCCTACTCGTTTTACCGACGTAGATCTTCGTACAAATACATTGCACTACATATATGACTCCCTTTGTTTTACAATTGTAGAAATCTTTTATAGGATATTTTTTATTTGTTATTGGGTGAATAAATTCCTTGCTTGGTTTTATGAAATTGCAGTATTTGCATCGTCCACATTTGTAACACCCTATTAGAGGCTTCAACCACATTTTTTCTTTTTGTTTGTCTTGTTGGAAGTGGCTATGTACTAGTAAATCCTTTAGATTGGGGCTCCGTCTATATGTTATGGAACTGTTTGGGGTAACTTTAGTTCTCAGATCTTCATCTGCAGTCAATAAATACCAGAACTTAGAGAAAATATCTTTAATTTGCTCTGAGTTATGTCCATATGTCAATATACATCGTATTATATCACTTTCCTCACTTGAGCTTGTTTCTTTTTGTGTATTTGGACGTTCCTGATCTTTTATTGTATTTAATAAATCTGTTCTTTTGATGTTCCTTGCATATTCATATGCTCTTTTTAGGCATTTATTCGGATACCCTCTATTTTTAAATCGTTTCCTTAGTTTATCGGCCTCAATTTTAAAGGAGGTGTCGTCACTACAATTCCTACGGATACGTAGATATTGGCCTTTGGGTATACCTTTCTTTTGGGGTCCATAGTGTTGGCTTGACCATTCTAATAGACTATTAGACGCTGTTTCTTTCCTATACGTTGTAGTGCTAATATTTCCCATTTCATCCTTTGTTATTTTCAGGTCCAAAAAGGCCAATTCAGTTTGATTTATTTCATACGTGAATTTTAGGCCTAGGGTGTTTTTATTAAGGATATCTATAAAGAGAGACAGTTGTCCTTTTGTGCCAGTCCAGAAGATGATAATATCATCTATGAACCGTCTCCACATCAATATGTTATCCGTGATGTTGTTCATGGATTCTTCAAAGACACATCTCTCTTCCCACCACCCTAGGAAAAGATTGGCATAGTTGGGGGCACATGACGTCCCCATTGCTGTGCCTCTAATCTGATGTATCCATTTGTCAGTAAAGGTGAAATAGTTTTTGGTTAGTATGAATTCCAATAGAGTTAGTAGGAACTCGTTAAATTGTTCTGCTTTTGTTCCTCTTGTTCTTAGGAAAAAACCCACTGCCTCAATACCCTGTATATGGGGTATGGAGCTATAGAGGGCTTCCACATCTATACTAACAAGCCAGGTACCAGTAGGTACTATAGTGTCTTCCAATTGTCTCAATATATCTGTAGTATCTTTGATATATGAGGGAAGACCTGTGACCAGATTGCTGAGATGGTGATCAAGGAACTTACTGATGTTTTCAGATAGATTATTATTCCCGGATACAATCGGTCTACCCGGTATAGGGAGTATCTTTTTGTGCACTTTTGGGAGGGCATAGAATGTTGGAATAGTTGGATTCTTTGGTAATAAGAAGTCATGTGTATTATTATTTATTAATCCTTCAATCAGAGCTTTATCCAGGATTAGTTTAAGTTCCTGTTTATAAGTACAGGTAGGGTCTCCCCTTAATACTTCATAAGTTGTTTTATCTTTTAGGATCCTTTCACACATTTTCTTATAGTCATCATTGTTCATTATCACTATGTTCCCCCCTTTGTCTGCTGGTTTTATTTGTATATTCTTACAATCTTGGAGCTCCCTCAAAGCTCTATTTTCCTTCATACTCAAATTGTAAACTGATCTTTGTTCTTGTGTGTATAATTCTTCAAGTTCTTTGGTTACCTGCTGTACAAACACACTTATGTTTGGGTAGTCATTGATTTGGGGAGTAAATTTGCTCTTTTTTTTCCATATTTTTGGGGCCCCCTGTTCTGTTAGGGTATGATCCTGGTTTTCATTCTCTTCTATCAGTGCCATCATATCCATAAATATATCATAATCTTCCTTATCAATATTTAAATGGATATATTCTTTCATTGTTTTCATTTTGTAATACTTATAAAGAGCCAATTTTCTACCAAAGAGGTTCAGATCTTTTATATTAGTAAATAAGTCCACTCTAGATGAGGGGACGAATGAAAGACCCTTCTCTAAGACAGACTTGTGTGCATCATTTAGTGCAAAAGTTGACAGGTTCATGATTTGTAGTTGGTTTTCTAGTCTTGGGTTATTAGGGTTCATCCCTAGTTTTGAGGGCTTTGATGTCGATTTGGTCTTGTTTGTGTATTTATTACTTTCCTTTTGCCTCTCTTTATGTACCGGCCCTTGTCTAAAAAACCTTTCTCCTGTCCATGTTCATATTCTTGTTCTTGAGCTAGCCTAGTTCTTATTTCTCTTTGTGTCAGGTTCATGTTTCCCCTCGCTCTTGATCTTGTAATGGGATCCTCTATATCTGAGGTCTCATATTCCGATGAGCTTATATCAGATGATATTTTAGTTGTTCTAGTCTTTTTTATGGGGAATCTATATATCTGATTATTTTTGTAATCATCTTGATCTCTCAAGAATTTCTTCTGTTTTCTAGTTCTAATTTCATTCTTGAACCTTTCCAAGTTTTCATTGAGCTTTTGACAGTTAAGTTCATAATCTGTTTTGTCTTTAAAAGCTTCAACTAATTTTTGACTCTCTTCTAGGTTAGCACTAAATGTTTCCAAGTGATTTTTTTCAGTTTGCACTATTAATTCCATTAAATCTAATGAACATTGTGATAAGATGTCTGTCCATTTCTTTAAGAAGACTTCGTTTATTAAATTGGTTGCCGGCATTATCTTGATCCTTAAACCTCTTGGTATTATTTTTTGTTTAATGTAATTTTCTAAGCTTGTCAATTCCCATACTATTCTCACTTGTTTTTTTAAATTATTATTCAGGTCTTTGAAAGCAGATCTTATATTAGTGTCCTCATCTTTCCTTTCTATCGTTGTCTGATTGAAGCTTTCTGCTGCTTCGTTATGTAAGCTTGTAAATTTCCAGCTATCAATATTCAGACTTGCCATCTTCTTTCTTATTTAGAAGGGAGTAATGTTTCTAGAGGAATAAGATAAAGTACCTGACAATTTGAATTAGATACCCAAGGTTTGTGGATTAAACCACTGATAAATATATATTTTAGTGGTGGGAGGTATATTTACTTTCTCATGGTGCGTAACACCTACTTCACATACATTCACTAGAGCATTAGAGATAGCAAAACAAAAATAATAAAGTTTTATTCACATTTTTGGGAGACAACGACGATTAAAAACTCTTTAAAACCAAGGGAGATAGGAAATAATTCCTTAAAAACATTTTAATATGGAATCCCTTCTTTTATACACTTTTGATAAGTGAAATATTAGTGTTTGGGGGATCAGTACATGATCTAATTTCCCCTTATCTTATCTTATTAAGTGTTAAGTTATATTAGGTATGGCTTCCAGACTTTAAGGAAGTATATCTCTTTACTCAATATTAGAGATATTATATTTATATCCTGTTGTTCTGTCACTTTCAAACATTCAAGTTGTTCTGTCACTTTCAAACATTCAAGTTGTTATTGTGTGATCCGAATGTCATTTAAATCACTATATCACTTTAATTTATCCTGGTATATATTCCCATTTTTATAGTGACTTACTATTGTAGAATCATTGTGTATAATATAGAGTTTTCATACTGTTTAGAGGGTCTTTGGGGCTAAATTCCCCATATTTATATCCCTCTATTTCGTCTCAACCTTTTCTTATGTGCTCTATTTCGGATGTCACATAAATATCAAATATTAGCATTAATTCCACATTTAAAGATGCGTTTGTTATCGCATATATACAAATATTCCTTCTCTGTAGTATCAGGCTCTCCTGTGTACTACAAATCAGGGCACAAGAAAGTGACTTTATGCTCCCAATTCACGGAGCTTAAGCTGGAAGCTCTGCCTGTTCACAGTGTGAGCGTCTGACGTCAGACGCAACCCTGACGCACGTTTCGTCACTTAGACGTGACTTTTTCAAAGGGAGGGGCGAGGACCTCAACGGAGCCTCCTATTTATAATGTGTAAGTTGCTATGGTTACCCTTTAACTCTCACCAAGTGAGGGGGGTAAATATAGACATAGAATGGCAAGCTTAATTTAAATCCTTTTCATTTACAAATTCATTCCCTTTTTATAAAATAAAAAACAAAGGAAGATAGAGTAGTTGTACTTTTGGACATCTTGTTTCTCACAGTTATTGCATTTTATTCTATGAGTATATGTGGAGGCATATGTATATCTACACAAAAGCATATATATAAGCACACATATATGCACATGTCTTCTATTTTAAATAACCAGTATTAATCAGCATAATAATAAAGATATGGTTACATAGCCTAGATTCACTAATATATATTTAGTAGGTGGAATATATCTTAAAAATTAATATGTGCAAAAGTTATAATTATTTAAATAACTATAAACTATAAAAAGATAAAAACCCTATAATGTGCTATAAAATGGTATTCATATCTATATACATCAATAGTGATTTTAAATTAGGGGACTACTTAAAGTGCTGAAAAGTGCTTTTAGACATTTATAACATAATTCTTATATAATCAGACACCAGGAATTGTAGTGCTTGGTATAATAATAGTGAATAAACCTTATGTATATTTTTATCACAAGGTTCATTTTTTAATAATGAAAATCAATTCACTGTGTTAATATTTCTGTACAAAGATAAAGAAAACTTCTTTAATAAAGTGATAAAAACACAAAAGTGCTCATTTTATATATAAATGGTGATTTTTAATGTGTCAAATTACTAGTGATACTTTATGATGTTCTTAATATTAATTATTAGTGATACTTTATGATGTTCTTAATATTAATCTCTTATCATGATTATCAATATAGATGCTCATAGTGCCTTTACGTGATAGTTTTCTAAGTCTATCCTTCCATATCTTGATTTTCTATTTATTGAAGAGAAGTTTTAAAATCTATTTTAAGATAATCAATACTATATAGCCTTTTCTCTGCTGTATTTATGAGTGGCTATAGATATATCCAGGATAATACTTGAATATATTTTATATAAAGGGACCAAATCTAACGTCATCATGTTTAGTATTATGCACACCTCTACAAAGATTAGAGAAATGCACTGAATGAGAATCCCTCATTCAGTCCTTTTGGTGTTTGTGCCTGTAACTCATAAATCCATTTGGATTCCTTTTTGAGTAGCATCAAATCTAGATCTCCCTTTCTTGGGCCCAGCTTGACTCCATCTATTGCACAAAATTTTAACACAGATGTGTCTTTTTTATGTTTTGATTTTACATGTCGTGCAATTGGTGTGTCATATTCGTTTATGATTGAGCAGATATGTTCTCCCATTCTACGTCTCAGCTCCCTACTCGTTTTACCGACGTAGATCTTCATACAAATACATTGCACTACATATATGACTCCCTTTGTTTTACAATTGTAGAAATCTTTTATAGGATATTTTTTATTTGTTATTGGGTGAATAAATTCCTTGCTTGGTTTTATGAAATTGCAGTATTTGCATCGTCCACATTTGTAACACCCTATTAGAGGCTTCAACCACATTTTTTCTTTTTGTTTGTCTTGTTGGAAGTGGCTATGTACTAGTAAATCCTTTAGATTGGGGCTCCGTCTATATGTTATGGAACTGTTTGGGGTAACTTTAGTTCTCAGATCTTCATCTGCAGTCAATAAATACCAGAACTTAGAGAAAATATCTTTAATTTGCTCTGAGTTATGTCCATATGTCAATATACATCGTATTATATCACTTTCCTCACTTGAGCTTGTTTCTTTTTGTGTATTTGGACGTTCCTGATCTTTTATTGTATTTAATAAATCTGTTCTTTTGATGTTCCTTGCATATTCATATGCTCTTTTTAGGCATTTATTCGGATACCCTCTATTTTTAAATCGTTTCCTTAGTTTATCGGCCTCAATTTTAAAGGAGGTGTCGTCACTACAATTCCTACGGATACGTAGATATTGGCCTTTGGGTATACCTTTCTTTTGGGGTCCATAGTGTTGGCTTGACCATTCTAATAGACTATTAGACGCTGTTTCTTTCCTATACGTTGTAGTGCTAATATTTCCCATTTCATCCTTTGTTATTTTCAGGTCCAAAAAGGCCAATTCAGTTTGATTTATTTCATACGTGAATTTTAGGCCTAGGGTGTTTTTATTAAGGATATCTATAAAGAGAGACAGTTGTCCTTTTGTGCCAGTCCAGAAGATGATAATATCATCTATGAACCGTCTCCACATCAATATGTTATCCGTGATGTTGTTCATGGATTCTTCAAAGACACATCTCTCTTCCCACCACCCTAGGAAAAGATTGGCATAGTTGGGGGCACATGACGTCCCCATTGCTGTGCCTCTAATCTGATGTATCCATTTGTCAGTAAAGGTGAAATAGTTTTTGGTTAGTATGAATTCCAATAGAGTTAGTAGGAACTCGTTAAATTGTTCTGCTTTTGTTCCTCTTGTTCTTAGGAAAAAACCCACTGCCTCAATACCCTGTATATGGGGTATGGAGCTATAGAGGGCTTCCACATCTATACTAACAAGCCAGGTACCAGTAGGTACTATAGTGTCTTCCAATTGTCTCAATATATCTGTAGTATCTTTGATATATGAGGGAAGACCTGTGACCAGATTGCTGAGATGGTGATCAAGGAACTTACTGATGTTTTCAGATAGATTATTATTCCCGGATACAATCGGTCTACCCGGTATAGGGAGTATCTTTTTGTGCACTTTTGGGAGGGCATAGAATGTTGGAATAGTTGGATTCTTTGGTAATAAGAAGTCATGTGTATTATTATTTATTAATCCTTCAATCAGAGCTTTATCCAGGATTAGTTTAAGTTCCTGTTTATAAGTACAGGTAGGGTCTCCCCTTAATACTTCATAAGTTGTTTTATCTTTTAGGATCCTTTCACACATTTTCTTATAGTCATCATTGTTCATTATCACTATGTTCCCCCCTTTGTCTGCTGGTTTTATTTGTATATTCTTACAATCTTGGAGCTCCCTCAAAGCTCTATTTTCCTTCATACTCAAATTGTAAACTGATCTTTGTTCTTGTGTGTATAATTCTTCAAGTTCTTTGGTTACCTGCTGTACAAACACACTTATGTTTGGGTAGTCATTGATTTGGGGAGTAAATTTGCTCTTTTTTTTCCATATTTTTGGGGCCCCCTGTTCTGTTAGGGTATGATCCTGGTTTTCATTCTCTTCTATCAGTGCCATCATATCCATAAATATATCATAATCTTCCTTATCAATATTTAAATGGATATATTCTTTCATTGTTTTCATTTTGTAATACTTATAAAGAGCCAATTTTCTACCAAAGAGGTTCAGATCTTTTATATTAGTAAATAAGTCCACTCTAGATGAGGGGACGAATGAAAGACCCTTCTCTAAGACAGACTTGTGTGCATCATTTAGTGCAAAAGTTGACAGGTTCATGATTTGTAGTTGGTTTTCTAGTCTTGGGTTATTAGGGTTCATCCCTAGTTTTGAGGGCTTTGATGTCGATTTGGTCTTGTTTGTGTATTTATTACTTTCCTTTTGCCTCTCTTTATTTACCGGCCCTTGTCTAAAAAACCTTTCTCCTGTCCATGTTCATATTCTTGTTCTTGAGCTAGCCTAGTTCTTATTTCTCTTTGTGTCAGGTTCATGTTTCCCCTCGCTCTTGATCTTGTAATGGGATCCTCTATATCTGAGGTCTCATATTCCGATGAGCTTATATCAGATGATATTTTAGTTGTTCTAGTCTTTTTTATGGGGAATCTATATATCCGATTATTTTTGTAATCATCTTGATCTCTCAAGAATTTCTTCTGTTTTCTAGTTCTAATTTCATTCTTGAACCTTTCCAAGTTTTCATTGAGCTTTTGACAGTTAAGTTCATAATCTGTTTTGTCTTTAAAAGCTTCAACTAATTTTTGACTCTCTTCTAGGTTAGCACTAAATGTTTCCAAGTGATTTTTTTCAGTTTGCACTATTAATTCCATTAAATCTAATGAACATTGTGATAAGATGTCTGTCTGCACAGTGACACTCATATCTGGTGGCACCTTAGATTGCACGCGCAGTGCCCCAAATTTTAAGTGGGAGGACCGACCAAGCATCTTTTTCCATCTCCCGCTTCCAAAAATCCATGCCATATACACGTCCCCTGATAGTGGACGTAACAGGGATTAAACCGATAGGAATAGTACTACTTAACAGTACACACCTTATAATAATGCAGACAGGGGCAACGCTTATAATCTTCCATGCTGTGCAGTGGAAGCCCCCAGACTCTGACCTGTGTATAATATTCCATGCTGGGCAGTGGAAGCCCCCAGACTCTGACCTGTGTATAATCTTCCATGCTGGGCAGTGGAAGCCCCCAGACTCTGACCTGTGTATAATCTTCCATGCTGGGCAGTGGAAGCCCCCAGACTCTGACCTGTGTATAATCTTCCATGCTGGGCAGTGGAAGCCCCCAGACTCTGACCTGTGTATAATCTTCCATGCTGGGCAATGGAAGCCCCCAGACTCTGGGAGTATGAAGAAGAGGAGTCAGAGGAGGAAGGTGGCTTTGAGGAGGTGGAAGACCTAACACAGCAGGTGTCCCAGGGGGCTTGTTGTCACCTTTCGGGGACCCTTGGTGGCTGGGTGGAGGAAGAGACCTTCAATGACATCAGCGAGGACAAGGAATGGGACATGGCTAGCTTGGTATCCAACCTTGTGCAAATGGGGAGTTCGCGGTTGTGCAAAGGGACTGTTTACGGTTGTTTGCGGTGCATTAAATGGGGAGATTGGTCTGTTACTGTGAAGCGGGTGTAACCCTTACACTACCTGATCGATACAACATCATACCTGATGTTTTAAAGCATGTTATTCCAAACAATTTAGGAATGTTAGGTGATTTATGCCCTTTATGGCTTAAAACCAGACTCTGCATCAACTATGTAATTTTCCGTGGGAGTTTTGCCATGGATCCCCCTCCGGCATGCCACAGTCCAGGTGTTAGTCCCCTTGAAACAACTTTCCCATCACTATTGTGGCCAGAAAGAGTCCCTGTGGGTTTTGAAATTTGCTTGCCCATTGAAGTCTATGGCGGTTCGCCGATGTTCGCCTGTTCGCAAACATTTGATGAAGTTCGCGTTCGCTGTTCGCGAACCCAAAATTTGATGTTCGCAACATCACAATTTAACATGACCAAGGCTTAATTTCAAAAAGAGACCTTACTTAGAAATATCTCTCTCCCCTCACTCTCTCTCTCTGCTTTCTCTTTCCTGTCCCTATCCCCCACTCTCTCTCTCTCTCTCCCGTCCCTCCCTCTCCCCTTTCTTTATTTCCTCTCACCTCTCTTTCCCACCCCTCTCTCTTCCCCCTCTCATTCTATCCCTCTCTCTTTCTTTCACTCCTCCTCTTTCTGTCCCTCTCTCTTCATCTCGGTCTCCCCCTTGCCCTATGTATCCCTCATGCCTCTCCCTCCATGTGTCTCCCTCTATCCCCTTGCTTCTCTACCCCATTCCTCTCCCTCTCTCCCCCATGCATCCCTCTTGCCCACGTCTCCTACTCTCCTTCCATGTGTCCCCTTGCCTCTCCCTCCCTCCATGTGTCTCCCTCTTTCCACATGCCCCTCCCTCTTCCCCATGTCTCCCCTTCTCCCTCATACCTCCCTCTCCTCGATGTTTCCCCCTCTCCCTCCACGTCTCCTCCATGTGTCTCCCCCTTTCTCTTCTCCCTCTCCCCAATGTCTCCCCTCTCCCTCCATGTCTACCCTTACCTCTCGCTCCCCCATGTGTCTCCCCCTTTCTCCTTGCCTTTCTCCCTCTCCCCCAATGTCTCACCCTTACCTATTTTCCCTCCATGTGTGTCCATCTTTCCCCTTGCCTCTCTCCTTTACATCCATGTCTCCCTCTCCCCCATGTCTCTCCCTCTCCCCCATGTCCCCCCCTTACCTCTCTCTCCTTCCATGTTTCTCCCTCTCTCCCCATGCCTCTCCCTCTCTCCCCATGTCTCTCACTCCCCGATGTCTCTACCTCTCCCCCCATGTCTCCCCCTTACCTCTATCTTCCTCCATGTATCTCCCTCTTTCCTCTTGCCTCTCTCCCCCATGTGTCTCCCCCTTTCTCTTCTCCCTCTCCCCCAATGTCTCCCCTCTCCCTCCATGTCTACCCTTAGCTCTCGCTCCCCCATGTGTCTCCCCCTTTCTCCTTGCCTTTCTCCCTCTCCCCCAATGTCTCACCCTTACCTATTTTCCCTCCATGTGTGTCCATCTTTCCCCTTGACTCTCTCCTTTACATCCATGTCTCCCTCTCTGCCATGTCTCTCCCTCTCCTCCATGTTTCCCCCTTACCTCTCTCTCCCTCCATGTTTCTCCCTCTCTTCCCATGCCTCTCCCTCTCTCCCCATGTCTCTCACTCCCGATATCTCTACCTCTCCCCCCATGTCACCCCCTTACCTCTATCTTCCTCCATGTATCTCCCTCTTTCCTCTTGCCTCTCTCCCCCATGCCTCTCCCTTTACATCCATGTCTCCCTCTTCCCCATGTCTCCCTCTCTCCCAATGTCTCCCCCTCTCCCCCCATGTCTACCCCTCTCCCCCATGCTTCCCTCTCCCCAATGTTTCCCCCTCTCCCTTCATGTCTCCCACTTCCCTTTCTCCCTCCATGTGTCTCCCTTTTTGCCCTTTGCCTCTCTTCCACATGCCTCTCCCTCCCTCCATGTATCCTCCTCTCCCCCCATGCTTCCCTCTCCCTCCATGTCTCCCCTCCCCCTCCATGTCTCTTTCTCTCTCCACATCCCTCTCCCCGGTATTTTACCTTCTGCTCCTGCTCCGTGCTGCAGGTCTGCTGGCTCTTCCCTCTTCTGGCTCCTCCTCCTGCCAGCAGACACAAGCAGAGAGCAGGAGCAGGGAATCGGGGGAAGGGAATGAGTCACGTGTGGTAGAAGCAGGTGGAGGTATTTTTGCCACCCCATAGAGGTGACACCCGGGGCAACTCCCCCGAACCCCCCCCCCCCCCGCACTTCCCTTCCTACTCTACTGCCCCAACCTCCTAATTTAATCCTCTAACACAATATACAACTTGTCAAGATAAGAACTGCAATCCTGGCAGCATGAGCCTGCACCTCCTCCCACACTAATAAAGAAATACATGAATCTGATGAGAAGCCCACAAGTGATAGGGGAAAGTATGTTTACTTACCTCACCTCTCTCCTCTCTTATATCCAAGCATAGCAGAACACAAGACAGAAAGTGTGGTGAGACACAGAGCAAACAAGAACAGGAGGCAGATGAGCGCATACAAGTCACCACAGCAACATTTCCATCCCATGCGTGTCAGAGGAAACAGGAAGTGCCAGTACTAGTATCCATCTCCAGTTCATACAAAGTTTCAAAGTTGATAATAAACATTTTATCAATTGGATGTTATATAAAAAATTGCATTTTCTCTTTCCTTAAGCAATCAGAGAAATGTATACAAGCGGTGTCAAATATATGTAACTCGCTACTTGCCCGTCAAAAATGACAGGATTAAAATTGTTTGCCACACAATGTGAGGCTTTTGCTCCTCTTAGCACCTTTGGCGCTCATTGCGAAGGGAATGCCATGGGAATGCCATGTGTGTCTTTCCACCCTGTCCCTTCCCTGTGTGTCTTTCTCCTCTGTGTGTCAGCTGAATGTTTGCGTGTTACGCGCTGAAAGTGGTTTTTTTATTTTCAAAGTCCTGCGTGCCTGGCATTGTTGGTGTAAGTGTTACTGTCTTTGCCGTTTTGTGTTTTCTAAGTCCTGCGTGCCTGGCTTTGCTCAGCCTCGTTTTCATCCAGTTTTAGAATTTTTTACGTTTTTCGTGTGCCATTTTTTTCCTTGCTCAGCCAATTTTGGATTGACGAAAACCACCAAATATGCCGCAAAATCCCCCCTGTGCTGTCTGTGAGTGTGTTATTATATTTGTTCCCTTTGCGAGGTCGCAACTGCATTACCAACATCGCAAACGTCCCCAACACTGACATCTATATATGTGATTTATGGCTTAACATGTGATACAAACTGCTATAATAATATTACCAAATTGTCTTCAATTCAAAACAGCATTTTCCTACAGTAAGTTAACATTGAATGTTTAATCAGCCTTTCAGATCCATCCACAAACCATGATTGTAATAGTTTGTTAATGAGCCATAATTGCCTTAAAGGAACACTGTGGACAATATTTTTCTACATGGTCTTTTCAGAGGCGGAGCTACCGCCGGTGCAACGGAGGCCCATGGCCCCTGAGGGGCCCCACAGTCCCTCCCTCGGACCTCCCTCAGACCTATATAGACACAGACCCACATATATATATATATATTGTTTTTATATAAATATATATATACATATATATATTTTGAATGTATTTTATATATATTTGATATATGTACTGTGTGAGTTGATATTGGAGGGAGATCGGGAAGTGCAAAAAAAATTTTTGCAACATTTTAGGCATTTTTCTTTGCTGTAGTCATTCATTTGTTCATGCCTACTACTACCTGCTAATTCCTATTTATTTTCCTATGCATCTGCTTAGATTACTGGCAGTTCTTACTGCCATAATCCCCCAATGTCTCCCCCTTACCTCTCTCTCCCTCCATATGTCTCCCTCTTTCCCCTTGCCTCTCTCCCCATGTTTCTCCCTCTCCCCCATGTCTCCCCCTAAATGTTTCCCACTTACCTCTATCTCTCCTTTTCCTTGCCTCTATCCCCCTTGCCTCTCCCTTTACATCCATGTCTCCCTTCTTCCCCATGTCTCCCTCTCCCCCCAATGTATTGAAGGGGGTTTGGGAAGTGCAAAAAAAAATTGTGCCTACCCCCTCTTTGGGGGGGGGGGGGGCGGGGGGGGCAAATTTTCTTTTTGCACCAGGGCCCCTCATGCACTAGCTCCGCCACTGGGTCTTTTGTTAAAAAAAATTATAGTAACATTTTACTGGCTTTGCTCAGCCTCGTTTTCATCCAGTTTTAGAATTTTTTACGTTTTTCGTGTGCCATTTTTTTCCTTGCTCAGCCAATTTTGGATTGACGAAAACCACCAAATATGCCGCAAAATCCCCCCTGTGCTGTCTGTGAGTGTGTTATTATATTTGTTCCCTTTGCGAGGTCGCAACTGCATTACCAACATCGCAAACGTCCCCAACACTGACATCTATATATGTGATTTATGGCTTAACATGTGATACAAACTGCTATAATAATATTACCAAATTGTCTTCAATTCAAAACAGCATTTTCCTACAGTAAGTTAACATTGAATGTTTAATCAGCCTTTCAGATCCATCCACAAACCATGATTGTAATAGTTTGTTAATGAGCCATAATTGCCTTAAAGGAACACTGTGGACAATATTTTTCTACATGGTTGATAGGATCAGATTAGTGAGTAATTATATATTCTGATTGTGTGTGTCAATTATATCTGGGCACCTAGATATAATGAGAGAAAAATAATGCACAGAAATCAGAGTGTCATCAGGATAATCTCTGAATGTATTTAGGCGGCAGAATCTTATATAGCATAAAAACACGTCACAACTAGTTGAAAATACTGTTAAATACATTTTTGCAAGCAAGTGACTTTTTGTTTCTGTCTAACATAGCAAAATCCGGTTTCCTATAGATATCTCATCTCAGTTTCTGAAACAAGGACAGGATACAGGAAACAGATGTTTTTAAAGAACATTAACGTAAACATTCTACAGATGACGCACTTAAACATTCTAGTGAGATAAGAAAAATGCTAACATACGTTTTATAATATTCTTAGCTAATTAATTTCTAAATGAAGAAATTAAAATACCTAACATATCCCTCTTCTTATAAATGTATTAGACCAAGGTCTTAAGGCAAGGTTCAGGTCATAGTCCTTTCTTTAGTGAAGAGTTGGGGTCTGGACCATCATGGTGCTTCTCTTAATCCACTTGTTTTTATACATCATCAATGTCATGATCAAGATAAGAATCAGATTCTCCTTGAGTGAGGGGTATCGTCTCTATTAGGTATTGTTGAGTTACTGCTTGGTCAACAACCTTATTCACCAATCCACGGATGCATGGTATCAATAGTCTGTCTGGGCTCCTCTTTTTGCAGTACCTGAATATGCAAATATTCCATGTTGTTACCTCTGCCTGAGGTGTAAATTCCAAGAGTATATCTCCCCTCATCACACTTTTGTGGGTCCTGGAGGGTGATCCGGATGGGGTTGCATAGCTGATTTTGGCTGCAAGAGGATGGCTCCACACCCCGTGTCAGCTTTAAGCGTCTCTTTGTACTTTTGCACTTCATGTGATTAGGTGGGGAGTAACCCCAGTCAGCTCCTGTATTCCATAAGGCCAGTTTCCAGCTAGGACATCTCTCATTTCCATACAGAGAGGCTATACACAAATATACTGGCGCTTTTCTCACCCCTCCACTACGTCCTCCTCCAGAAAGACCACATCTTAGTACTTGACATAGGTCTATTTGGTTGGTTCCTATCTGCCCTTCCTTGAACACTAGGGTCACTTGGCCAGTTAAATTGACTTCCATCATGTCTCTTTTCATTCTGTGCATCCACATCTCTCCGATAGATTGCGCCTGGTTGCCTCTGGGTCTTGTTACTTCTTCCCATATGATTATGGGTGCTACTATGCAAAGAGTTATCAAGATGAGGCATGTCAGTGAGATTCTTAGGCCACACCAGTTAGGTCTTTTGAACAGGTGCCAGGACATTTTCTTGGGCCAGTTGAGAACCCCCAAAACCCGCACCATTCGGTTCTTCACTGGGTTTGAGACGAGTTTCCCCCCCTTTGTAGCCCAGCCTGACTCGCAATGAGTCAGCTAGCAGGTTTTAGGAATCAACTGGCTCAAGCTCTGGCACTTTTACTCTCTTGCAGTGAGTCAGGTGTATCCAGGTGGCTCGTTCGGCAACTTTCAAGGCAGTGGGTGTTGACAGCAGAACTTGGTACGGTCCTTCCCACCTGGCCGATGCCCAATTTTTACGCTTGATTACTTTAATTAGGACCCACTGGCCTGGTTGTACCAAGCAGGGTCCCTGCTGTTGCTGTGGATGAGAGAGAGAGATGGAGGTAATATCTTTCTTACTTAACATTTTTCTCATATAGTCTGCTAAGTTTTCACTCATGTTCTCATCTTCTGAGATAAATGGTCTAAATTCTGGTAGTAGGAATGGTCTCCCATACAATATTTCAAACGGGGTTAACTTCTTCCTGCCTGGAAGCATGTGCATGTTTAGCATGACTAATGGTAAACAGTAAAGCCAATTTTTCCCTGTCGCTGCCATCGTTTTCCTCAATTTATTTTTAATGGTACCATTAGTTCTCTCCACTAATCCAGCTGACTGTGGGTGGTACGCACAGTGGTTTTTCAACTCTATGTGTAATGCTTTACTCAAGTGGTTGATAATTCTGTTCACAAAATGTGTGCCGTTATCGCTATATATTTTCTCTGGTATACCAAACCTAGGAATTATTTGTGTCACTAAGGTTTTAGCCACTGTGATTGCGTCAGGGTGTGCACATGGTTTCGTTTCCACCCACCTAGAGTATACATCAATTATCACTAGGCAATATTTCTTCCCTTCACACTTTGTTAGTTCAATGAAATCCATACATATTGTCTGGAAGGGGTATGTTGGTTCTGGGAATGTGCCCCTTATGGGGTGATAGTTACCCTGAGGGTTATGTTGTGCACAAACAAGGCACCCTGCACAAAATTTTTTAAAATAGGTGTTCAATCCATAGGCTGAAAATATTCTGCTGACCATGTCTACCATACTCCCTCTTGAGACATGACTAATGCCATGGCTCAACATAGCTGCATATCTGAATAGTGATTTTGGTAAAATTGGTTTCCCTTCAAGTAACTGCAAAAGGAGTTGTTTATGAGTGACTTGCCTGCCAGTAGATGTGACCATACCTCTATTTTTCCACAATTGTGAAAATATGTGCACAGTTGAGAATGCATATTGGCTGTCGGTGTATATATTTACTATTTGTCCCTTTCCTATTTTACAGGCTTCAGTAAGGGCCACGATCTCAGCTGCCTGTGCTGAAAAATGTGATGGAAGTTTTCCTGCTCTTATAGTTTCTTCTTGTGTTACTACTGCATATCCCGTTGCATTTGTACCATCTTTGTTTCTACTTGATGACCCATCTACAAACAGAGTTAGTGTAGCCTCGGTGTATGCAACATCTCTAAGGCCGTCTCTTGGTGAGACTTCTTTTTCTATGATGTGAGTACATGCATGTGGTGTGCCATCTTCCTGGATGGGAACTAACGTTGATGGGTTCAGTGTTGTGCACCTTTCTATGTGCAAGTGTGGTTGTGACAGAAGTATAGTCATGCATGATAAGTGTCTTGAAGGGGAAAGGTATGAAACCTTATTTTGTAGTAGAATGACAGATACAGCATGTGGTACTCGTAGAGTCAAAGGGTGGAACAGGACTAAGGCTGCTGACGCCAGAACTGCCATGGAAGCCGCCACTACAGCCTGTACACAAACCGGAAGTCCCCTGGCTACAGGGTCCAACCTGGTTGAGTAAAAAGCCAAGGGTCGGTCTCGCAGGCCATGTTTCTGAGTCACAACAGAAGTCATATAGCCTCCCCTTGAGTCAACAGTTTGTACAAATGGCTTGCTGTAATCTGGCAATCCCAATACAGATGTTCCCACTACTGTGTTCTTAAGCTGAATGAATGCTGCTTCAGCTTCATGTGTCCACGCTACCTTTTCATTAGCTGACATTGATTGTGCATGAATAAGGTGTTGTATGGGCCCTGTAAGTTCTGCATAGTTGGGAATCCAACTCCTGCAGAAATTTACCATCCCTAAGAAAGACATAACTTGTCTCTTTGTGACCGGCTTAGGGGCTTCTAGTATGGCCCTTTTCCTAACTGGGTCTAGTGATCGTCCCTTTCTGCTCACTAGGTATCCCAGGTACTTCACTTCTGCTTTCCAGAGCTGTAATTTATCCCGACTAACCTTATGTCCCTCTTCTGCCAGGAATGTGTGTTATCTGGCTGCATGTCATTTAGGAGTGTATGTGGATCTGGCACCGTGGGTACTCGGGAAATTACAGCTTTATTTACTGCTTGCAAATCCTGCACTAATCTCCAAGCTCCGGTTGTCTTCCTGACTGAGTAAAGTGGGGTGTTACATGGGGATCCTGGGCATTCTATTATAATCCCTTTCTCAATCAAAACTTTTATAATAGGTTCTATGCCCTTCTCTGCTTCAGGTTTTAGAGGATACTGTCTCTGATGTGGCTGAAAAGTACTTTTTGGGGTGATTTTTACTGGCTCTACCCCCTTTATAAGGCCTACATCAGCGGGCCTTGTGGACCATAAGGTGTCCGGAAGGCTCTCTAATGCTGCCTCCTGTTCCTGAGTGAACAGTATCTGTGTGTTGTGTCATGGTTCCTCTAACAGAAGAACTTTCTCCCCCCTGGATGACTGTAAGTGTATTCCTTTCTTTGTCTCAGTTACCCAGTTCAGGCTTTTCCGATATATTTTTGTGCTCGGTGAGTACTGCACTCCGAGGTCATAGGGCAAGTACTCCCATGGTGTTTTATCTGTCTGAGCCTCTTCTATCATCCCTCCTACCTGTACCCACCTTCCACCAGCCGGCATAGCCAGTGATATGTGTGGCACTGTGTGTCCTGCATAGAGTAACTGGTCTTGATCATTCAATTTTACTCCCACCCCTGTATACCCATTTTCTGTCCAGTATATGTAATCCAAGGTTATTCTGGTATTGGTGTGTTTGAAAAATGTTTTTCATAGTCCACATCCCTCCCCGGTGTACTTTCAAATTTCATAGTGCAGTGTAATGACTCTGTGCTTAGTTTTACACTGGAAGATGGAGCTAGGTCATTAGCCATGGCTACCAAAGTGCTGGATACTTGTGCCGGCCCTTTCGACACCATGTCTAATGTGTAAAAGTAATGTGGTTCACCCATCCCCTGCACTACATTTACATTGACAGGTATGTCCCCCATGTATGCATTCATGCCTTTCTCTGTGGGAACCACTCTAATGTTGCATTTCAGCATCAGATCTCTACCCAAGAGATTTATCGGGCATCTAGGGGAGAGTATAAAAGGATGCTCAAATGTTTGGCCGTTGAACAATCTCCCTGTGAGTGGGCATGATATAGGTTCGCTATTTGTCTGTCCTGCTGCTGACCTAACCAGTATGTTTTGTGATGACGTATAAATACTCCATGTGCCATCATCGCTCAATACTGACCTACAGGCTCCTGTATCGCATAAAAATGTTATCATTACCCCCTCTACATTTAGTTTAATGACTGGTTGTTCTGCTAGAGCCATTAAGTCTATACATGATTCTAAATTCAACACATCATTTATTTCTGGCAAATTTGCATCATTATTACCATACTCATACAATTCAGATTCATGCAATTCTTGTTCAGCAAATATTAGTAAAGGAAGGGTACAACCTGGTTCTAGTCATTTGTCAGTCTGGTCATCGTCATCTGCTCCCTCTTCCTCCTGGTACTTTTTGTTTCTGCAGGAACGTGCTAAGTGGCCGGCCTTGCCACATACGTAACAATTTCCATAAAATTTGTCCTCTGCTTCCACCTCGACCACGTCCACCTCCTCTCCCTCCACGTTTTTGGTTATTTCCACCATTACCAGAAAAGAAAGCAAAAAGTTATAGGTTGCGCTTTCCCATCAACAGAAGTCATCAAATACACCTCCTTTGGTTTACTATCTTGCTTTATCTGTTTCTTTTCATTTGCTCTCTTACACTGCTCTTCTGCATGTCTAGCATATTCTATGGTTTCCCTAAGGGGACATGTTTTGTAAGTAATTTGGTGTTGTATCACAAAGTCATTTATTTGTTTAGCTGCTGAGCATATGGTCCAGCATCATCATATGGGTTAGGTCTGGCTACCCCGCTATGGCTGTCAAATACTACCCGCAACCTCCCTATATATTGTTCCACACTTTCATCATCTTTCTGTACACACTCGTTTATCTTAGTCCAGTCTGCGTCTGTCAGCTATTCTGCCTATTAGAGTGTCTACTCTTTGGGTCAGTTCTTGTGATCCATATTGCAATGGCTCCCCCCTTTGGTCCAGTGGATTCCAGTCACCTTCACTAAGGATCCAATCGGACCCTAATATCTGCCTCAGACACCGTACAACCTCAACACCATTTAATTTAAAACTTTGCTGCAATCGCTGGAACTTAAGTCTGAAAATTCCCATATTGTCATTTGGGTGGGGGACTCCTTCTACAGCTCTCCTCACATCTGCATCCGTCCATGCTCGGTATACTAGCATTGTGGGTGGCAACACATTTCCCCCCTCTAGGATTGGGAACCTCAATTAAGGGATAAAATGGCACAGATGTTATTCCCTTACCTCCGTATTGACGATCTGGTGCCCGCCTGGTTCTGGCGGGCCGTCCCTAAGGTGGTGGTGTTGGAGGAGGTGGATTTGGAGCGGTGGCGGCAAGCAGGTATTTGCGGGCATCATCAAATTCGTCCTCTACATCATCACTATAAGTGACCATATTCCCAGGAGTTGGAGGGGCGGTCAGTCGTGGAAGTCTTTTCTGTGTACACATAAACATATCCTCTTCCGAAGCAGAGAGGTGGTTAACATTACGTGTCCCTCCCCCCGTAGGCACCGTCATTGTGATACACATTTGGCTTTTTGTTTTCATCTTCAACAATTTTTTATTTTTAGTATAGAAAATGTATTTACTTTTTTTTATTTTTATTTTTATTTCCTTAATTAAGTAACGTTGCGTGTACTTTTCCTTTTCTATACTTCTTTGTATATAGTAAAGCTCAATAAAGTTTGAACGTCTCCTATACCTTCCTTGTAATAAGGATTAATATTGCCAAGAAGTAGTGGATACAGGGCACTGATTCCAGCAGAGATAGTATAGTAGATGCTGTGTATCCAGTGGGTGCGGTGAGCATTGTCATCACTTAAAAGGGGTTATAATAACATGCCTTTGTCTCTCTTTACAGCAACCACACTTCCTCCCTTCTGCTATGTTCCCTTAAGGTTACAGACAGACATATTTTACATAAAAAAACTAACACACACACACAGAGAAAATTGGAGTAGAAAGGGGACTGGTCTGCTATGCTGACTGTGGGGGGTGGGCCAGACCCTGCACATCGTCACATAATACAGATCAATCACCTCCCTGCCCAAAGGTAAAGCATCGAGTAAAGTTACAAAGACACAGAAACTTTATATATATACACAAATACACATAAGAAAACAATTCTAGAATACAGTGTTCACAATTCGCACACATAAGTGTGTTTCTACCAGACATAAGTTACAGATGCACACCAGAAACCCTTTGCATAATAAACATGTCTTTAGAGATTACCTTGAAAACTGCAGGGTCTAGAAACCACACTCCCGGCAGTGCCATTTATGCCCTTGAGAGCCTATCCACCTATACATATACATATATATACACATATACATATGTATATACCCACATATATATATATATCTTGAACTCCTATAGTATCAATTAAAGTTAATAGATATACACAACAAATAATATCACAGGTACATGGAAATATACATAGCATTACATATACATACAACACCCAACAGACCTTTTATACATTTTCCAGAAATAATCTGTATATCTCCCACCCAGTGCTTCATACACACAATCTTACAGAGTATTTTAGTAAGAAGTTATGAATACACAGAAACTGCAGACAAAATATTTCAACATTGTATAACCAAGTAAAGAATGAGAAAGAATACATGTGTATATATACATACACTCACAAGTACACAGAAATATACACAATGTTTACAGGTATATATAATAACCAAGAAACTGTTTTCCGTGTTACACCCCTCACAAACATACATACACCCGGTACCGGTATTTAAATCATACAAAATGGTAACATGCACACACATACATATTTTCTTGCAAGAGCTCATGTGAAAGTCAGACTCATTTACCCCTTTTTCATGGTAAGCATTCTCAATATTGTTACGTACGGAGAACTTATTTTATAGTCTTTTCCTCAGGATAATGACTCTTTTACCTCCCTATGGGTAAGTTTCAACCCTTCTACCTATTACTAGGCTAGAAACCTAGTTGTACAACTCTTTTACCTAATATCACTGTTAGGCAAGGACCTGGGACATACACACATATGCAAAATGCAGCAGAAATTCATATACTCACTGTCAGTTCGCTGTAAGCTGTGCCTTGTCATCCCTCGGAAAAACACCTTGCCTCTGTGGTCCAGCTGATCGTATATATCAGGCCTGAGGTCTTTCTCAAGGTAAGGGAGTCCTCAGTGACTTACCCCCCCGTGCACGGTAAAAGGAGTTTTGCTTCGTCCGAGGAATGATAAGGGAAACAACCACCGCTCGAAGGACCAAAATGATAGGATCAGATTAGTGAGTAATTATATATTCTGATTGTGTGTGTCAATTATATCTGGGCACCTAGATATAATGAGAGAAAAATAATGCACAGAAATCAGAGTGTCATCAGGATAATCTCTGAATGTATTTAGGCGGCAGAATCTTATATAGCATAAAAACACGTCACAACTAGTTGAAAATACTGTTAAATACATTTTTGCAAGCAAGTGACTTTTTGTTTCTGTCTAACATAGCAAAATCCGGTTTCCTATAGATATCTCATCTCAGTTTCTGAAACAAGGACAGGATACAGGAAACAGATGTTTTTAAAGAACATTAACGTAAACATTCTACAGATGACGCACTTAAACATTCTAGTGAGATAAGAAAAATGCTAACATACGTTTTATAATATTCTTAGCTAATTAATTTCTAAATGAAGAAATTAAAATACCTAACAATGGTCTTTTCAGAGGCGGAGCTACCGCCGGTGCAACGGAGGCCCATGGCCCCTGAGGGGCCCCACAGTCCCTCCCTCGGACCTCCCTTAGAGCTATATATAGACACAGACCCACATATATATATATATTGTTTTTATATAAATATATATATACATATATATATTTTGAATGTATTTTATATATATTTGATATATGTACTGTGTGAGTTGATATTGGAGGGAGATCGGGAAGTGCAAAAAAAAATTTTGCAACATTTTAGGCATTTTTCTTTGCTGTAGTCATTCATTTGTTCTTGCCTACTACTACCTGCTAATTCCTATTTATTTTCCTATGCATCTGCTTAGATTACTGGCAGTTCTTACTGCCATAATCCCCCAATGTCTCCCCCTTACCTCTCTCTCCCTCCATATGTCTCCCTCTTTCCCCTTGCCTCTCTCCCCATGTTTCTCCCTCTCCCCCATGTCTCCCCCTAAATGTTTCCCACTTACCTCTATCTCTCCTTTTCCTTGCCTCTATCCCCCTTGCCTCTCCCTTTACATCCATGTCTCCCTTCTTCCCCATGTCTCCCTCTCCCCCCAATGTATTGAAGGGGGTTTGGGAAGTGCAAAAAAAAATTGTGCCTACCCCCTCCTTGGGGGGGGGGGATTTCTTTTTGCACCAGGGCCCCTCATGCACTAGCTCCGCCACTGGGTCTTTTGTTAAAAAAAATTATAGTAACATTTTATTAAAATGTTACTAGAAATAAAAATAGAGATATCACAGACTCATTTTTGCAACATTTTAGGCATTTTTCTTTGCTGCAGTCATTCTTTTGTTCTTGCCTACTACTACCTACTAATTCCTAATTATTTTCCTATGCATCTGCTTAGATTACTGGCAGTTTTTACTGCCATAATACCCCAATGTCTAGAAATAAAAATAAATATATCACAGACTCAGTTTTGCAATATTTTAGGCAAATTTCTTTGCTGCAGTCCTTCTTTTGTTCTTGCCTACTACTACCTGCTAATTCCTAATTCTTTTCCTATGCATCTGCTTAGATTACAAAATGAGCTCGCGAAGCGAGGGATGCAGTTCGGGTCGCAAATGCGGACCTTGCGAGGCTCCAACGTCAGCTGCGATGAGCCGAAGGCTCATTGCAGGCTTTTGCGGAGGTGGAGGCTCTACAGAGCCTTACTCTCAGTAAAAAAAGAACCAGAAAAGTAGGACTTTCAAAAAAAAAAAAAATAAATACAACCCTCGGGACATTGAGACATAGCAAAAAACGGGACATAGCAAAAAAAAAAAACGAGGTCGCAAAAATATGAAGTTAACTGTGAAACCGCGTACATCCAAAAACAACAAAAACACACCAGAATAACAAAAAAACATAAAAAAACTTCGCACAGGGGGACAGCCAGGACATCTGGGAGCAAGGTTGCTTATGAATTTAAGTCGAATTTAAGCATTTTCGACACTTGAAAATCGGCTAAGCGGGAAAAAAATAGCGGCCGAAAAAAATGAACGAGGCTACACAGCCCCTAACCATGTAAAACATCGCCGAGCACATAAGACTTTTACTCAGGAACGTAGGAGGTACAAAATACACTAATAGGAAGGACAGGACTTTCAAACAAAAAAAATATATGAGGTCGCAAAAATACAAAAGGAAATCAGCACTTAGAAGAAAAAAAAACAGCGGGATGAGAAAATCGGGGCTTAGATAAAAAGAAATACGACCGCAGGACTTATAAAAATAAAAATAAATACTAGATTGCAACAATTCATAGAAAAAAAAATACGAGCCGCGGGTCTTAGAAAAAAAAAACGAGGTCACAAAAATACGAAGTTAACAGCGGAAACGCGTACATCGAAAAACAACAAAGACACACCAAGTTAACAAAAAAACATAAAAAAAACCTCACACAGAGCACATGGGGAAAGCCAGGACACCTGTTGAGGAGTGAGGTTGCATGCGAATTTAAGTTGAATTTAAACTTTTTCTTTCACTTGAAAATTGGCTAAACGAGAAAAAAAATGGTGGCCGAAAAAAAATGAAAACAAGGCTACACGACCCCTAAGCACGCAAAACAACACCAAGCACATAAGACTTTTACCCAGGAACATCCAAGGTACAAAATACACTATTAGGGAGGACAGAAAATGATCCACACCCGCGTAACACATATCACAATCGCCGCCATTTTACAACACTATCTTGCAACTAATAACATTACCATTCTAAAATGGCGAATTAAACAACTAAACAAACGGTTTGGCCTCGCGCACGCAGCCTATTTACACTGCACACTTGACACATTGCTGACATTTACACCTCAGGTCAGCAACAGTCCAAATGTACATTGTAAGCTGCAGGAAATTCCAAACAGATTGTTAGCTCTTCAGGATATTGATTGCAGCATATATTAATTACAAACAGGTAAATGTATTAGTTAATTAATTAATTATCATTACAAAAATATATATATATAAAAAAAATAAGGAGGGGAGAGGGTCGCAATGAGCGCCAAAGGCGCTCAGCATGGGGCTGACAATGAGCTCTGAGGGTGCTCAGAGGAGCAAAAGTGCACAAGGGGAGAGCCTCGCGATGAGCACTGAGATGCTCAGACGAACAAAAGTACACAACGGGAAACGCTTGCAATGAGTGCCGCAATCGCTCATTGCGAGCCATGCAAAGAGCGACGAAGGCGCTTAGCCCGAGGCTCGCAATGAGCGCTGAAGGTACTCAGAGGACCAAATGCCTTACTTTGTGTGGCAAACAGCATTACCTGCCTTATAATTTTATTGCCATCATTTTTGATGGGCAAGTCGCTAGTAAATATATATTGTATATTTTCAATGCACCAGAGGCATTGATTCTATTGTCTTCCATGCAGAGAAAGATTAGGCATGCTTAGATACAGGTGACTGTACGGAAGACATCAGAAGCAAGCCTCGCAGGCTAATCAATGGATTAAGTTAATAATGTGCCATTAACAAAAGATTACAATCATGGAGCCCGATTCAGTTGAGCAATCTTAAGTTACTGTAGCCTGTAAGTGAGGTCGTAAGTTAATTTGCTATTGAATTTGCATTTTTTGAAGGCTACAAACGGGTTTGCGGTTGTTAAACCGGGAACTTACAGCCTTCCGAAGCCATTGATCTCTCCGTCCGTAAGAGTTACTATTGCGAAAATCGCAAATCGCTATTCAATTGCTACAAATCCCCAAGCCTGCAAATGTTTTCACACCCATAAACAGCAAATTTAGGAGAAAAACCTACGAGTAAAAGAGAGGACCCACACGGGTGGTTTAACTCCTGTCCTCAGCACTGTAAATGCAAATAAAAAATCAATATGGCACTGTAAATGACAGGGAAAGAGAAGAAAGACATTAGAATTAATTGCACAACAGTCTCAAGCTCGCAAATCTTTTTCAGGGTTATATCGAACTCGGGAATCGATGAGTTAATACATATCAGGCCACCCACATGGACTAGAACAGTATTGGCATTTATTTGTATTATTTTGTTTTTTGCGCCTTTGCGAGTCCCATCGCATATTGGACCCCCAAACCTAATTGATTGACATGTAACCTCCATGTTTTACTGCCGTAATTTTGGCGGTCTAATTTTCTATTGGCTGTTTTGAAATGGATGGTTACGGCCCTGCTTAATTGACTATGTTCCCACCCTCAACTGCTATGCACGAGTGCATGGTTTCTGGCTTCAGCGTTTGGCATGCAACTTGCGGGCTTGTTCACTTGAATAGCCCCAAAATTGTAGACGAACGGGGGCCCGCAGCATGTCCGCAGACATATGGCCTGTATCCCGCGAGATGTGGGCTTGCAATTGAATCAGGCTCATGGTTTATTGGTGGAACAGAACGGCAGATGCACAGCTACATTTTGCAGACTTCAATATTATTCTATTGTAGGAATATGCAATTTTAATAACTTTCATTTGTACTTGTTATTACCTACAGTTTTAAATTATACTGTATTTGGAACCTATGTCACGTGAATTTAGAAAAATATTTCTCCATAGGCTGATATTATTCTAAGATTGCATATCCATTGTAAATTAGAAAATAAAATATTGGGTTATTGCTATTACAGTGACCCCATGAAGCAATATCAAATAACTTAGAATAATAGTAAGGTATGCATAAATATTAGTTTATCTGTGCTTTGTTATGCATAATGCACGTGTTTACTAGATGACCTAGTGTCCTTATAATAATATGATTATCCTAATGTGTATAATCAGTACAGCACTATGGCATGTAGTGGTAGTACTGGACTAGCCTTGCCTAGTACTAATCTAGAGATCAATTATATGGCTTAATTATATGGCTCCCATAAGACCCCCCAAAAGACTGATACATTTAAGGCTATATTCTAATCTTTTGTCATTTGCCTTGTAAATTACTAGATATTTGGGATTCACTTTGCAGAACATGCAATTCATCTGTAGCTGCCCATTCATATTTCCCTCAAAGCCATTCCATTCAAAAATCCAAGTGATACACATTACCCTCTCAGGGCATGTCCTCAGATGGTACAAAATTCCTACTTGTACTGAAACCTAATCGCAAAGGCATAAAAAATGCCTCTGAGAAGCAAATATGCATTAGGATATAACAGATATCAGGCTTGCTTTCTCATACGCAACACAATTAAGAGGTTAATGCTGTCGACCATGAGACATCCAACACCAGCTACAATAAAAAAAAAACTAGGGATCCCCAGGGCAACTGAAAGTTAACTCCCTGCCATAGAGGTTTTGAAAGGATACACTGATGCAGTTGCTATTTTTTTTTATTATGTTTCTGTTTTCTCTTTTGCAGGTAACTCTTAAATGGAATATTACAGTCAGGGGTGTAAGAGCCAGAATAATTCTGATGGGGATACATTTCATTATATACAGTATCTCACAAAAGTGAGTACATCCCTCACATTTTTGTAAATATTTTATTATATCTTTTCATGTGACAACACTGAAGAAATGACACTCTGCTACAATGTAAAGTAGTAAGTGTACAGCCTGTATAACAGTGTAAATTTGCTGTCCCCTCAAAATGACTCAACACCCATCCATTAATGTCTAAACCGTTGGCAACAAAAGTCCAAATTGGGCCCAAGGTGTCAATATTTAGTATGGCCAACATTATTTTCCAGCACTGCCTTAACCCTCATGGGCATGGAGTTCACCAGAGCTTCACAGGGTGCCACTGGAGTCCTCTTCCACTCCTCCATAATGACATCACGGAGCTGGTGGTTGTTAGAGACCTAACAATCACATATTTAGTTGTCATAACTGCTGGTTGTCAAAAGTTGTTGCTAACGCTGCGGCCCTTGCGAAGACAGCAACTGCGGACCTCGCAACACTTATGGACTTACGACACAGAAATACAAGACGGGGGGCTTAGAAAAAAAAACATCATGACCTCGCAAAATTACAACTTAAACGGCCGACCCGCGCGAACCTCAAAACATTCAAAACACAATAAATACACACAATAAACACATAAAAAGCTTACCCAGAGCAAGAGGGGGCACCCAGGACCTCTGCAAGTGAAGTTACACCTCCATTTAAGTCCAAATTGAAGAGTTTAGACACCCAAAAATCACCTAAGCGAGAGAAAAAATGGCTGCCGAAAAAAAACGTATGGCTACAGGACCGTAAACACGCAAAACACCACCAAACACGTATGGATTTTCCGAAAATGCCGGACAAGGTCCAAGAACTAGGGCGCTAAATCACCAGCAGCCGCGTACCACACATTAGGCGCCATTTTACAACACTAACTTACAGAATGCGGAAGTACACAGCTACCCTAACGGATTTGGCTCGCGCACACACTATTTACACTGCACACTGCACACATTGCTCACACTTACACAGCAGCTCCACAGCACTCAAAACACACATTGTATACTGCAGCAACATGAAAACAGATTGTCAGCTCTTCAGCATAATGCTTCCTACATTTATTACTTCAAAATAGGTAAAGTATATTCCTTTATTAATGTATTATTTAGTTCATTACCATACACCAAACAGCATTAGCTCACTTACAATTTGATTCCCGTCATTTTTTGGCGGGCAATATTCTAGTGTGTATATATATATTAGCATTTATTTGTAACGCGCCAAAATATTAGTGCAAAAACAATAGCAATGTTAACACACTGCAAAGGATGTAGAGCCCTGTCTTTGAGCTTAGAATCCAGTGCCCATAGTGCTTTACCCAAAGCTCCATGCATGTATTACTGTTTTATTTGCATTTACAGTGCTACGAATTGGTGTTTAACCCCTTTGAGGGTCCCCTCAAGTACATGTAGAATTTTCTCTTCCATTTGCGGTTTACGATTGTGGATGCGTTTGCGAGCTCGGGGAATTGGAGCAATTGAATAGTGATTTGCGATTTTAGCCCTGAGAAAGGGACACATCATAGGCTTATGGATGGTGTAAGTTACAAATTTTACAGCCTACATTTTTTCAGGCTCGTAACTCGTAACCCGATTCGAGCATGCAAAAAGACGCCAATTGAATAGCAAATTTGACTGCGAGCCCACTTATAGGCCCCTGTATCTCAAAGTCGTTCAGTCAAGTTCATGTTGATTGCTTCATTGACCTCATCTATCTATCTATCTCCGCCTCTTTCATCCCCTTCTTCATTTGCCTTCCCCAGCATCAGAGTTTTCTCTAGGAAAGCTTGTCTTCTCATGATATGAAATATTACTGAGAGGGCAGAGACTGGGGTAGTAGGGTAAATATATCAGCAATAATCTCACATAGTCTCACTCTGTAAGGAAATCGATTGATTTTCCTAAATATTCAGAATAAAGATAAATGCTAGATACTTAATTATCAGCTAGTGGAGCAATTGTAGACTAAATTCCTAACAAAGAAAAAGTCCACATTTCTAAAGACTAGCAGAAAATCCCCATAGGCACTAATTAGGAAAGCTGAAGGTAAAGTTAAGTATATGACAATAATACTTAACTTTTATTGTATATAAATTAAAAACACACTAAGAAACCATATACATATAAAAAACGGACGATTCAAAATCTATATACAAACATCAATTCTCAAATTGTGATAGCTGATCCACCAAATGCAACACAGGACGATATCCCTAGCAAAAAACACAGTATCTGATCTTGTATTCAATGTTACAGGATCTCTTGAAAAATATCTATCAAACACAAATGAGATAATGATGCCATAATATAACCTTGATGGTAGATACCTTGTTAGTCCAGTGCAACAAGGCTTAATAAACTGATACGTTGAAACTTAATTCAAACCCAATAGGTATATCATTGTCTTGTTTACTAAAGAGTTAACAATAACTAAGTATGCCCAGAGGATAGTCTATAAAAGATAGGCTGTAAGCAGAGACACGCCTACCCCTGATCACTGACAGTGTCATAAGAAACGTGTGTCGGGAGCGTCCTGCTGATGCGGATGCTCCACATAGCGAGTCACTGAGCTCTCTTCAGTTCTGAGTAGCGTGAAAACGCTATCTCGATTTGATTTTTCGCAAAGCAATAGTAATAGCATGTCAATCCCTAGTTTAATTCCACAAGCCCTGCAGCATAGGAATTGAGTTCTATCACATATTATAATTGTCAAACTGCGATTAGTCGTCACGCTTTGCGACAAACCGCATTTTGACAATCGCAAAGCCCTGTGCAATGGCACTGTGTCGGGGCGCATGCATGCGTCTTGCTCTCCGTATGACGTGCATGCGCACTGCGCGCCAATAGCTGCGCATGCACATTACGCGCCGATAGTCGCACATGCGCACTGCGCGCTCATAGCCGCTTCACGGCAGGGAGAGAAGGGAGGAAGAAACACATAGGGGAGGAGGGGAAAGACACACAGGGGAGGAGGGGGAGGGAGGGAGGCACAGGAGTGAGAGGAGGGGGAAGAAACACAGGGGAGTGAGAGGAGGGGGGAAAGACACAGGGGAGGGAAATGGGAGGTTAGAGACACCAGTGAGGTGGGGTAAAAGACACAGGGGGGGAAAGACACATGGGAGGGAGAGAAGGGGGAAAGACACAGGGGAGGGAGAGGTGCAAAGAGACACAGGGGAGAGGGAAAGAGACACAGTGGAGGGAGAGGGGGGAAAGAGACACAGAGGGAAAGAGACACAGGGGAAGGGGTTCGAGACATGGGAGGGAGAGGGGGGTAAAAACACGGGGGGAAGAAGACACAAGGGAGGGAGAGGAGGATGAAAGGAGACACAAGGGAGGGAGAGGAGGGGGAAATGAGACAGTGGTGGAAGTAGACATGGGGAGAGACTCTCGATGAGCACCAAAGGTGCTCATTGCGAGGCCTGTGATGAGCGCCGAAGGCTCTCATAGCGAGGCCAGTAAAGTAGAGGGGGAGAGGCTTCCATTGTGCGGCAAACAGCATTGCCAGGCTTCACTTTTTATTGCCGTCATTTTTGACATGCCAGTCGCTAGTTAGGGTATAATGTGTAATTTGTTTTTTTTTATTAAGTGGCACACTGAATACTAAGAGCAACAGTGTATTTACACTGTATTAGTTTACTTTACAGAGACAAATTATGAAGTGCCATACTTTGATGTGATAATAAGATTAGCAACGACAACAAACTCTAAAAAAAATCTGGCATACCTAATGCCTTAAGGGGGACATTTTTGTATTGTTGAAGCAGCAATATAACGTAACTTGTTTAATCTTTAAAAATATTACTAAGGTAACATCATAGACAAACAAATTAAATGTCCTCCCTTACTACAGTGAAGACATGTTCACCATTCAGAGCAGCTTATTATAATAAGTAGTAAAAAAAATTTCATTGTTGCACTTTGTTACTAGGATTGAATAAACACACAAGAGAGACATTTTCCTTATTATAGTATACTAGCGACTTGCCCGTCAAAAAATGACGCAATGAGATGTGTATGTTTAGAAACTTGTTTGGTCGATAATTAACGTATTTGACAGTTGTAACCTTTTTCTTATGTGTAAAGAAGTACAATTGTTATATTAAAACAGTTTATTTTTGTAACATTGTATTTTTTGGTTGAGGAACTGTTGAATTGTTATGTGGGTAAAAGTGTTAACATTATAATGTAAGAACAGTTGAACATTGGATTAATGAGTATTGTAAAGTTGACATAATGGTTTTTTAAGATGCAACTTGTACATTAAGAATTCTTAAACAAAATATATATTGAATCCAGAGGTAGGCAAACAGTAAAAACCCTCCTTGAAACGTAGCCAATTGTATTAAAGCGGGGGGAAAATGTATTCCTTCCTGACCCCAATAACTGGCAATTGGATTACTCCCTTGATTAATACTTCACATTAAATGATACATTAACATGGTGTAACAAAACATGCTTCTGCTGTTAACATAAACTTTGAAATATATACAATGAAGGAACTTTATCGATATTTTTGTTAAACTTGTAACCTTGTAAACAGTAACATACTTAACAGTTGAACTGTATTTTTGGTAAAATGCAAGGTGGCGAGGCTAATGAGTGTTAACATTTGAATGTAATAAGAGTTGGTCATTGGCTTAATGAGTATTGTAAACTTGACATAATGTTTTTTTAACATGCAACTTGTAGGTTATGAACTGTTAAACAATATATATATTGAATGCAGAGTAAGGCAAACAGTAAAAACCTTTTTGAAACGTAGCAAATTGTATAACAGGATGCAAAAAATTATTTCTTCCTGACAGCATTAACTGCCGATCGGATTACTCACTGGATTAATATTTAACATCAAATGCAAAATTTACAATGTGTAACCATAAAGTTTGAAATATGTACAATTAACCAACGTTATTTTTTGGTTTAAAATTTCGACGTTTCTGAACAATAACATTCTTAATTAAGGTTTGAACTTGAATTCTGTTTAAATGGAAGGTAAGTGTTTTGTACTTCCATGAAATAGTAATGAGCTATTTTGTCATTGGTGGTTTGGAATGGTTGACATTTTTAGGTTGGTGTTGTAATAGTTGAAAATGGCACATAGATTTTCCTATGTGGAAGAGTGGTTCTCTAAAAAGAGAACGCGAGACATTAACGTTCGTCAGTGATGTGTTACCACTGTTCTCTATGTGTTTTGCCATTTTAAGAGTTTATTATGGAAATAGTCGTGCTGTAAAAAGCTTGGTAGTGAGCTAAAAAGTAGTTATTGAAATGAAAGCACGGTTCTGAATGTTTTCGCTTTGTTTTTGTTAAATTATCGTATAGGTCATTTTTGGCTTTCGGTTTTAGTTTGTGATGGATGGGTTGTGTTTATTGCAATGAAAGTTAGAGTACTTCATAGTAGACAATGTTTTTGGTAAAAATTAGTCCATCCTCTAATAAATCACCTCGACTTTCATTGTTTTCAATGTAACCTTTAATAGCCTGTGGGTTTTTGCACCTCGAGAAGGCAACGTATAATTGGCCATGTGCAAATACTGGTTGTTCTAAGAATATCCCCACAGATTTGAAAGTTTGACCTTGTGATTTATTAATGGTCATGGCAAATTCCATGATGATGGGAAATTGTCTTCTTTGAAGTACAAAAGGGAGGCTACTTTCACCTGGTGCTAAATCTATTTTTGGCATGAAAACTCTCTCTCCTTTATGGGTACCAGTTAGAATTTCAGCATCTATGAAATAGTCCTTTAATTGTTGAACAATTAATCTTGTCACATGGCATAGGCCTTTTTTTGGGTTCAGATTTCGCAGTAACATGACAATTGCACCTTTCTTTAGCTGCAAAATATGTGGTGGCATTCCAGAAGGAGTTAATGAGTTTATGAATTCAGTCGAAAAGTCTGCCTGACTTTCTCTGTCATCAGCAAGTACAGAATCAGCACTGTGATAATTTGTTTGTGGTGCATTATTTTTTTTTTATATTTAATTATTGAGGAGTAATGCATCCTTATTTTTACATGTTAGTATACCTTTGATAGCAAGTTCTGCATAGTCCTCGTTATTTATAGTAGTTTGGAATATAGCCGATATAAGATCTTGTTTGCAAATCATGTAATCTGGGATGTGTACAGTGTCGTCAGGTAAATTTTGTATTCGTTCTGTTTTTCCTTCTCCAATTGTAATAAGCCAGGCATTGAAATCATTTTCTCCTTCTTATCTCATATTTTGTTGTAATTGAAGATGGGTTAAATGTTTCCATAGTGTACTTGACTTTATACATGTTTCGATAATGTCTGTTCGATTTCCATGTACAACGACAGGTAATGTTTGTCTAAAATCGCCACCTAACAATATAACTTTTCCACCAACTGGCAAAGTATTATCCTTGATTTTACAAAGCAAATGGTCAATACATTGTAGGGCATGGCATGACATCATTGTAGCCTCATCTATTATAACTAATTTTTATTTTTTTATTTTTTTGCCTTGTAATGATGTCATTCTAATATCGGACATGGATGTTTCTAAAATAGCGACTGGTAGTTTAAATCCACTATGCACAGTCCTTTCACTTTCTAACAAAAGTGCGGCAATTCCAGTAGTTGCAAATGCTAGTGCTATTTCACCTTGTGTTCGTACAAAAATCATCAATAAATTATATAGATACGTTTTTCCTGATCCACCAGGTCCATCGAGATAGAAATAATGCTCTTTCCCCATGTCATCATCTAGTGCATTTTTTATAGCATTAAATGCTTGCAATTGTAATGTACTTAAAGTTGCAAGTCTTTCTTCTGTTCTTCCTCTTTGTACTTGAATGTCATAGTCTTCAAAGTTGATGTCGTCTATAAGCCCTGGATCTGGCAGATTCAAACTTGCACAACTTAATCCATGAGTTAAAAAGACCTCTTGGATTTCAATTAATGCTTTTAATTGTGCAATAGGCTCATTGTATCGTTGCAAAAAGTCTTCAGCCATATTAGTTTTACATTTGTCCCACAAAGCTAATGCATTTGGAGCATTTGAGAAGATACAAATAAATGCAAATTGTTCCCTCATCTGCCAAGGCATTTGACATAGTGCTGCTTCTTCTAGACATCTTTCCCATTCTGTATCATCAGCTAGGAAGTTTCTATGGCGAGCAGCTAAATGGAATTAATCATAAACTTTGTCATTAACAGTTCGATTAGTGAGGATGTGGGCGGTACCGGATGTGCATTCGTGAGCTGAGGCTCGTCTAGTCTGATGGAGAAGCCCACGCTGAAAACGGGATAACTTCTGTGTCTAACCCCCTCAATCTGCCTCAATTTACCCTATGCCGCAATTGAACCCCTTACATCACTTATGGTGAATCCCTTCCCTTCCCCGTACCCTGCACCTAAACCTTCTCTGTGGCGTCTATCTTTCGCCAGACTCGTGGCAGAGCGCAGGGCGCCGATTGCACAAATTCCCGCGATGGTTCAGGCAAGGGTAAGTGGCGGAGTGGCGGAGTGGAAGCACCACAGGACGCTTGACCGGCATTAACGCTGAATAAAGCAGCATGCTCCTGAACACCCCTAAGCACTCCTGAATACTCCCATAATCCCCCTTCTATACCTCCCTATTCCCTCTTTCAGGCTGGGTGGCCGAAAAGCCTGTAAAAGCCGCAGGGGGTGAAGCACTCTGAAGCCTCATAGAGGTCTCAGAGAGGTCTTAAAATCTACATTCCAGCCCTGCACTAACCCCCACGCATTGAAGCTCCAGAGGAAAGATAAGGGTCCAGAGGATAGATAAGTGCCGATCGGAGGAAACGGAGCCAGAGAGGGGCAAAAGAGAATTCCTGGGGAGTAAAGGACGCCCAGGGCCTACTTTCCTGCATTTCCTATCTGGAACAGACCACAAAAACTTCTAATAAAACAAAAGTGGAAAGCCAAGAGATCTGACATCCCAGATCACCCCCTGCCGTCGATGCTGCTGGGAGCAGACATCATCATCTGACGCCGGGTAAGGCTCTAGTAGAGCACCCTTCTATATTCTTAAAGTGTAACATTGTTGTGCTGCCCGGGAACAACTATGTATAGCGGAGTATAGGTTCCGCAGTGACTCTCCGTACGCCTATTTGGGCAAACAATTGAGTAAGCCTGGACTATTACTCCTATGGTCTTAAGGTTCCTATAAACCATAACGGGGCTTTTGACCTAAGGGGGAAGGGTAAAGACAAAAAGAAGAAAAAGGGGATAAAAGGGAAGGAAGAAAGAAAGGTGTCCTCCCAGATATAATTTGGCTTGGCAATTCCCCTAGCCTATATAATTCCATCTATCCTGAGCCATATAATTTACTGGAATCTTGAAATAAAGAACAATATGCCTCCTAAGAACAAAAATAAAGACAAAGTAAGATCACCACCGAAATCTAAATTATTTTTTTCGCCCAAAATGGCATCCAAAACTACGGAGGTGTCCTTATTAGCTTCCCCAATAAGTGACAAATCAATAGAGGCTACTGGAGGAAACATGGGTGACACTCTGTCGGATATAAACACGGTAAATTTCGAAGATGACATTTTGACTGTGGGCAAACTAGAAAAAATTCTAGGGACATTTCAAAATAAATTTCTTGACGAATTTAAAAACCAAATTCTACTAAATTTAAAGACAACTCAAGAAAACACTGCAAAAATAATAGAATTAGAAAGTACGTGTGAACTAATTAAAAAAGAATTACTCATCTCCAAAGAAACTATCAAAACAATGGACGCTAAAATAAAAACTTTGGAAAATAAGGTGGACTCATTTGAAGACCGATCTAGAATGAACAATCTGAAAATACGAGGCATTGATGAAAAAGTCTCCAAAGATCAACTGGATTAATATCTTACTAAACTTTTTGCTTACCTAGTACCGGACTCTGTGGACACTAAATTTAAATTTGATGCGGTGCATAGGATTCCTAAGCCCAAAAACATCGATGCAGATTCCCCCAGAGACATATTGGTAAAAATCCACCATCTGCCACTAAAAAATCAAATAATCAGAGCTAGTTATGGGAAAATAGGCTATGACCCCCCATATTCGCACATCAAAATATTTCCAGATATCTCCTCCTCTACAAGAAATAAAAGGAAATTGTTTCTCCCGATTACACAGAAATTGAGGGATAAAGAAATCCCATATAAATGGGTTTTCCCTATAGGTCTCTTAATATTTAGAGACAATAGATGGGTTAAAGTTACTTCACCTAAAGACGGTGAAGATACTCTTAGCAAATGGGGTTGGTGAAGGGATACCCTAATTTTTGGTGGACAGCTGGTGGATTCTTACAATAGGAAAGAGTCTCTTTACTACCTCTTTCATTTTGGTTTTCTCTTCTTCACTGTTCCCTATTTCTCTGTGGTGGCTTCTGTTGCTTAGAAGTCATAGGGGAAACCGTAGACTCAAATCATACAAATTGTTAGATTTTTAAAGTGTTTGAAAAATGTATTGGCTCTTCTTGGTCGAGAATCATTAGACTACATGAGAAATTAATGCACTCTACAATGCAATATGAAACACAGGGACTTAAGGAAGAATAAGTCTTAGTCTCAGGTGAATTTAAGACTTGAGAGATATATTCTGATCTTCCTTTTAAACATATGCACAGTACCTTGAAAGGTTTGCACTTTAAAATACAAAATATTGCTTACTATTTCTCTCTCTTTTTTGAGAAAAGAAAGCTCTTCACTTTAAACACTGCACAGCACTTTGTAAGGATTGCACTTTAAAACTTTTGTTAATTATTTTACTTTGTTTGTTTGTTTTTTATGAAAAGAAAGTAGTGTATATATGGGTTCAAAACACGTTAAAATTTAGTATTAGACACGCACAGCACTTTATTAAAAGAATGCACTTTAAGACTGTTTTGCACAAGAAAGAAAGAACGAGAAAAGTTGATTAATATATAGCCACTCTACCTAAATAACAAGGGGTTGCGTACTATTGCACTTTATAATGAAGTTGGAAATAAGGGACCTCAAGGAGGAATAGTTTCAGTCTCAGATGTATTTAAGACAACAGAGAAGCATACAGTTCCTCCTTTTGAACACAAATACAGCACTTTGAAAATATTGCACTTTAAAATGTTGTTAGATCTTAAATTGAGCTAACCATTATACTTTCTCATTTTGAGAAGGTAAAGTAGCATACATAATATAATACCGTACAAATTAGTATAAGATATACATGACACTTTACAAAAGAACACACGCTAAGCAGGTAAAGTAAAAGATAGACATAATGAGAAAATCCGATTAATAAATAACTATCCTACTTTAACAAGTAAGGGCAGAGAAATTCGAAAATCTTAAACTACTTATAAATAGACTATCTGCATTGGTTAGAGTCATAACTGAATCGTTGGTAGCTAGTTCTTCAAAGCCCTTAAGGGATGAGCTGAATATATAGGCAAAGAAGGAAGGGGAAGAATGTAAAGAAAATGAAGGGAAATGTAAAGTTAGGGGGGAAGAAAAGAGAAGGAAAAGGGAAGGTAAGAAGAAGGGAAAGGGGAGGAAAGAGAAAATAAACGAAAAAAGAAGCAAAGTATGAAAGGAAAGGGGAGAAACCAAGAGGGGTACTTAGACACAATAAGATTTAAATGCGTGGGAGCAACCTCCATGGAGGACTGTACACATCTTACACTGCGTACGCCCACTGTGTTGTGACTGAAGTTCATCCCATTTTTAAGGGGTGACGTCTGAATGGAAGTAATGGACCCACAAGGTCTTTGGAGTGGATGGAGCAAGTTTGGAAGGATGACTATAGCCGGAAGGTGTGGGGAGATGGGGACAAGGGAGGCTTTCGAGAAGGGAAGGGCTCGAAGGGGTTGAAAATAGTGAGCTACAACGTTAGGGGTTTAAATTCTCCATCCAAAAGAGCCTCCATTACTAGAATGCTGAACAAAACCAACCCAGACATTGTGTTAATTCAAGAATCCCATTGGGATAAAAGTTATATCCCACAGTTGGCTAAATCTAAATTTCCACATGTATTAAACGCATGCCAAAAAAAAAACTCGGGAGGAGTGGTAATGATGTTCAACAAAAATCTAAGACTAGAAGAAGAATTAGTGGTCGCAGACGATAATGGGCGATACATCATCTGGGTAGGGAAGATAAATAGTCAACAACTATCAATAGTAAATGTATACGCCCCCAACTGTAAACAAAACTCCTTTCTCAACGGTGTACTTAAAAAACTGGACAAGATTGCTTTAGGAGGTCTTATTGTGGGAGGAGACTTCAATATGACTCCGGACCCCCAGATAGATAAAAACTATAAAAAATTACCAAAAAACTATAAGCACATAGAAAAAACATCTCAAGACTTTTCCAAATTGTTGGCGAGATACCATTTGTACGATTCATGGCGCCTTTTAAACACAACTGAGCGAGACTATACATACTATTCGGGTTCGCATAAGATGTACTCAAGAATTGACAATATTCTAGTGAGCGAGTCTCTGTTGAATATAATTAAATCAGCAAAAATTGGTTTAATAACCATCTCAGACCATGCTCCAATCTCCCTCCAATTACAGGAAACAAGAACTGCTTACTTTGGAAGGACTTGGAGAATAGATGATAAAATCTTGGAAGACAAGGTTAGACTAAACACTCTTAGAGCGGAAATTAAATCATTTCTAGATATCAATATGGGCTCAGTAGCCTCGGATATAACAATTTGGAATGCACTGAAAGCATACATAAGAGGCATTCTTATCAAGATTAAAAGTATCTGGGTAAAACAGAGAGGATTATCTTTAAGATCATTATATGTAAAGCTGTATGGACTAGAACAAGTCAATAAAAAATAAATAAATGATACTTTAATTCAAGAGATAAATTCAATAAGAAAGGAAATTAATAAAATAAACCAAAAACGGTCAGACAACTGCTTGTGGCGCTTACAACAGAGATCCTTTAATTTCGATAATCGAATAGGGAGGGACCTTGCTAATAAGATCAAAAAACAATATCATCAAAATCAAAAAATCCTCTATTTAGAATATCAGGGTAAAAAAATCTTTAAGCCCAAAGAAATCACAGACTCATTCGCCAAATTTTATCAATCTCTGTATAATTTAAGCTCGGGAGATAACTTTATAATGCCTAATTCAAAAGATATAACGTCATTCTTAGATCTAATCCATTTTCCAGTTATATCAGAAGTAGATAAGGAGGCACTAAACAGCCCATTAACAGAGGTAGAAATTAGACGAGTTATCAAGAACTTAAAGAATTATACAGCACCAGGCCCAGACGGCTTTTCTACTGCATTCTATAAAAAATTAATGGAAGGCTTAATGCCAATTATAGTATCATCATTTAACGAAATCAAATACATAGGAAAGTTTCCCCCAGAGATGCTTAGAGCAAATATAATAACTATCCCAAAACAAAACAAGGAAGCACATACCTGTAAAGATTTTAGACCAATCTCGCTTATGAACATAGACACCAAAATATACGCAAAAATTCTGGCCTTAAGACTTACAGAAATTACCAAAAAACTAATAAACTCTGATCAAACAGGTTTTGTCTCAGAGAGGCAGGGCTCCGACAATTCTCAGAAAATGATTCATCTAATCAACTTAGCGAAGAACAAAGGCACTCCCACTCTATTCCTATCAATGGATGCGGAAAAAGCATTTGATAGGGTAGGGTGGGATTTCATGACGCAGACCCTTCTCAGATATGGGTTTGATGCCTTTGCCTCGAAGGCAATAGCGGCCTTATACAATGCCCCTTCGGGGGGTACAGTCGGACTACTTTGGGATAACAAACGGCACCCGTCAAGGGTGTCCGCTGTCTCCCATTTTATTTGCCTTAATTTTAGAACCCTTGGCTATAGCAATAAGGACTTCTCAAAATTTTAAAGGGATTATAATAGGTAAAAATGAATATAAAATCTCCCTCTTTGCCGATGATGTAGTGGTCTATATGGAGCAACCACAAAAATCTATGAAGGTTCTAATGGAAATAATCGCTAACTACAGCAAAGTGTCGAACTACAAATTAAATATAGAAAAATCAGAAGCCCTGAGTATTAACATGGCTAGAAAAGACGACAAATTCCTTCTGGACAAATATCAGTTAGCCCATACAAAAGGATTCCCACACTTAGGTATTAAGTTCAGCTTGGACTTAAGAAATATGCTAGACTCAAACTTGAATAATTTATACAAAACATCCAAGGACCTTATTGAGAACTGGCCGGGAAATTATATCTCCTTCTCCGGCAGAATTGCTTCTGTAAAAATGTCCTTTCTACCCAAAATCAACTATGTGTTAAGATCACTCCCTTTCCCAATTAATAGCCAATGGTTGGGTAAATTCCAGAAGCTGATAGACAGATATATTAACAAAAAGGGCCAGATTAGAGTGAAACAGGAAATAATGTGTAGAAAATTTAATAAAGGAGGTATAGCGTACCCTATGGTTTCTCATTACCAGGAAGCAATCAAATTAGCGCAATACATAAAATGGACCCAACCTTCAATGGGTCACTTTGAAAACCAGGAACTGAGCGATATGCTTACCTCCATTGATCTCAATGCCCTTTTCTACTTTCCAAAATTAGCTATACCCTATATCAACCCTAATGCAACTGTCTTGATCGACATGGTAAAGGATTGGATAAAATGAACAAGAAATTTAAACTCTTAGAGAGCTACAATGACCTTACCCCTTTGACAACTATAACATGTCTAAACCATATCCTTCTGGAACCAGAATGGAAAGAGAAAGGGATATATTTATTGGGCCACATTGTAGACAAACACAATGGTAAAATACTTGACCATGACACGCTAAAAAAGAAATACAAGATCTTAAATAAAACATGGTTCACTTTATATAAGTTAACACAAGTTCTGAAACAAAGAATCAAAGTCAACAACTCAATTAGTTCAAACTACTTGGTCACTCTGATAGAGTCTCAAAACTTTAAACACCTGATATAAAAATGTAGTGAAATTATCCACATTCAAACTCAGCGGGACATAACTAAACCGATGGAAATTTGGGCAAAAGACATGCATATACGGGTGTCTAAAGACTTATGGCAACAAGCCTTAAAATCTTTAAACAGGTTTGTGAAAAATGTAAACCAAAGAGAAATTCAATTTAAAATTTTAAATAGATGGTACTGGGTCCCTGTTAAAATATACTCTATATCTTTTAACCCTGAAACCAAACTTTGCTGGAGGAACTGTGGATATCCAGCAGATATGTTTCACATATGGTGGAACTGCCCCACATCTCTCTCTCTTTGGGAAGACTGTTTTGAATACGTATCCAATATATTAAAGATAAACATCATAGCTGATCCGCAAATAGCATTGTTCAATTTGTTTCCTGTTAAAACGTCAACTAAAAATATAGGGATTATGACCCAAATTTTTATTGTTAAAACTGCAATTGCTAGAAACTGGAAGAAAACATTTCTCCCCAAACTATCTGAAATTTTGACCATGGTAGATAAAAATCGGGAGCTAGAGAGAGATTTTAACACCGAACTGCAGTTAAAACAAGACTCTTCAAAATGGACCATCTGGGACACTATTCTAACTAAATCCCCGGCGTTGTAATCTCACTTGTTTATTAGATCTCCCCCCTCGGGCTCAAATCCCCCCTAACTTTCCTTATCTCCTCCTCCCACTTCGGCTAGTGTGAATGAAGTTTGTCATGAGAAGCTAGATTGAACGAAGATTGGAGAGAACAACTATAACGTGCTGTAATTTCCACAATAATGATACTCCCAAATTATGATCCCAAAGGTGAGACAAATGCAACATGTTATACTCTTATATGTCTATATATTAAGCCTGCTTACACCTAATTCTGCCTTCAATATTGGATTGGGGGTTCTCTTATATAGCTGAACAAATTTGCTTTCTCCATTTCCGCTTCGGACTCCTAGGGTGAATGTGAAACCAATGTTGTAATGTATACCTTGTATGCGATTCAGTGATGTTTTGTATATTCAATCTTTAAATAAAAAGGAATTATAAAAACAAACAAACAAAAAAAAAAACAGTTCTTAAGTGTTCAAAACTTTGTGCACCAGGAACATTTAGAAGTAGTAGTCGTAAGCAGAAATGTTCAAGGTCTCTTGGACTTACAGTGTAAATTTGTGGTATTATTTTATTTCCATGCCTTTTTCTTTTTCACCATAATCCATTAACAAAAACATAATGGTATGGAATGTCAATGTATAAGAATTCTCTTGCCTCTAGGTCAGTTGAATTTAATTGGAACCATGCAGTTAGTGTAGTGTGGGGCTGTTCACTTTGTGCTAAAGCATTTGTTTCATTGCCAGCATTGAAATACACTGTCTTTGTGACAAATGTACAGCTAATCGATATACTGCATGTGATCGATTGTGCATTTCAAATTTTAGTAGACGCCACATAGCTTCTGGCGCACTGACGTAGCGCACAACGACATGAGAGGCAAGTTCATCATGTACTAACTCAGTTACAATCTCATATAGTCTACCATGTATTTCTGGATTTGGTAGTTCAGCAATAATGACAGAATCTACTTTGTCACCAGTATCTAACTTATATTTTTCTTGAAGGATGATAAGAATATGTGCATGTGGAAGTCCTCTTTTTTTTAAAATTCAATTGTATAAACATAAGCCAAAATTTTTCCAAATAACTGAGTGATGGTTATGTCACATATTAATTAATTAATTAAATTTTATTTTAAATACTCTGGTCTATCGGAAGCAGTTTGGCAAATTAGTAAATTTTGTGTAATCTCTGGCCATTATGGATTACATGTAAATGTAATAAATAAATCAGGATTCCCAAATTTGGTGACAATAGCCATGGCATCATTGTATCTTTCTCGCATATTGCGAGGAGATCCCTGGAAAGACGATGGTAAAATTATGGCTTCCTTCTGCTCCGGCGTCTGCTGCTTTGCCCATGTTTTTGTAGTTCTCTATTTTGTCGTCTTTTCTTTTCCTGTGTCTTGTCAGTATCCGCCATCTTAATATGTAAATAAAAACAATGTATTATTATATTGGTTAGTAATTTCAATTATTTGAGTAAGTGGATTTAGTCTGATTTTCTTGGTATGCTGTTTTCTGTGCAACAGTGTCGTTGTTATAGATTTAGGTTGTGTGTTGTGGGTTGTAGGTTAATGTAGGAGAAAGTGTGTTTGTAGAGGGAAATTGTTATGTGTTAGTAGTATTTTTAGTGGGTAATTTTTTGGGGGCTGTTATTTAGTAGATTTCATCTTTATAGGTTTGGCTTATGGTCCTATTCAGTAAAATGGGCTATTTGCATCAAGTTAGTAAGTGTTAATAATATTGTTTTATATATTTTTTTTCTGTAGGCAGTTGTTGTCAGTGTAGTATTAGGTAATACTGTTGGGCCTGTAGGGTGTTGTCCCTAAAAGAGACTTGCTTGTTGCATTTTGGAGAAGTTATTAAGATTTGTTCTAGTATCCTAATTTGTGAATCTGTTTAGGTTGTGGTTTTCATGTTGTAGTTTAGTGGAGATAGAAGACTAATTTTTCTGGAATTTGATATGTGTTGCAAGTATTAGTTGTAAGATCCTGCTTTGTGTGCAGTACGTTTGTGCTAATAGATTTAAGATAGGGCTTAGTGTTATCGGTTGTTGGCACTAAAAGATTTTGTTCAAGGATTGTCCTTTATCTGTATCATTCTTGTTAGTGTTTTGTTCTTATTTATTTTGTTTTTTATTTGTGACTTTGCTATTTAGAAAACATGCTGTTATAGTTTCTCTTTTTGTACTTGTTGTACTATACCTTGTTATTGTAAGTCTCAGTTGTTTGTTGTTGGCACTGTATCCGGTGCTGCAAATCTCTGTGCGACAGTCTTCCCGTAGTGTCTGTTGGAAAAGATAAAGAGAAATTTGACTGAAAAATTTATTTGAACAACAGCATGTTATTTTTTGTAAGCGAATGTATTTGCATAGTTCTTTTCTTGTTTGTCTGTAAAAGAGTTCAAATTTGAAAGTGTGTGTGAAAGGGTTGAGCACTGGCAATTATTTAGTACTATCCTGTTTGTGTAGGCCACAGTTCTAATAGTGTTCTTGGTTTAGTCTTGTAGTTTTCTGCAGACAAAAGAGGCTTCCTGTTTTTTGAATTGTGTATGTGTTGTAAATGTTTGTTATACTATACTGTTTTGTGTCCCTCACTTTTGGCATGAGTAATTTCCGTTATGAGTTAGGGTTACAGTTTGTTGCCGAGTAAACAGGAATGGTTGTTTTGGCATTTCTTGTGAGTTAGCAAGATTTGTTATACTTTCCTGGTTTGTGTGCAACAGTTTTGGGATGCTAGATTTGGGTTATGCTTTAGGGTTACAGGTTCTTGCAGACTAAATGTGAATCCTTCTTCTATTTTATATATGTTAGCAGTATTAGTTATAATATTTGTTTTGTGTCCACCAATTGGATTTGGTTTATGGTTTTGGCTCAGAGGTTTTTGGCTAGTAAAGATGTCTAATTTAATTTTGCATGTGTTATTCTTATTTTTGGAAGTGTGGTGTGTTGTGTTGGCTGTAATTAGTATTAGGGGCTTGTTGTTTGTTATTAGTTTCATTTTGAGATTGGCGGGCAGCAAATAGTACATTTTCATTTCTCAGTTGTACTTCTTATACTATACCTTGATTGAAGTCTTCTTGGTGTATCAATGACAGAGGGTCCTCTGCTGCCAATGTTGATGATCCAGTCTTCACGCAGTGTCTATTTCAAAAGAGCAAAGTAATTTTTTTTGAGTTTTTGGCCACCTACTCTGATATTTTACACTCTTTGGGCCTAGCACCCCTCAGTGAACTTAATCAGAGCTGATATTTCACAGATATCAAAAGGTTGGCTTTTATCCTCTGATAGATTTTGTTGGCCGATACTTTATACCTGATATATATCAGGTTTATGCTGATTTTTGGATTAATGTGACCACTGTGTTCATCACGACAGTCTGGGGGCAACCGCATTGATACATTCGTGGAACACCAAGCACTATCCTACGTATAATTTATGATACCTCTAATTAGAGGGCCCTACATGTGAGTGTCCAATTGTTACGCCTGATCTTTTGGAAATACATTTATTGATCTGCACTAGGATTTGGTGTGCGCTTTCCTTTTTTCCACGTTCTAGTGAATGTAATGTATTTTTGTATCTTATCTCTTCTTCTTTCTTTGTGTTGTTGTAAAAAATTCAGTTTTCACACTCCACGCTGCAAAATCCTCAGTGACGCTGTTGATGCAGAGTCTGTTGAAAATGTACAAAAAATTATAGTAATTAGCTGCAGGCAAAATCTGTATTGATCACATTTTATTTTGATCAAATGATTATATTTCTTGAAATGGCTGGGAGTTGAATCTATTTCGACCTTTTTTTGGAGTTGAATTGTGATTGTGATAGGGCACATAGACATATGTGTGTCTTTAAAAAGTAGACATCAATGCAGTTGTTTTTTGATTTTTTGCAAGTCATTTTTGAGTCTTTTTATTTTGGGTATTTCTTAATTAATGAAATGTATTATATCTTACCTCTATTGTAATTTGCAGACTGTAAAGTTGTAAATTCAGAATGAATTCTCTCCTGAAGTAACGGCAACAGTGAACTGTCCAGCCACACTGTTCATCACCTGAGGCGAAATGTAGAATTTTCTGGAAAGTGGGCAGTATTTATAAACTTTGAGGAGGTTCAAAGTATTAGCACGCAATACGCATGTGCAATTAGCGTTCCAAGCTTCAATATGCGTTCCAGCCGCCATTTTGCGTGTAATAGTTATCCGTTTTATGTGAAATGGTGGTCTTGTACGTGCCACATACTGTGTGTTACGTTCCGCATTAAGTGTTAGTTGTGTAGTAGTTTTGTGTTCTTAGCCTCGTTTTCGTTTTTTTCCGGCGGACATTTTTTCTCTCGCTTAGGGGATTTTCGGGCATCTAAACTCTTAAATTTCGACTTAAATTGCGGTGTAACTTCACTGTTAAAGGTGCTGGGTGCCCCCCTTGCTGTGGGTAAGCTTTTTATGTGTTTGTTCTGTGTATTTTGTGTGTTTTGAATGTTTTTGTGTTCTCGGGTTTCGGGCGGTTATGTTGTATCTTTGCAAAGTTGTAATTTTTTTTTTCTAACTCCCGCGGCTCGTATGTGCGGATGCTAAGTCCGTAAATTTTCAATTGGATGAATCGCATTTTAATAAGGCTGTATATCGTTTCAGAACATTTAAAGGTATAACACCTCAAATGTATATTCTGTATATAAGTCTGCAAGTCACTTAGCACACTAAGGGACTCATTCTATTAGCGGCCGCAGCCGTTGCGGGGCCGCAAGGACCGGCCGCAAGCTATTCGGGTATTCTATTCCCTTACGGCTGGATGCTCCGGCAGGCTTGCGGCCGGTGCCTTGCTATCTCTTGCGGCCGCTCGCGCCGGAGGAAAGCCTTTGATCTAAAACGGCCGCAAGAGATTTGCAATTCAATTGCTCCGGGAAACCTCTCTGCAAGGCTAAAAGCGAGCCGCAGCTTACTTGCAGGAAAGAGGTCTCGCTAGCACCAATTAAGCACATAAAATAGCTCAAATAAAGCCATCCTGCACTTTGAGAAGACTATAAAGGGATTTTAGGTGTTAGAAAAAATAGCACATAATTATCCTGTACTCAAATCCGTAAAATATTTTATTTTTAATATCCGTAAAATATCCATGTAAAAAGTCCAGAGTGCTTGGAGCACCTCAGACACACCCACGCCGCACGGGAAAATAAACAGTTAATTTGAACTCGGGTTTGGGCAGATGTGCAAGCTTGAGAGTGGGTTCCTTTTAATCCTCATGTCCCCCAATATGATCCCTAGCATTTACAGAGCTGTAAAGTGCAGGCTTGAATTTATTTTTCAGTTTTTATATTTCAGAGCTTACGGCCGGTTCCAAGATATGCGGCCGGCCGTAAGAGGAGATCCTTGCGGGGCCGTATAATAGAATCGCGAGTTAACTGAACCCCCGCAAGGAATCGCAGCCTTACGGCCGATTTACGGCCGATAATAGAATGAGGCCCATATAAAGGATTCTCAACTTTAATTTATACACATCAAGATAAAGGAGATTTTATATTCTCTAACAGCAATCTTATCAAATGATATAGAGATCTTATTAAGTATATACAACCCCGGTAAAAAGTAGTGTTCCTATGCATAAAAGGAACATGAGGTATTGACCAAAAGAAACTCTAACATAATTGGAGTTTCAACAGGATTGCCAGAGGCAAATTTATTCTACTTAACAGTTTCACTGTAAACCAACTGTCAAGGCAATTTATTATATTGAGTTTAATAGAGACTAGCAGTCTTATTAAATTGCGATTCGGCAAATTTAAAAGGGCTCTAAATAAGCACATAGCATATTTGTTTTACAGAAGTTCTTAGTTAGGGAACTTGTATCCTAACTAAAAACGTCTGTAAAAAAATATGCTATGTGATTAAATAGAGCCCTTTTAAATTTGCTGAATCGCAATTTAATTATGCTGTAGGTTAATATAATCTTATCCTATAGCTGCGGCTACTGATATTATAACATCAGTAATATTGGAGAGAGTGATACAATTGTCAGTTGACTTATTATTATATTAATATTCAGGGATGTTATTAAGAATAGGGCACCAAAATCGGTCATCAGACTTTTGTAAATATTGGTATTAATTGAAGAATTTGCACTTTTTATTTTTTATTTACACATTGATTTTATTTTCAATATATTAATAAAAGTTATATTTTAACAGTTTTCCCTCATGAGTCAACCAATAAAGGTATTTCTATTTTTACTGCTTGTTCAGTCAAATTTGAAAAAACTTATCCTTCTAGATACAGAGGATTCAATTCCACATTGAGGCTAAAAACCTAATCTAAGGGTAAGAGAGTTGGCACAGACACAATTACATGTATGGCGGAGCTCCCTATCTATAAGAAGGACTAATCTATTAGGACCTGCCATTTATCCTCTGAATCTTTATAACTATATGCTGACTCCCTGTACTAAGTGCCAACATTCAATTGCCCCAGTTACTTATCTGATAGATGTATCACTATCATCTAAGCGGAGCAGTGCTGCTGGACCGGCTTGTCACAGATGTGACGTCATCCGAAGACGACTCTGAATGGCCTGACGCGAACGCTTAGCGTGGATAGCTTCTACGGGGGCTGTAAAGGCTCAATCTATCTACCAGGCTAATGAAGGCAATTTATTGGCCTGGTAGATACATTGAGCCTTTACAGCCGTAGCTCGGGTTCAGATTAACCATTATTGGTAAGAGGCATGTCAGAGTCCCCGTTTATTATTCATAACCCAGAAAGAGCTAGGAGGACAGTGTAGAGGACTGTAAATTATATCCTATTGTGAAACATAAAAGACCCATCAACTCTATAGTCTATTTAACCATTATGGACAATCTATATGTTAATTTAGTCTTATCAGGAATGAAAGACTGGAATAAACCTATCGTACAGGCTTGTTCTGTAATTTATGTAAATACCATATTAAACAATTAGATAGAGCTAAGTGAAAAATTATATACACAAACCTCAAGAGTCCTGAAGTACTGATTTATTGCGACTCCAGAGGTCTCTACACAGTTTTCTCCAACACCACATTTCAAAGGCATTAATTTTACAGTGCTCATCCTTCTTTATGGTCCAGCTCTCACATCTGTAAGTGACTATTGTCATGATTACATTGTTTAAGGACTGATATTGCCAGTAATTATGGATATGGCCAAAGAAGCATGACATTGTTGCACTGGGATTATGTATTATTGTGTGTTATTATATGTTGCCTGTACATGGTTATTATGTATCCTAGTTATATTATAAGAGGAAAAAATGTGATATAGAAATGGTAAAAATACTCTGCACAGAAGTTAGCTGCAGATCATTGCACCCTCACACATACAGGCCTTGTATCAAGGCAGATAACTGCTCATTAGCAGTGCAGAGTAAACACTTAAGCTTTACATCAAGGTTTTCTGCCCTAGCTAACATAGACACCTGGCCTATCGTTTATATATCTGATGAGTGTTATCTCAATTGTTATAGCAACAAAGGCTACAAGGCAGATGTGTTTCATCACACACATACACAAAAACACAATTGTGTGATATGGGAGAGTATAAATATGTTGATTTGATAATTCAATTAAGGTTCAGTTCCAGTTTTCACATATCCAAGGTGTGAGACTGTTTCTGTGCTTTGTTTCTGTGCTTTGTATCCTGACTTGGGGAGTGGTCTTGCGATAGGCCACTAGTAACCTGTATCCAATGTTCTCTGCCTGTACCTTTGGGCCTTGCCCTCTTCAGAAGCCAGAAGAACATGATTCTGCTGAGGGTGGTATGAACTAAATTCATATCAAGCCCCCTTGAAGAAGCAGATTGTGGAAACTACCATAGTTCTAACCATGCAGACCTTTGTTGATAGTGTAATATCTTTACTTTTTATAAGCTTATTCAAGTTTGCCAAAGGCATGGCTACAGTCACCATCTGAAGAGATCCTGTATCCCAGAAAAATAAAATCTGCCACTTTCTTCACTTCTTCTCCATCTATTTGCCAGAAACTAAGATTTCATAGAATCATCATGTAGGATTTTGAATAGTTCAGCTGGGATTCCATCCACTCCTGCAGCTTTGTTATCACCAAGGATTCCTAGGGCCCATCTCACTTCACTCTCCAAGATGTCTGGCTCCAGCTCATTGGACATGCTATTGTGGTCATCATTGCTGTTAAGATTCTTCCTGTGCAGATCTTCAGTGTATTGCTTCTTCTTTGTCTGATCTGCTTTTGTTAAGTCCCTACCATTTTTGTCTTTTATCCCACCCACTTTGGTATGAAAGGCTCCTCTGAGATCCCCAATTATCTTGGAGAGATCTCTTAACTTTACATTGCTCATTATCGAATGTATGGATGAATTCATGAATTCTGCATATATATATATATATATATATATATATATATATATATATATATATTTTTTTTTTTTTTTTTTTTTTTTTTTTTATATACTCTATCCCCCCAGATTTATTTTTTTTATTCCTACGCCCTTGGTCTTACATATCTCTTCCTCAGCACCATGCTCCCATACACATACAATGCACCAACATTGCTTTTCTCCATTTTGGCTATGATTGTGCATATGTGTTTGCTGGGACTATTTATGGGCCATGACTCATTCCAGAAAGAAAAATACAACATAGTTTCATTTCAGGTTTTCCATGCATTTTAGAACAATGGTTTGCTATTACATTTTTTGCAAGAACAATGTACCATTAGTGAGTGATTTTTTATACATGTTAAATTATTCTACAGTTGGCTACACAATTACCAGCAAAGCATTTGCTATGTAGCCCATTCCAATCGCATACGAAGCTGAGCAAAAAGGCTCTCTCGCAATTTTGGGAGATTTTTTTGCCCAAGCTATATATTCATTCAAATCACAACTAGTCTTGTATCCCTAAACCTAACCCCTAACCTAACCATAACCCTAACTAAACTAACTCTAAATCCTAAACCCTAACTTAACCCAAACCCTAACCTAATCCTACCATAAACCTTAACTCCAAAAATCTAACCCAAATCCAAACCCTAAACCTATCCCATGTATCGTGCATTAGGAAAAAGGCCATAGATGCCTGTGCCAGCATACAGGGACAGAAATGTGTGGTCGTGTCAGAGAGCCAAGATGTGGAAGGAGGTAGCCAATGATGTCTGTGCCCTGGGGTTGTATGTTAGGGATGTACACTCTGTCAAGCATCATTATGATGACTGCTGGTGCAAGGTGCGGAGGAAGATGTCAGAGGAGGCAGCAAGTGCAAGAGTAACAGGTGGATGCTCTCCAGCTATGAGTGGGAGAGAATGTTATTATTTTCCTATTGTTAGATGCTTATAAACTATCTGAACAAACAAAAAGGAAACCTAACATGTCACGTTATTTGATTTCCATCTAAATTAAACTTTAACTACAGCATTTAAAAAAAAAATATTTCTTAAAAACACAATGACATTTTGGACTTTAATGCAAAACAGACATCCAAACGCAAAGGAAAAAATGGGAACTAGGAGGCAAGGCATAGCATAGAAGATAAGTCATATGATTTTGGTGGATCCTTCTGCCTGAAAGCCCCAAAGTTTGCTAAATATCCTACTATAAATAGAAGGAAACAGAAAAATTGGATATATTAGCGTTTTTTATATGTTTTTATAAGCACTGTGGTTGAAAATTAAATTTAATTAAAATCAAATAAAGTGACTTTTTAGTTTTCATTTTTGTTTGTTCAGATTCTTGTAAGAGAATGTTGAATGTTAGAATTTCCCCAGCAACAGTGGTTGGACCCCCAGGTCTGGTGAACACTCAGCAACCAGGGACCATGCCAGTTGAATATAATCAAAACTATCATCCCGCCACATACTCAAACATGTACACCACACATATAAGTAACACACAGCCAATGTAAATGCTGCCCATCAATTAAAGGGATATGTATGGTTCCTGGATTTGACATCACACTAGACATCACATATATAGTTGTCAGTTCAAGGACGTTGGTCACGTTGAGGCCTGTAGGCAAGCAGTTGAGGCACGCAGGCCTTACGACCCATAGGACTTAGGACCGAAACCTGTACATACACTATGCACCTCGCAAAAATCAGACTTTAACGGCCGAACCACAGAACTTGAAAGACCTAAAAAAAAAAAAAAAATATGCCTCAAATTCACTTACACACTCACACACAGCACAGTGGGAGAGCCAGGAAGCCTGTAAGTGAGGTTGCAAGTTAAATCGAAAATCGCTTAAGGGAGGAAAAAAATGGCTGACGAAAAAAACGCAACCCGACGATAACGAGGCTGAAGGACAGAAAACTAGCCCGAATGATGTAAAACTAACCCAAAGGATGTAAAAACGAGCCCTAAGCAGTAACACTTAACGAAAGCCAGTAACATTTCATCAAAGCCACTAACATTTAACACAATATAGTAACACTTAACCCAACCCAGTAACACTTAACCCAAGTCACTAACACAACCAAACACAGTAACACTTAAGCGCAAGGCCTATAAACTACACATGGGGAAAGCCACACAATGATCATTGCAATGCAGGAAAGTTGAGGCTTGCGATGAGCGCCAAAAGCGCAAATTTTTGACGGGAAATTTCCTAATATAATATATATGTGTGTCTATTTACTTTGATATAACAGGTTTCATTGGAAATATATTAAAACATCTATTTTAACTGAATAAACAGCAAATAAATAGCACCTATATCGATGAGCCCACTGCAGAGTATGCAGATAAACCTATGTCGTAATTCATGTGCAGTGTAGTGTTCTGGCCAATCAGGGACCAAGTTTCAGCAGCATGTTGCTAAATCTTACTCAGAAATGGTCACTGATTGGTTTGTATGAGACACAGAACAGCAAGTACAGCAGAGTCTGTGACTTCATGAGCTGCAGAGGGCAGTCAAAAGCAGAGGATATTGGTTTGATGTGAAGCAGTTCAAACAGAGCTAATAATACACATAAATGACACCAGTGATAACTCCTAGCCAATACATAAAATGGCAATTTATTTAACACATCATGAAGTCAGTTATATAGCAACAAACAGAGAACATCCAATGTTGTTATCTGATTTACTATTGATATGTAATTTCAAATCCCAGGCATCTGATGTCTCCACAGAGGAACAGACAGAGTCTAAGGCCGACTATGAAGACCCTCAATATGACCCCTAGCACGATCCCTGGTGTGAGGAAGTGGAGGAGCAACAGCAGCAGCAGCAGGAATAACCACCAGAGGAGGACCCAGCATATGAGGAGGAGGATGTGAAATTCATGTGGTCAGTTAGGGAACCTTCAGGTCTATCAGCCACCAGATTGGAGTTTGACTCCACTAGCCCTCTCCTCCCACAGATTGACTTACTGCAGGGAACCTTCCACAGGTTTAATCTGCCACCACCCCAAACTGCTTCCCCCGAGATTAGTGCCACCACCCCCTCAGCCCACCCCCCTCTGACTTGATGCCTCTACCTCCATCAGCTATGCCTCCACCTCCAGCTATGCCTCCACCTACATCTCCCATGAAACCCCTATGTAGGAGAGGGCAAGGTGCACAGTGGAGTCCTGTGACTAGCCAGAGGAGGGCAATCAGTCCTAGTTGAGAAAAGATGATGTAGTCCCTATTTAGTATTTTATTATTTTTTAAGGCTGTTTGTTCATTGCAAGCTGTGCAACCACATAATGTATGTAGACTATATACAGTGGCTTTCATATACCCATTCTATTGATGACATCTCCCCAGGAGAATGATCTTACACACCATAAATAAACACATATATCATGTTTTTAGCACCATGACTGATATTAAATGTAATATGTACCAATGCACATATGGCTGTAGAATTGCATAGTCCTACAATATTATGTGAATCAAACCCAGCAGTTATACATGCATGAGCTATGCATGACATCCTTCTTAACGGACCAGATGGTTTTTCTAATTTTATTAAAAGCTGATGAGCCCTGTTTGTCAATAATAGTTATGTCTACATTTTTTGATACCAGGATATCATAATAAACCCAGATATCATATGATAGCACCTGTATACTTTTATCATTTGATATCAATGTTCCATTACAATATCATATAAAGATAGTACTCCTGTCCTTCTGATCGTGGTCACAGCAAGGCATTCCTTGTGAGATCCCACATTATTACTTAATATATGCAATTGGTGATTACAAATGATTTCTCATAACATATACAGTATAGCATAGTTTGCACTGATTGTAACTTAACTGTATGTAAGTTGGTTTAATGTTACATTAACAGTATAAAGCAATGTACTGTACAGATCTAGCTAGATTATTATCCTCCTCAGTTTTTTTAGAGTATGACTATACACTGATCATTTCAGTTCTGAGTCCTTCCATTTCCAAGGTTTTAAAATCACACTATATGTGTGTCATTGATTTGGATTACATAATCCAGGAGTTATTACATCTGTTTCTTTGAGCAGATGAACCATAGTTTAGACACAGTGTTAAGCACTAGAAATCTATCAATTAGTATAGAATTTGAGCAGATGAACACAATATAAGCGCAATGCTCATTACTGGTTACTTCTGTTATATAAAGTAGTTAATGATGAGATTTATATTTATCTAATTATCATTATAATGACCACTTATGACCCAAGTAGATGCCATGCATTACCATTATACAGTGTTACCTTTAAGCCAACAAATGATCCCCTTTTATACAGTCTCTTGTCCCCCTGTGTATGATTTACACCATACCAATGATACTAATGCATGTCTGCCACATTTAAGGCTGTGGTATGTGGATATAATAAACATATGTTTTTTTTATATTGTAATCTAAGTGTCTGTGAGTTGCTAATGGTTATTGATTTGTGACCTTAACATACATTACATTTAGTTAATAATCTGTTATGCTTATCCTTATTTCAGTATACCCATCCTGTGTTAAGGTATAGTGAATGGGTATACATTTTATATTTTAGAATATGATGTTAACAACAGCATAATTTAACATCACATCACATATTGGAGAAATACACACACACATTTACATCTACCCCCAAACAGCACCCACTCTTATGGGCATATATCCCTACATACCACCATGTCAGTAGCCATCCCCTCTCTGCACCCACCTCACTTAGCACCCATAACTATCTGCTTTGCTCCCCCTCACAGAACCAATCCCCCTTTACTTTGCTGTCATCCAGCCCTTGCTCTCTCATCTCCTCCCTGAAACACATCCCCAGCATGCTGAACTGGTCCACAATGCTACCTCTTGGAGCTTCAGTAGAAATACTCTTTTTTAAACAGGCATGGAAAAATGTCAAGCCAAGAAGACCCACTGAAGGCCAGGGGACCGGTGGAGGGTTGAGATGGGATGGGGTGGGGGGTCCAGAGCGGCCTCTACACTATAAAAATGACATACAAAAAAAATTACCCCCCCAGAGGAGATCCCTGGTGTATTGAGCCACATGTAACACTTGTAGCTCTGCATCTGGTACCTCTCTTATACATGCAACCCTCACCAAAGTGTTATAGATGCAGTCAGTGACCAGCAGAGGCGTTTGAAAACTGTAAAATATGTAACATGCAAACAACATTAACAGTTGTGAAAGTTATGATCATAAAAGATATTTTCGATAATATTTTAAACATTTTCTCTTATAAGAATTTGATTTGTTTGTTGGATTAACGTAAAGAAGTGACAAAAATATGTGTTTCAGAAAAAATAATTTGTAATACAATTTTTGAAAGGATATGTATGGAAGACCTAATAGACAATTACTCGAGTCTGGTTTAATTTCAAAATGTACTATACCAGATACAATTTAGCACGTTTTACACCATAAATTAAAGACTTTAAGACTTTTAGACTATCTCAAAGAGAAATACATTTATCTTCTTGGTTAAAATCTCCAAACCATTTATTAGAGGTAGATGGAAATATTATATTTAATTTAGAAGGAACCATATATGTTCTATGTAAGTCTTTTAATGAAGTTTATGTTAAGGAAATATTTTTTACGACCCCTATAAGGTTAAAAAAAAAATCCAATCTTTGGTTGTTATAGTTTTTCTTCTTGTTTTAAATTATATTTTTAGTTACATTCCAATCCCACCAGACTCAGCACACTGTGTACAATACATCAGAATGTAGATAAAAAATGGTAAATCACAAGAGGAACAAGGCAAGGTTGTCCCTTATCCCCTCTCCTTTTTGCGATGTGTATTGAACCCCTAGCCACTTCAATAAGGGAAGATACAAATATTAAGGGGGTAAGAGTGAAAAAGACAGAACACAAATTGAGCCTATTTGCGGATGATGTCCTGCTTACGATCACTGAGCCTTTAATTAGTCTCCCTAACCTCTTCCATGTTCTTGAACTCTTTGGCAGCATTTCTGGCTTCAAAATTAACTCAAGTAAAAGTGAAGCATTAAACGTTTCTCTACAGAAACAATTGGAAACCCAAATTGCAGGGAATTTTTCCTTTAGATGGGCACAAGGCCATATTAGATACTTGGGGGTTCTCATTCCCGGGCAATCTAAATTGACCTACTTAGCTAACTATCCGGCACTTATAAAGAAACTTCTCAATGATATTACAACATGGTCCACATACAAAATTTCGTGGTTAGGGAGGATCCATGCCATTAAAATGAGTATATTGCCCAAACTGCTATATTTATTCCGTACCATCCCAATGGCCGTGTGCCCTAAAGACATCCTGGCTGTACAGGGGGCAATCTCTTGCTTCATCTGGAATCGTAAAAAACCTAGAATAAACAAGACAACCATGAGGGCACCCAGATCTAGGGGGGGGGGGGGGGGGTTGGCCCTACCAGATCTACTACATTACTGCAGAGCTGCCAGACTGGCCCAAATTACCAAGTGGTATGGCAAAGAACAGCTGCCAATATGGGTAGAGATAGAAAAAAATATTTTTGAGGACAGAGGCTTACACATCCATCAGGTAGGTTGGCTTAGTATGCACTCTAAATTGGGTAATATCTCTTTGACCAATTGTATGATTCAATCCATTGCAGTTCTGACTCAGACGAATAAGAGAACACAGCTGATAGAAAAAGGATCATGGCTTACCCCATTGTGGATACACCAAAAAACAGTATTAACGGATAGGCTATTGCAGTTTGAGTGGTGGATAAAAAATTAATTTACATTGGTTGCCGATATGTTGTGAAAGACCCAGCAATGGTCAGTAGATACTTTCAGAGAAGTGCATAATCTACCAATAAGAGAATGGTTTAATCTTGCTCAGGTGCACGCCAATGTATCCAAAGTAGCTAAATTGAATGCCAATGCTAAGACCACTCCGTTTGAGAAATGCTGTCTAGATAATGCGAATGGTAAACGGAACATTTCTATAATCTACAATTACCTAATTGAGCAGTCAACGCCACTCAGATTGCATCACCAACATTCGTGGGAGTCAGAACTTGACATGGAACTAACTGATATACAATGGAGTAGGATACACAAACAAGCCACAAGTTCCTCATTGAACATAATTCTAAGGGAAAATAGTTATAAGACTACTGTGAGATGGTATTTAATGCCAATAAGGCTAAAAATCTCCAATCCCTCGCTAGATGGAAAGTGTTTTAGGGGATGACCCTTAAGCATGTTCTATGAGAATGTCCCAAAATTGCCCATATTTGGCTGAAATCTTATGAAATCTTAGAGAAACTATGGGGATGCCGGATTCCCAAAAAAACGATGGAGGCCCTATTAGGCCTGCCCATAGAAGGCCTTAGTAAACAGGCTCAACTCCTATCACATCAAATATTTTTAGCAACTCGAATTACGATAGCTAAGGCCTGGAAATCAGAGGTACCTACATATAGCATAGTTCTAAACAGACTTAAATTCATATATGACATGAGCGTTATCTCGGCTGAATTGGATCGGTCATACAAGAAATGGGCCTCATGTTGGGACCCATGGATCCTCAAGATTGGGTGGTAAATATGCAGGGACATAATCATACAATTTGGGCTGATCTTATGAGGAACAACTCTTAAACAAATTCTACCTCTCCTTAGCACCTTCTCTTCCATACCTCCCTTTTGTTTTTCTTTTCTCTATTCTCTTCTTCCCCTCTTCAAAAGGATCTCTATAAGATTATAGGTATATTAGATCGTGCTCTAATACGTAAGTAGTTTGAATAGAGGGAAAAATAATTAAATAGATAAAAAAACTGCAATAATTACAGTTAAAATGTTATTTACTTGTATACATCTTACTTTTGTTAAAAAACAGTACCTATCTTATGGATATATTATTGATGAACGATCTGTGTTAATATATTAACCGGTTATTCGCAATAAAAGTTGTTTGGAACAGAAAAAAAAAAAAAAAGAAGACAAGAAAAAAAAGGTCACAAACTTTTATTTATGTATAGTTTAGCGTTATTTGACAGTTTATTGATACACTATGGGAATTAATAACCTTTGTTTTGGACCGGGCAATGTTGTTACATATTGTATGTGTCCTTGATGACCTGCTATCCTATTTTGTACTGTTGCAAACTTGTCTTTAATAAAAAAAGATTTAAAAAAAAAAAAATGGTAACAACGCATAAACACAAATGCTGTGCAGGAGATCACACATGGGGATACATGAAGCACCTACCACTATATGCAATTCCTGGTACTTCTTCAGAGGTGATAGCATACACATTGAGAGTGAAGGTACATAAGATTGGGTTTTGGATTGCTTTCAAAATGTAGTTGAAATGGACTGAAGGAATAATAGTATAAAAATAATAATAATAATAATAATAATATATTTTTTGTAATAACTTTTTTTCAAAACTTTAGTGCTCAAGAGATTCATGGCAAAGTAAAGTATTCATGGAAATCCATTTGTGGGCTAAGGACATCTGGAGATAATTACAACAGTAAAACAGTCTCTGCAAAGAAAACAAGATTTTAAAGATTAGCAGTAAAAATATCAGACTGGAAGGAAGAAAGAAATATTTAAACATATAGAAAAGCGTGACAACAAAGATGATTGTTTGAAAGGAAAACCTTTTTCAGGGTTATGCCTTTTCTATTGAGGAAATACAATAAATCTGGGAACTGTTTAATGCACAGCAGTAGCATCTCCTCGGAGTCCCACAGGAATGGATTTGGAAGTCCTAAGAGTTGGATTCCATTCCTTGCTAAGTGTCAAGCTAAATTATGTGGCAATAAATAATAACTTGGCTGTAAAAAATGTTGCAAAATTGGAGGTTGCAACGTCTTTTACATAGCCTGCAAAAAATATATATTAAAAATATGGAAGTAGCTCCATGTATAGATACTGAACTACATGGCAACAAACACAAGTATGATCTGTCCACTGCATCAGTAAACTAGTAAGCTCCTGGCAAAGAATTGCTCTCTAAATCTAGTGTATTTGTTACTGATAACTTTTACTGTAACAAACTGAATATATTGTTTCAGTTTTCATAACAAATTATTTCCCCTAAACAATTAGGCCCCTATTAAATTGAGTAAGTGTTAGTTACTGGAGCCTGGAATGTAGCCCTGTAAACTAATTTGCTATACAATTGGCGTCTTTTAGCTACCCGTAAACGATTTGCGGGTTACAGGCTGAAAATCCCTGTGGTTGTCAAAATCATAACTCTACTCATCTAAGCCTTTGATCTTTCAAGCCCGTAAATGTTACAATCGCCAATTGTGTACATTGGCTGATTGTGAGTCCGATTGCATATCTCTAATTGTTTGATGTTTAACCTCCATGTTTTACTGACGTCATAATGACAGTCTCATTTACTATTGGCTGTTTCTAAATAGGTAGTTATGGCCTTCCTTAGTTGATTGTGATCATGCTCTGAAATGCTACTTACGGGTGCATGGTAGCTGCGTGCTTGATCAAATTGATCGCTCTGTAGCTGTTGCAAATTTCAACAGTTATGGCCGGTATGAAGACAACTGTGGACTTGCAATTGAATAGGGCCTTGGTTTACTATATACAGCTCTAAGAAAGAAAAAAAATCTATTTATTTCCAACTTGTTTTTGGCTATATTTTACTAGCATATTATTATTTTCACACCTAAGTGTCTACTGACCCCTGGTGCTAGCCAGATTTTTCCCCACTGCACTGGATCCTCTAAAATCAAGCACCTCGTAACTCTGCCACAATCTACCAGGCAGACAGAGAGAACAGCTACTTGACCAGTGTATTACTTGGGAGAATGGGACGTGGCCAGGGAGGATTCAGAGATGACTGAACCCTAGGGAGAAGATCTCTACACCACCCTCCATGCAGTTCAATATGGTCCAACATTTTCAACCTGTTTTGGTTCAGGGGAGGAGGGCCCAGGGTTTCCGGGATACCAGGGCTGCTGTCAGTGTGGTACACCCAGATTTAGTACCACAGACATTTTTACCTAAGTTAGTGAAGGTGATGGTGGCCGGAGGCCCAAAATTTCCCATCCCAGTTGCCTCCTTGCGTTTGGATTGGGGCACTGGAAAAAGTTAAAGGGAGGTGGGAGTAATGCCTGCATTACCTGCGTATATTTTGCTGGGTGATGACTTGGGATAACTGGAAAGTTGTTATGTGAGTGCACTAACCGGGGCCCAAGCAGCCAAGACCGTTCCTGTAGACCCAGAGACTCAGGAGGTGACCAAGCACTTGGAATATGGGGTGAGTCCATTGCCTGTTGGGGAACAGGGATTTTGTTGAGCCACTGTGGCGGAGGTGAAAACAGAATTAGGAAAATATGGGACCTTAGCTAACACTATGAAAAGGGCTAAGAAGCAAGGAACAGGTCCAGAAGATGTATGTGTGGAAAAAAGAGCTAATGAACAGGGTCACCGCCGAGCCTGAGGGATAACGGTCTTGGGAGATTAGCAGACAGATGGTGATTTCTCAGAAATGTAGGTGTAGACTGTTAGAGATAGCCCACTAGCTGCCCTTAGCTGATCACATGGGAATTAAAAAGACCCGGCATCACCTTATCAGGGTGTTACGAATCACTGTATCTCCTGTGATGCCTGTCAGTAGTATGGTTGCCCAGGAAGGGGTACCTAGGTCCCTCTTCAGTCCCGGACAGTTATGGATACTCCCTGCCAATGGGTGTCTATCAATATGGTAGGACCCTTAGCCAGGACTAGCAGGACCAGGAAGCAGTTCATTCTTACCATAGTGGTTTATGCTAATCGATATCCTGGTGCTGTCCCCCAGCTAAAATTTCTGCTGTTAAGGTTTCAGAGGCATTCCTGAGAGCATTTTACAGAATGCGGTTCCGTAAGGAGATTTTGTCAGATAGAGGCACCAAGTTCATGGCTAGTGTCACTCTGCAATTGTGGAAGTTATGTGGTATTACACACCTGAGCTTGTCTCAATATCACCCCAGACCAATGGGCTATGTGAAAGGTTCAATGGGACCCTTAAGAAGATGCTCTGTACTTTTGCACAGAAGGAGCGGGATTGGGAGAGGTTGCTCTCATACCTTCTCTTTGCCTATAGAGTCCATGGGATTCTCTCCCTTTGAACTCCTGTATGGTAGACAGATAAGAGGACTCTTGAACTTGATCAGGGAGGCATGGGAAGGGGGTTATGGATCAAACCAGGTGTCTGTGGCCTCATATGTTGTCGCCTTCTGGGAGAAACTAGCTTCTGATTAGGTGGATGGTATGTGGCCCAATGTTATTTATAAATTCTTATTTCAAGAGATTATGGAATTCTCTAAATAGTTACTATTAGGTTGAATTATAATGTTTTGAGATACAGTTCATACAGTTTATTAAAGATAAAGGTAGTTTATTAAAGAGATAAGATGTTTTGTAGTTAAATACTTAAACATTACCTACATTATTGTCTGATTAATGTTTACAGTAAAACCTGTTTACAGAAAAATCTGTTATTTGTCTATTTTTCAGCATAATATACATTGAGAACATTTCCTTAAAGGTATATGCAAGTGAGCTGGATTATGAATGCATCTGATAGAGGAGAATTGGTAGTGTATATAAAAAAAATTGTGTGCATGAAAACATACCAAAATAAACAATTAAATAGTTACCCTAAAGTTTGCTGAATTTCTTGCATTTGCAAACTGTTTTCTATCAATGTTGACACCCCCTAAAAATCCCAGTGAAAATTAGCATACATTGCATACATTGTATCTTTTTGGTCTGTGAATTGAGCTTCAGCTTTCCTTTAGATTTTTGTAATAACCAGAACAAGGTCTGTGTCTCTTCATTCACTGATTGTTTTATCTACATAACATCCCAGGGGAAAATTCCCACAGCCCCAGTGAATTGCCCTTGTAATCCCCTCAGCCCCAGTGAATTGCCACATAATCTTCCCTAGCCCCAGGTAATTTCTCCTGTTTGCTCTCTCAGCCCCAGTGAATTGCCCAGTGACCTCCCCCATCCCCAGTGAATTGCCCCTGTGACCTCCCCCTGCCCCAGTGAATTGCCCCATTACCTCCCCCAGCTCCAGCCCCAGACAGACACTCACACAGAGACACTTGCACAGAGACCATGAAGCTCTCTTGCAGGTCATTGAAGGACCATAAATCAAGCATAAATGCACATTTGCCTAAAAGATAGATTGGAATAGGAAGAAGAAGCTGAAATGTTTGGTTTCAGCACAATTATAATTTGTCAGAATTCAAGAATACATCAAGGAGAGGGTTTATGTCTCAAGAACAACCCTGTAACAGCTCAAGCATGTTTACTTTGATGTCGATGTATGGTCTTTAGTTCTAAGGAGTGTAGCAGCATTATCTAGCTGGCTACAAACAGCATTGCTGGTTGGCTGCAAGGGTGAGCATGCTCACATAGAGGGTTCATTTTTACAAAAGCAAACCCTGAGAAGCCAAGCTCAATCCTGGGGGTGTAAATATCACCTGCAACAGTTTTTTTTTAATGCAAAGCTAAAAAAACATAGTGCATGCAAATAAATGTAATCATACACTACTAATTCCCCTATCAGATGCATTCATAACCCAGCTCACTTGCATATACCTTTAATATATACCGCTCTCCCATATTAAAAAGGTTCTATGGTCCTTCATAAAGCAAACAGAATATACTGTGGGTACAGATTCCATGTATACAGAAATAATATAATGATCAGTACTAATGAAAGATGGATGATCCACCAAAATGAATGGAACCTATGATCATTAATTTCCATATCTTTTATGACTATTTATCATTTTAATATTATTATACATTATTTAGTGGTTAATATTATTCTGTATGATACCCTTTGAACAGTGAAGTTGATGCTTACCTGTTCAGCCATAAATTCATAAAGTTGTCTAGAACTCTTTTTACCTTTTTTGCATCATATGAATGCTTATAGAGTGAAACTGCTTTATACACAGTTGAAAAAAATAGTTGTGTTGCAATTTCAAAATCACCCTAGATTATAACAAAAATAATCATGATCACATTAGACATGAAAGTCAATGTTTCATTAATTTTGCATGTGTGTGGTAGCCAAGTCTTGGTATTTTGGCCTCTGTCTGATTTTGCAATGTGCCGGGAGCATGCACTTGTTTAAGAAATGCGTCTTTGGTGAAGATGACAAGAGAACAGTTTGTACATTTAGCAGTAATATGAAATGTTAATCTAACATATTAGCTAACAACCATATTTTTTTACTAATGTGTTTTGGAAAATAAAGGAGTTCAAGTACTGTTCATGCATGCTTACAGTGATCTATGCTTCTGGGGTAATTTACTAAGCATTATCTAAGACTAGCGACTTGCCCGTCAAAAAATGACGGCAATGTGATGTATATGTTTGTCAAGTTGTTTAGTTATTAACATATATTTTTGACACTTGTAAGTATTTTAATATGAACGTGTATTTTTGTAAAATGTTGATGTAATGGTTTTTTTAAATGTAATTAGTATCTGAAGAATTGTTAACTTTAATATACATTGAATGAATAGGAAAGCAAAAAGTAAAAAGCCTTCTTTAAACGTCGCGAATTTTAACATGAAGTTTAAACTATATGTAAGCAATAACCATCAAAGTATATATTTTTAAACTTGAACTTTATTTTTTATGTAAGTTTAGAAGTTAACAAAACATTGGTATAATTTTGAACATTATAAACAGGAACATAGTGAATACATTTTGTAACCTAATTTTTTATTAAAAGTATTAACATTTGAATGTAAAAACAATTGACATTTAAATTAATCAGTATCAAAATTCAATTTCTATCAGAATAATTGTTAACTTGAATATACATTGAATGTAGAGGAAGGCATACAGTAAAACTCTTCTTAAAACGTACGTAATTTAAGTAATTTATTACTGAGCACATAAACTGGCGATAAACATTAATGTAGGTAGTAATCTTAAGATAACAGACAATATTTACATTGTGACTTAAAAGGTGCTTGACCTCTTAACATCCACTTTGTAATCTGTTGAATGAAATAACTTGAAAATATATTTTTGAAACTTGTAACATTAGAAACATTAACATAGTGACTTAACATTTTAACATAATTTTTACTAACAATGCAAAGCAAGTATTTTGTGAGGCAAATCATTCATAAACATGACTTCCATTAATTATGACTGAATTAAACAACCAATTGTTATGTATTTTGCAATGCTTTAAAAAAATCTTGGCATCGTTAATTTGTATCCTTTAAAGTTATAGTACTTCATAGTAGACAATGTTTTTAGTAAAAATACGTCCATCTTCTAATAAATCACCTTGACTTTCATTGTTTTCAATGTAAACTTTAATAGCCTGTGGATTTTTGCACCGTGACAACGCAACGTACAATTGACCATGTGCAAAAACTGGTTCTTCCAAGAAAATACCCACAGATTTGAAAGTTTGACCTTGTGATTTATTAATGGTCATGGCAAATGCCATAATAATGGGAAATTGTCTTCTTTGAAGTATAAAAGGGAGACTACTTTCACTTGGTGCTAAATCTATTCTTGGTATGAAAACTCTCTCTCCTTTATGGGTCCCAGTTAAAATTTCAGCATCTATAAAATGGTCCTTTAATTGTTGAACAATTAATCTTGTGCCATTGCATAGGCCTTTTTTGGGGTTCATATTTCGCAGTAACATGATAATTGCACCTTTCTTTAGCTGCAAAATATGTGGTGGCATTCCAGAAGGAGTTAAAGAGTTTATGAATTCAGTCGAAAAGTTAGCCTGACTTTCATTGGCATCAGCAAGTACAGAATCAGCACTGTGATAATTTCTTTGTGGTGCATACATTTTTTTTAAGATTTCATTATTGAGGATTAATGCATCTTTATTTTTACACGTCAGTATGACTTGGTTGGCAAGCTCGGAATATTCTTCGTTATTTACGCTCCCTTCAAATATAGCCGATATAATATCTTGTTGACAAATCATATGAGGTGGGATCTCTACAGTGTCATCAGGTAAATGTAGTATTTTTTCTGTTCTGCCTTCTCCAATTTTAATAAGCCAATCATTGAAATCAGTTTGGCCTTCTGATCTCATATTTTGTTGCAGTTGAAGATGGGTAAAATGTTTCCATACTGTACTTGACTTTATACATGTTTCGATAATGTCAGTTCGATTTCCATGTACAACGACAGGTAATGTTTGTCTGAAATCGCCACCCAACAACATTACCTTTCCACCAAATGGAAAAGTATTCTCCATGACTTCACGAAGCAAACGATCAATACATTGGAGGGCATAGCATGACATCATTGTGGCCTCATCTATTATAATTAATTTACATTTCTTCAATTTCTTTGCTTGTAAGGATGTCATGCGAATATCTGACACAGAATTTTCTAAAATAGGCACTGGCAGTTTAAATCCACTATGAACAGTTCTTCCACCTTCTAATAAAAGTGCAGCAATTCCAGTAGTGGCAAACGCCATTGCTATTTTTCCTTGGGCTCGTACTGAACTCATTAATAAATTGTACAAATATGTTTTTCCTGATCCGCCAGGTCCATCAAGATAGAAATAACGCTCTGTCACCATGTCATCATCTATAGCATTTTTAATGGCATGAAATGCTTGCAATTGTAGTGTATTTAAAGTTGCAAGTCTTTCTTCTGTTCTTTCTGCTTGTAGTTGAATGTCATAGTCTTCAAAGTTAATGTCATCTATAAGACCTGGATCAGGCAAATTAAAACTTGCACAACTTAATCCATGAGTTAAAAAGACTTCTTGGATTTCCATTAACGCTTTTAAGTGTGCAATGGGTTCATTGTATCGTCGCATAAAGTCTTCAGCCATATTACTTTTAAAAGTCTCCCACAAAGCTAATGCATTTGGAGCATTTGAGAAGATACAAATAAAAGCAAATTGTTCTCTCATCTGTCGTGGCATTTGACATTGTGCTGCTTCTTCTAAACATCTTTCCCACTCTGTATCATCAGCGAGTAAGTTTCTATGTCTTGCAGCTAAATGGAAGGATTCATATACAATGTCATTAACAGTTCTTAAGTGTTCAAAACTTTGTGCTCCAGGAACATTTAAAAGTAATATCCGTAAGCAAAAACGTTCCACATCTCTTGGACTGACTGTGTAAATTCTTGGAATAATTTTATTGCCTCTGGTTTTTCTTGGTCTCCATAATCCATTCACAAAAACATAGTGATATGGAATTTCAATATATAAGTATTGTGTTGCTTCAGCATCAGTGGAATTTAATGCAAACCATGCAGTTAGTGTAGTGTGACGATCTTCACTTTGGGCCAATGCATTCATTTCATTTCCAGCATGGAAATAGACTAAATGTCGTTGTGGCAAATGTACTGCTAACCTATATACTGCATGTGATCTATCATGCATTTCAAATTTTAAAAGCCGCCACATAGCTTCTGGCGCACTGACATAGCGAGCATCTACATGAGATGCAAGTTCATCATGTACTAACTCACTACTTTCAGGGTTGTCTGCACTTTTGACGACTACAGTAGCTGCATCGTAACCTTTGTAAATATATTTGTAGACATATTTAATGGATTTGATGGAAGTGCAGGCTTCTACGTTGATGTGGGCGTTGTACTTCATGAGTAAATGTGGATTGTAGGGTACTACATATCTATTGTCCACTTTTTTTCCACGAATAATGGCACTATCTCCTTCTCTTCTTTTATAAAGTGGATATCCATCACAATTGGCATAGGTTTTGTCTCTATAATCTTTTGGAAATTCTTTGGAAAATTTATTATTTTCCATACATGGTGATTGTGGATTAAGGTCACCACAGGGTCCATGAATCATGCGATGAGTAACAATCTCATATAGTCTACCATATAGTTCTGGATCTGGTAGTTCAGCAACAATGACTGCATCCACTTTGTCTGAAGTATCTAATTTATCTTTTTCTTGAAGTATTATTAGAAGATGTGCATGTGGAAGGCCTCTTTTTTGAAATTCAATGGTATATACATAAGCAAGACATTTGCCAAATAACTGATTTATAGTGAAGTCACGTATTAATTCATTTAATTTAATCTTAAAAACTCTGGCTACTAAATCAGGTCGATCTGAAGCAGTTTGTCCAAGAAGTAGATTTAGTGTAATTTCTGGCCATTGTGGATTACATGTAAATGTCACAAATAGATCGGGTTTGCCAAATTTTGTCACAATAGCCATAGCATCATTGTATCTTTCTCTCATATTCCGAGGAGATCCTTGAAAGGAAGATGGTAAAATGATGGCTTTGCCAGCTGTCATGTCTCTGCTTGTAGCCACGTCAGCAACATAGTCCATGAGTCCAGAATATTGTTCTACACGGAGTTTATCTTGTTGGTATTTGATAAAGTTTAAATTATTTGCCTCAACTTGCAAATATGAATCAATAATCCATTGTTGTGTTAGTTTCCCACCACATAAAATTGGATTAAATACATTGCGAATGGCAATTTGAGCTACTTTAAATTCAAGCATAGAAACATTATTTCGGATTCTGGCTTTAGCATTTGGGTAACTGGGAAGAGTTAATTTTGGTTGCCAACCTGCTTCTCCGTGTGGGAAAAAGATGGGATATGTCATTGGATCTAAATTTGGACTTAAGATACTCATATTAATAAACGGTTGGTCCTCATTTCTAGGATATATTCGAATGTCTCTTTGAAATGGTGGTTCTCCTTCATCATTCTGAAACACCATTGCAACCTCATTTGTTGTTGGCAAGTTATAACGACGTTTATCAGTATGTCTGTCTCTTTTAAGCACCATATTAACCTTCGGCATTGGTAATTGATGTGTTTGTGAATGAAGTAGTTGTTCATTTTCTACTTCTGCCAATTTTTTATAAGCTTTACTGTAGGGATTGTTGTCCATAATGTTATTTAGCTCTATGAAAACAGTGGGTAAGCATTTTTTATTTTCTTCCATCTGCATACGTTGGTCAACAGCTTCCATTGTATCTAGGACATATAGTTGAGCGAATTTTCTTTTATTTCCTTCCTCTGGATGTAAATGGGAAGTGCGATGATAAATTTGTCCTGGTACATTAGCAGCTAATGTTGCCCCCATGGATGCAAAGGATATGGCACTATTGTAGGATCTTATGTTTGTCTTAAAATTTTTGTAGTTTGGAAAAGTAGGTTCAGTCATAATATTTTGTAAATAAATTGGAAATTCTTCCCTTTCTGGAAGTTTGAACTTGCCTTTTTGACAACAACTAATAAATTGTCCATCTCTGGGTCTCTCCTGTTTAAAATAATAAGCCTCACAAAACTGACATTGAGTAGTCATGTCCCCACAACTATGAACCTCTACTGCTAAAGACTTGAGTAGAGGACAATTTGCAAAGCATATAGGATTTTGACTTTCATATTCATCCGGTGAAATGTCATATAATGTTTCAACAACAGGTTCTAAATGTTTTGTTTTTTTCATTGCTTTTCTTGGTATATGTTGTATTGTTTGAGGTAAAATGTCATGTAATGTTTCATGAAACGGTTCTAAATGCTTTGTTTTCTTTGTTGCTTTTTTTGGTATCTCTTGTATTTTTTCTGGTAAAATGTCATCTGATGTTTGAGCAACAGGTTGTAAATGCTTTATTTTCTTTGTTGTTTTTTTTTGACATATCTTTAATTTCTGCAAGTGACAGTCTTTTGCTTGCAATTCTTTTGCGTTCTTTTTCTCGTCGAATTTCCTTCTTCTCCGGTGTCTGCTGGCTGTCTGCTCTCTGTCGTCGTTCTCTAGCTTGGCGTCTTTTCTTTTCTTGTTTACTCTCGTTATCAGCCATGTTAATCTGTAAAAATAAAATAATGTACCATTAGTTTATTTTGAGATGTTAAGTTGTTTTTCATGACAAATAGTTATCAATAGTGTGTTAACATTTTATACTTAATCAATTTCAATGCGGTCAATTGAATAAAAGTCTAAATAAGGCCATCAGATAATTATTTAAAGAAATTTTTATTTATTAAACATGTATCAAAAAGCAAGTGTTTCAGTAACTAAAAATGTATTTTAAAAAAGATGTTATGTCCTTTTTTACAGCACTATTCAATTTGTCAAATGGCAATTAAATTAGGGTTTAGGACTGGAATGTTACAATGACAAATTGTATAGATTCTGTGTTTTTAGACTTTTTTGGACTATGCCAATTTATTTTTTAAGTTTACATTGAAGTTTGTATTTAGTGTTAAAGATTATTGGCCCTAAAAGACAAATAAGAGATAGATGATAGATATTACTTTTTATACTGTACCTTGGTTGAAGTTTGATTTCAAGCAAAATTGTTTGTTGGTCCTGTGTTGAAAGCCTTCGTCCGATGGTCGGGTCCTGTGTTGAAAGTCCTCGTCCGATGGTGTAGTCCTCTGTTGAAAGTCCTCGTCCTCTGGTGTGGTCCTCAGTTTCAACTCCTGTTCCGATGTTCTTGACGCAGTATCTGTTATAAAATAAAAATGAAAATGTTATGTTATTTGAATGTCTTTGTATTAATGAAAAAATGGCATTATTTCTGTGTTTTTCTACAATCCTTTTTGGTGCGCCCCAATTTTGGTATGCTTCTGTAGGCTATTTTCTAAGGCTTATAGGTGGTTAAACATTAAAGAAGAATATTAATTAATTTTTCTCTTTTTTTACTTGTTATACTGTACCTTGGTTGAAGTTTGATTTGAAGCAGAATCTTTGTTGGTCCTGTGTTGAAAGCCTTCGTCTGATGGTCTGGTCCTGTGTTGAAAGTCCTCGTCCAATCGTGTGGTCCTCTGTTGAAAGTCCTCGTCCGATGGTGTAGTCCTCTGTTGAAAGTCCTCGTCCAATGGTCTGGTCCTCTGTTGAAAGTCCTCGTCCGCTGGTCTGGTCCTCAGTTGAAACTCCTGGTCCGATGTTCTTGACGCAGTATCTGTTATTATAAAATAAAAATGAAAATGTAATTTTATTTGAATGTATTTGTATGAACTAAAAAATGACATTATTTCTTTGTTTTTCTACAATCCCGTTTGGTGTCCACCACTTTTGTTATGCTTATTTCGGCCTTTTTCTAAGGCTTATAGATTGTTAAACATAAAATAAGTATCTAAATGTACTTTGGTATGTGTTTGTGTGAGTTTTCATACAATCCTGTTGGTGCGCACCACTGTTGGTATGCTTATTTAGGCTTCTTTCTAAGGCTTATAGGTTGTTAAACATAAAATAAGAATGTAAATGTAGTTTGCTATGTGTTTGTGTGAGTTTTCATACAATCCTGTTTGGTGCGCACCACTGTTGGTATGCTTATTAATGTTGTTTTGTAATGCTTATAGGTTGTTAAACATAAAATAAGAATGTAAATGTAGTTTGCTATGTGTTTGTGTGAGTTTTCATACAATCCTGTTTGATGCGCACCGCTGATGGTATGCTTATTAATGTAGTTTTGTAATGCTAATAGGTTGTTAAACATAAAATAAGAATCTAAATGTATTTTGCTATGTGTTTGTGTGAGTTTTCATACAATCCTTTTGGTGGGCACCAATGTTGGTATGGTTATTTAGGCTTCTTTCTAAGGCTTATAGGTTGTTAAAGATTAAAATAAGAATTTAAATGTAGTTTGCTATGTGTTTGTGTGAGTTTTCGTACAATCCTGTTTCATGGGCACCACTTTTGTTATACTTATGTAGTGTTTTTTCTAATGGTTATAGGTTGTTAAACAAAAAGAATATAAATGTAGTTTGCTATGTGTTTGTTACAATCCTGTTTTGTGTGTAGCAGTTTGTGTGTACCATATGTTGCATACTTTGGCCCTCATTCAATTGCAGTTTGGCCAATTCAATAGTGTTCTAAATGTGCTTATTTGGAGCCCTATTGAATTGTCCAAAATATCAATTGAATGAGGGCCTTTGTTTGCTGGATTTGTTATATTGTGAGGGCCTCATTGAATTTGGTTTTTCAATAGGGCTCTATATAAGCACAGAGCATATTTTTGAACATAAGTTTGTAGTGAAATTGAGGCAAATGTGCTTATATAGAGCCCTATTGAAATGGGCAAATCACATTTGAATGAGGCCCTCGGCCATTAAACATATTTAGGTCCTGAATCAATTGCGTTTTGACCAATTGAATAGGGCTCTATATAAGCACATAAAATATTTTTTGACAGAAGTTTTTAGTTAGTGAAGACCTTGATTGTGGTTAGAAGTTCAGTAACTAAAAATGTCTGTCTAAAAAATCTATTATGTGCTTATATAAAGCCCTATTCAATTGGCCAACTCACAATTGAATAAGGCTCATGGTTCGGTTCTTTTTTATACTTAATACTTTACCTTGATTGAAGTGTGGAATGACAGAGGGTCCCCTCCTGCCAATCTTAATCCGCCGGTCTTCTTGTAGTGTCTGTTTGAAAAATAAAGTGAAATAGTGAATTATAGAATTTTTTATTTGTATTTAACAAAGCATGGCCTTTTCAGCATTGAAAGTATTTTTGTATCTTACCTCTTCTTCTTTGTTGGTGTTCTTTAAAAGGGATTGTGCTTCACAATGCACGGTGCAAATTGTTGAGAGACGCTGTTGATGCAGAGTCTGTTTGAATATTAAAAAAAGTAGAAAGATTGAGCTTTAGGTGATCTATTGAATTGCAGTAAATTAATTTCATTGAAATATACTTCTGTAATTATTTTGAATTAACATTATTTTTTGGTGGGGGCTACACACATATGTCACATACATGAAGCACATTTCCATAGTTGAAAGTAATTTTTTTGTGTGCGTGTGACATATCACTATACATGAATCATATTTTAATTGTTAAATTAACCTTATTTGTATTTTTGGCCAACATACATAAATGTGTGTGTGACATGTGACTATAGATGATACACATATATGTGCGTGTCACATATCAGTATACATGACTCATATTTTAATAGTATTTTAATAGTCCCAACTTATTTTTTTGTAATGTAATTTAAATGTAGTTGTTTAATTAGTTTGTTGCAGGGGCAATACACATAAATGTGCGTGTCACTTGTCAGTATACATTATACGCATAAATGTGGATGTGACATGTCACTATACATTATACGCATAAATGTGCGTGTGACATGTCACTATACATTATACACATAAATGTGCGTGTCACTTGTCACTATACATTATACGCATAAATGTGCGTGTGACATGTCACTATACATTATACGCATAAATGTGCGTGTCACTTGTCAGTATACATTATACGCATAAATGTGCGTGTCACTTGTCAGTATACATTATACGCATATATGTGCGTGTCACATGTCAGTATACATTATACGCATATATGTGCGTGTCACTTGTCAGTATACATAAACCTCTTTGTCTTCTTTAATTTTTTTTTTTGATGTCCTGTCTTGAAAATAAGTAATATATTATAGCTTACCTCTCAGTTGTAATTTGCACAATGTAAAGTAGTAAATTAGGAAAGAATTATCTTCTCAAGTTTTAGTAGCAGTTATCTCCGAAGTCACTCTGTTCATCACCTGAAGAGAAATGTATTTTTCTCTGTATTTATAAACTTGTAGAACATTCTGGAAAGTTAGACCGTTAGAACGTAATACGCATGCGCTATTTGCGTTCCAGCTTACAATTTGCGTTCCATCCGCCATTTTGTGCGTAGTAGTGGTTAAAATGGTGTTTAATATGAGTGTGATCCGTCCGCATAGTATGTGTTTCATTATTGCGAGTAAGTGTAGTGTAGTTACGTCTGGAGCCTCGTTTTCGTTTTGTTCGGCGGCCATTTTTTCTCTCGCTTAGCCGATTTTCCGTCGTTTAAACTCTTTGTTTTGACTTAAATGGACGTGTAAATGAACTTTTGGAGGTGCCGGATGCCCCCCCGTGCTGTAAGTAAGCTTTTTATGTGTTTGTTGTGTTTATTTCTTCTGTTTGTGATGTTTTGATGCGCGGCGGTTGGAATGGGTCTTTCGCGGCCGTATTTTTTTCGATGCGGCCGTATTTTGTTGCGATGTTGCCGTATTTTTTTGCGATATACGCAGTTAGCTTTTACGTGTACGACGCAGTGTATTTGTTTCTAAGTCGTGCGTATGTGTGTTAAGGGCCTTTTTTACTGTTTTTTTGTTAAGTCTTGCGTCTGTGTGTCTGGGTGTAAGCGGGTGTGAGGCGACTTTGAGTTTTTTTTTGTTATGAAGTTGTGTGTGTGTGTATGTGTGTTAACACAGCCGATGTTGGGATGCTCCCACCACCGCAAATGCGGACCCTCGCTTCGCGAGGATCCGCATTTGCGGGGGACGTTGTTGGGTTTTTGTTGGCTGGGCGGTTGGGTTTATTCTGTTAAAAAAGTCTTGTGTGTGTATGTGTGTGTTAACACAGCCGACGTTGAGCCTCCACAACCGCAAATGCGGGCCCTCGCTTCGCGAGGACCCGCATTTGCGGTGAACTGCGTCCCTCGCTTTGCGAGGGACGCAGTTCTTGCGGGCTCGCTACGCGAGCCCGCAAGCGTGAGCAACGACTCGTACGCTCACAACTATATATGTGATTAGATGAGAAGTGTCAATCAACTATGTAGTTTACCATTGAAGTCCGTAGGTAGTTGCTGTTGCACACAGCGCCTACACAAGTGGACACAGATATTTAAGCACACAGTGGGTTAGAACACACAGGCACCAAACATATGGAAATTTAAAGGTGATACAGCAATCAAGATGTATTGCTTTTGCATCTATATGAAGATTACATTGTATCTACTATACAAATGTGGTATTTCGCAATTACATACCTAATGTGAATTCAGTTTGAGGATGAAGATTGCACAGAATATTTATTTGGAAACATATACGTATACCGCCCCATCAAATTCGAAGCCTGTAGTGGCATCTGCAAGCCCACAAAGCCTACAGGATTGAAATTCGACTGGTTGCAGAGCTATTAAATTAGACCATGGCACGAGTTATGGGCTTGAGACGCAAGACTATAAATACTTTCCGCGCACACAAGCCGCAAAGGGACCAATTGCTGTATAACATAGTGCGGCAGAGGCCTGTCAGCCAATAAAAATCGGTCTAGCCAAAGATGATTGACAGAGGGAGATTATAAAGTTGCGTTCCACCCGCCCATGCGTTGACTGTGTTGCATTTTCGTTCGAAGTAGCCTGCAGGTCCCGGAGATGGAGTGAGAGAGAGAGTAGGAGAGTTTGGAGAGAGGTAGTTTGCGGTTATATTCATTTATATTCTATTTCATATGATTTTACACTTAATACTTGCTTACACATACAGTGCCTTACAAAAGTACTCACCCCCTTGACTTTTTACCTATTTTGTTACATTACAGCCTTAAGTTCAATGTTTTGTTAATCTGAATTTTATCTGATGAATCAGAACACAATAGTCTAAGTTGGTGAAGTGAAATGAGAAAAATATATACATAAAACTATTTTTTAGAAATAGAAAACAGAAAATTGGCATGTGTGTATGTATTCACCCCCTTTGTTATGAAGACCATAAAAAGCCCTTGTGCAACCAATTACCTTCAGAAGTCACATAATTAGTGAAATGATGTCCATCTGTGTGCAATCTAAGTGTCACATGATCTGTCATTACATATAGACACCTTTTTTGAAAGGCCACAAAGGCTGCAACACTTAAGCTAGAGGCACCACTAACCAAATACTGTCATGAAGACCAAGGAACTCTCCAAACAAGTAAGTGACAATGTTGTTGAAAAGTACAAGTCAGGGTTAGGTTATAAAAAAATATCCAAATCTTTGATGATCCCCAGGAGCACCATCAACTTTATCAGAACCAAATGGAAAGAACATGGCACAACAGCAAACCTGCCAAGAGACGGCTGCCAACCAAAACTCATGGACCGGGCAAGGAGGGCATTAATCAGAGAGGCAGCAGAGAGACCTAAGGTAACCCTGGAGGAGCTGCAGAGTTCCACAGCAGAGACTGGAGTATCTGTACATAGGACGACAATAAGCCGTGCGCTCCACAGAGTTGGGTTTTATGGCAGAGTGGTCAGAAGAAAGCCATTACTTTCAGCAAAAATCAAAATGGCACGTCTGATCAAAAATCAAAATGGCTCTGGTCTGATGAGACTAAATTGAACTTTTCGGCCATCAAAGCAAACGCTATGTCTAGTGCAAACCCAACACATCACCCAAAGAACACCAATGTGGTGGGGGTAGCATCATGCTATGGGGATGTTTTTCAGTAGCCGGGACTGGGAAACTGGTCAGAGCTGTGGGAAAGATAGATGGTGCTAAATAATATCCTTGAGCAAAACCTGTACCACTTTGTGCGTGATTTGAGGCTAGGACGGGGGTTCATCTTCCAGCAGGACTATGACCCCAAACACACTGCTAAAGCAACACTTGAGTGGTTTAATGGAAACATGTAAATGTGTTGGAATGGCCTACCCATAGCCCAGACCTCAATCCAATAGAAATATGTGGTCAGATTTAAAAATTGCTGTTCACAAGCACAAACCATCCAACTTGAAGGAGCTGGAGCAGTTTTGCAAGGAAGAATGGGCAAAAATCCCAGTGGTTCGATGTGGCAATCTCATAGAGACTTATCCAAAGCGACTTGGAGCTGTGATTGTCGCAAAAGGTGGCTCTACAAATTATTTACTTTAGGGGGGTGAATAGTTATGCACATTGACTTTTTCTGTTATTTTCTCCTATTTGTTGCGTGCTTCACAATAAAAAAATAATAAACATCATCAAAGTTGTGGGCATGTTCTGTAAATTAAATGATGCAAATCCTTAAACAATCCATGATAATTCCAGGTTGTGAGGCAACAGAACACAAACAATTCCAAGGGGGATAAATACTTTTGCAAGGCACTGCATTTGCAAATTACACATATTTGCAATACACATAATTTAAAGAACACACATAGAGACATATAGAGGCAGGTCCCTCCACCCCCCCCCCCCCCCCCCCATCACATTCCCCACACCACATCCCCCAAAAGTTATTAATAACACATAGCACACACATTTTTTTTCCCATTAGACATATACAGTTAGAGGAGGAGGGGAGAGGAGTGGAGAGGTGGGGAGGAGGAGAAGAGGAGAGGAGGAGAGAGAGGTGGCCTTGGGGAGTAGAGGTGGGGAGGAGGAGGTGAGTAGGGAGGTGGAGGAGGTAGAGGAAGTGGAGGAGGGCGAGGAGGGAGAGGAGGTGGAGGAGGGAGAGTAGGGAGAGGAGGTAGAGGAGGTGGAGGAGGGTGAGGAGGGAGAGGAGGTGGAGGGAGAGTAGGGCGAGGAGGAAGACTAGGGAGAGGAGATGGAGGAGGGAGAGGAGCATGGGAGTGCAGAGAAGGAGGTGGGTGGTGGCAGGGGGGGCCAAGCATCAGGCACACATAGGAGAGGGACAGAGGGGAAGGGGCCTGATGCAAGGGAATGGTAGTTCGGGGAATGGACAGATCCCAGGGACAGATCAGGGAGACAAGGGTCCCCATCCACATAGAGAGCAAGAGGCTAAGGGCAAGCACAAGGCCTACAATTATATGCACCGGGAGAATGTGGTGCTCCTCTGTGCTATCCGTGGCTTCCCCTTGATTCTTGGAGGGAAGTGAAGCCTGGGACTAGGGCTCAGGCTTGGGATATGGTAGCAGCAGAGGTTACTACGGTAGGCACAGCGCTGGTCTGGTCTGATGAGACTAAATTGAACTTTTCGGCCATCAAAGCAAACGCTATGTCTAGTGCAAACCCAACACATCACCCAAAGAACACCAATGTGGTGGGGGTAGCATCATGCTATGGGGATGTTTTTCAGTAGCCGGGACTGGGAAACTGGTCAGAGCTGTGGGAAAGATAGATGGTGCTAAATAATATCCTTGAGCAAAACCTGTACCACTTTGTGCGTGATTTGAGGCTAGGACGGGGGTTCACCTTCCAGCAGGACTATGACCCCAAACACACTGCTAAAGCAACACTTGAGTGGTTTAATGGAAACATGTAAATGTGTTGGAATGGCCTACCCATAGCCCAGACCTCAATCCAATAGAAATATGTGGTCAGATTTAAAAATTGCTGTTCACAAGCGCAAACCATCCAACTTGAAGGAGCTGGAGCAGTTTTGCAAGGAAGAATGGGCAAAAATCCCAGTGGTTCGATGTGGCAATCTCATAGAGACTTATCCAAAGCGACTTGGAGCTGTGATTGTCGCAAAAGGTGGCTCTACAAATTATTTACTTTAGTGGGGTGAATAGTTATTCACATTGACTTTTTCTGTTATTTTCTCCTATTTGTTGCGTGCTTCACAATAAAAAAAATAATAAACATCATCAAAGTTGTGGGCATGTTCTGTAAATTAAATGATGCAAATCCTTAAACAATCCATGATAATTCCAGGTTGTGAGGCAACAGAACACAAACAATTCCAAGGGGGATAAATACTTTTGCAAGGCACTGAATTTGCAAATTACACATATTTGCAATACACATAATTTAAAGAACACACATAGAGACATATAGAGGCAGGTCCCTCCACCCCCCCCCCCCCCCCATCACATTCCCCACCCCACATCCCCCAAAAGTTTTTAATAACACATAGCACACACATTTTTTTTTCCCATTAGACATATACAGTTAGAGGAGGAGGGGAGAGGAGTGGAGAGGTGGGGAGGAGGAGAAGAGGAGAGGAGGAAAGAGAGGTGGCCTTGGGGAGTAGAGGTGGGGAGGAGGAGGTGAGTAGGGAGGTGGAGGAGGAAGAGGAAGTGGAGGAGGGCGAGGAGGGAGAGGAGGTGGAGGAGGGAGAGTAGGGAGAGGAGGTAGAGGAGGTGGAGGAGGGTGAGGAGGGAGAGGAGGGCGAGGAGGAAGACTAGGGAGAGGAGATGGAGGAGGGAGAGGAGGAAGAGGAGCATGGGAGTACAGAGAAGGAGGGGGGTGGTGGCAGGGGGGGGCAAGCATCAGGCACACATAGGAGAGGGACAGAGGGGAAGGGGCCTGATGCAAGGGAATGGTAGTTCGGGGAATGGACAGATCCCAGGGACAGATCAGGGAGACAAGGGTCCCCATCCACAGACAGAGCAAGAGGCTAAGGGCAAGCACAAGGCCTACAATTATATGCACCGGGAGAATGTGGTGCTCCTCTGTGCTATCCGTGGCTTCCCCGTGATTCTTGGAGGGAAGTGAAGCCAGGGCCTAGGGCTCATGCTTGGGATATGGTAGCAGCAGAGGTTACTGCGGTAGGCACAGCGCCAAGGCATATGAGATCTGTCAAGCACAAGTTGGACGACATCAGTGCCTAGGTGAGGAGGATGATGGCTAAGGACCAGAGCATGACCTAAAATGAGTGGGAGAGGGTCACCAGGGAGGCGTTGGCTCTATTGGAGAAGGATATGGAGGAGCAAGCCCCCGCCCGGCAGGAACTGGTGCAGGTGGAGGAGGAAGCAGGAGGATCTGAGGGCCCTGGCTCAGAGGAGGAGGAGGTTATATGGGTGGTAGGGTCACCATCCGGACCTCTGGTAACCCCACCGGGATTCATCTTCACTATCCCCCTCATCACTATCCCCCTCATCCCCCACATCAGGCCAGGCTGTGCAGGTGGAGATGCTGGTCCTCATGCAGCAGCAGGTGGACTTACTTTGGGGGATCCGCCAATCATGCGGAGCTTAAGCGCAGCCTGGCAAGCCGCAATAGGGAGGAAAGGAGGCATCATCTAATGACAGAGTCCTATCTGGCCAGGCTGCACAGGATTGGACTTGTCCTCAGCTCCATCTCCTCTACCCCGGAGACATCCCTAGGACACCTTCTCTTCTCCTCCCACCATGCCTCCACCACCGCCACTTGTCGTGGCGCTGCCTCGGGGGGTTGCTGAGGGCTGCTCATATAGTTGTGCCTTCTCAACAGCACTCCTCAGTGATAATCTACACAATGTTCACCTAATCTAGCCTGGCTACAGAGTCTTGGATCTTGGCCTATGTGATGGTGATATTTTGTATGCAGATGGCTACCTCCCATCACATGGCCCATGATCCTCTTCTCTGTGGATAAGTAGGTTTCTGTTTAACATGTCACCAATTGATGGCCACTGAGAAATGCTGTTGGGAAGATATGCTGCAGTCCCTATGATTTGTCAGGCCTTAGATTGTATTGTATTGTAGATTGAGGTTGAATCATCTGTTTCATTGAGGAGATCCAGACAAGTTGTAAGTGTTATGCACATTAATGGTTTCTTCAATTAAATGGAGTGATTTGTGATGACCTTTTTGTCATCAGATTACGGTTGCAGTGGTTTAGTGACCACATGTGACCCTGGTAGGTGCTATGCATCATGCTTATTCAAGACTAAGACATTACCCCCTTTAGGTATCCCCTTTTTCCCACAAGCCTCTTGCTCTCTCGGAATACGCCATCACCACACGCATGATATTAATGCACAGTCTTGTCCATTTCTGATTGTGCTCTGTGTATGAAATAAAGCGTTGTTATACCGTTTTCACTGTGTCAGTGTGTTTTCAATGTTTGGTGTTATGGGACATACACATACATCACATTATTGTTACATTCCTATATCTGTAAACTAATCAGCCCTAGTTTGATGCAATAGATCAATACATATAACGATAATATTAGTCATAATAGAATTAGATATCGTATAATACTATATATCATAAATAATAATAATACAGGGTTAATACACATCCCAAGTCCAATTAGTGATACTGTGGTGTATTAACATTCCTCTGAGGGCCTAAAAGGAATATGACAGGTGATACTGGAGTGTGTTGCAAGTTCCTTCTCTAGTGGACTGTGATTTATCTGACCTCTCTGCTATGACCTGCCCACCTAGAGTGACCCTACATGGTATAGCTCACAGCTTTGTTGCAGTACACAAGCCCCTTCACCACCACTACTTAGCAATGTTGAAGGGACCAGGGGACATACACAACACTAATCTACTCTAACCCATCGGCAAGGGCCACAAACACACATGGAGGCTGTGCAGAAGCACGTGTAGCAACAGCCAACTTGCCTCTATCAGGGATAATCTCCGCTACATCCATCCTGGTAAGTCCCACGTCATTGATGGTGGCCGTGTGCCAAGATGTATACCCACTCCATTTTGGGGCCTCCCATTATGTTATGCTATTCATCAATTTACATTAGTGTGCATTGCTAAGTGGTGCTTGTGCACCTGAATGAAGCTGTGAGCTATTCCATATAGGGCCAGTGTAGTTGGGCAGGTGACAGCAGAGCGGTCAGACAAGTCCCAGGCCACTAAAGAAGGAACTGGCAACCCACTCCAGTTTCTTTGGCATGCAAAACTTGTGGAACAGCACAAGCAGAGACCTAGCTAAATGTGCAGTCCATAGGGTCACAGAGAGTTGGACACGACTGAATTACTGAACCACAAATAATAAAATGTTCTCCTGGTACTTAATCTATGTGATGTGGCGTTGAAATTTGGCCACTATTTGTTTTTCCATATGTAGATGTTATGAGTGAGATGTATATGCAATTATATTTCTATTTTAGGGGCCACATTAGAGCCTCTGTGAATGAGAAAGGGTTAATATGGTATGTGTTTCCTGTTTTTGTGTTACTATTTGATCAGGTAGTGTGTCTAATTGCTTTCTGCATGTTGCAGCATGGCTTTTTATATTGGCATGTGCATGAGCATTCCAACATATGATAAAAATATATATATTTTTAATGCATTTTCTTTTATTGGGGGATTATTGTGCAAGTAATTGTAATGCCTTCCCATGCTTTGCCCATATTTTAAAGTCCACTGGTGTGTTTTGCCTCCATTTGCGGGTTACGGGCTTGAACGCCAGGGCATCTTTGGAAATTTGTTGCAATTTAATAGCGTGATTGGAACGTAACTGTTACAGGCTTGACAGAACAAAGATTTTGCGGCCGCGGAGTTACATTTTCTACATCCCGTAGGGTTTTTTCACCCTTACCCTGCAAGTCGTTGGTGGGTTGCCTTACGGGGCCAATTTAATAGCCGCAAGTTATGGGCTACGGTTTTGCACGTTCAGGGGAATTTAATAGGCATGATAATCTTATTGTTTTACCATATGAAAAGCCATTAAGTTGTGTTGCAAAAGTTTAAGAACAAGGCAGTGGAATTCTTTATAGTTTTTTTAGTGGGTATATAGAAAGCCAAAATAAGTCTGGAGAGAAGGGATAAATATGATACCCAGACCTAGCAAAGTGAATTAGTATTTCAACAGTGTGCTCCTCATTCAATTAGAATTAGAATCTTTCTGTATATAGAATGAATGTTATGCATCTGGGAAGGAAAAATAGCCATGCAATTTATAATCTTAATGGAGCAAATCTAGGTGTACCAGATATTGAAAGGGATTTGGGAGTGCTTGTGGACAACCACCTAGGTAACAGTGCTCAAAGCCAAGCAGCAGCTGCAAAGGCAAATAAAATATTAGCATGTATTAAGAAGGGTATAGAAGCAAGGGAAGCAAATATAATTCTGCCACTATACAGATCTCTAGTATGCCCTCATTTGGAATATGGAGTACGATTTTGGGCACCACTTCATAAAAAGGACATTTTAGAGCTGGAAAAGGTACAGAGGAGGTCAACAAAACTAATAGGGGAATGGATGGGCTAAGTTATGAAGAAAGACTAACCAAATTAAATGTATTTTCTCTAGAAAAAGGCGTCTAAGAGGAGATATGATTACCTTATATAAATACATCCAGGGTCAGTATAAAGATTTGTCAAGGGAGCTTTTTGTGCCAAGATGTTTTCAACTGACAAGAGGACATCCTTTGAGGTTAGAAGTAAAAATATTCCACCTTGAAGAAAGAAAATGGTTCTTCACAGTAAGGGTGGTTAATCTGTGGAATTCTCTACCAGAGGAGGTGGTGTCAGCGGATTAGATAACTTTAAAAGGGAACTGGATTTATTTCTACTTAAAAAGGGAATTCAGGGTTATCATGGATAATTAGAGAGACAGTATTGATCCAGGGAGAAATCCGATCGCCAGTATCTGGTGTCAGGAAGGAATTATTTATTTTTTTACTATGAGATGATTGGCTAAGTCTCACTTGGGTTTTTTTCTGTTTGCCTTCCTCTGGATTAATTAATAATTAAAAATAAAATAAAAAAATTAATAATTGATTAATAATTAATTAACAACTAATTAATTAATATTTAATCTGCATATTGCAGAGCAGAGGAGATCCTAAAAGGTTGAACTTGATGGACTGAAAGTCTTTTTTCAACCTTAATTACTATGTAACTATGTATAATCCTCATATAGAAGCAAAAGTATATAATTTAAGTTACACACATAGGGGCATATGAAATAATGTCTATCCGAGCATTTCAACTGCATGTCCCGGTCTGTTCCAATCTTCTCCCGGCCCCACTCCCCTCCATAAACGAGCAAAAGGCTTTCAAAAGCTCCCTAACTTCAACGCCCCCCAGACACACATTCCGGAGATTAAATCCAGGGCTCCCATACACTCAGAAAGACAGGGTACAAGTCCAATAAAATATGTGTCATCCTTTCATTTATAAATATGTAGTTAATTTTATTAATTATATCCTGAAACCAAATATAACTATCTTTCCAGGACCTAGCAATAATGTTTTTAGCTGCCAGAAAGATTAATTGAGACAATGTATTACCCTGTTTATCCTAATTATCAAAGTGAATGCCCAGCAAGCAAGTTTCAATAGAAGAAGGTGAATTCTCTATCACGTGGATGATGACCCCTCCAAGCATCCACAAGGTCTAGTGAGTGCAAGAGTTTTTTAGATTTATCTTAGCTTATTAGAGAAATGGTCATTTGTTGGAGAGGAGCTCTTGATCTATCTATGGCAGGGTCAAGGGCCAGATTAAGGTCACCTCCTATAACAAGCTTCCCCCAGTCCCCACCTTTAAGTGTCCTGAGAAATTATATCAAAGCCATGTGTGGTGTAGTGGTAGGGGCATAGAAGAAAGCTAAAGAGGTCTTCATTCCCATTATGGTACCTTTCAGTATTAGAAAAGAGCCATCTCGATCCACCACCGTGGACTCTAATTGGAACGGTAAGTCTCGGTGTAGCAAGATCACCACTCCTTCTTTCTTGGAAGTGTGGGAAGTGCAAAAGAAATGTGGGTAGTCTTTGTTAAGTAGGTGGGAATTATATTTTTAGAAAAATTATGAAGGGCCTAAAGTTTTTATAATAGAGAAAAGCCTTCTTCCGTTTGAAAGGGGAGTTGAACCCTTTATCATTATGGGTTACCAATGTAATATCGGTCATCATCCTTGGGCTAAAAGTGTAAGCTCAAAGTATGTAATTCCCAGTTTACGCTTTCCACAATCTGAAGGAGAGTGAGGCAGAAGCGTCCGTTCCAGTTTGAGACCAAAGTCACGTAGAGCTGAGGAAGTGCAGAACCTGAGGGAGGGGTCACCACAGAGGAAGGAAAAAACATAAAACATATGAGAACAAACAAAAAATAAAAACAATATAATTACTTATATAGAGAAACAGTGCCATCTGACCAGCATCAGTAGATCTAGATAGCCATAAGGGGTATTGCCCTTGCCACTTTCTATGGTCACCCCCACACAAAGTGCAGGAGGGTTTAAAACGCTTATCAAAAAGGTAACACCTAATTTAGGTAAATTTAAAGGACCGGGAAGTAATTCCAGCCGACAAGGATATCTTAACATTTAAGTAAGCACCTGTGATATAAACTAGGGGAACAGGTGAGAGTAAAAATAAAACTAATAGCAATAAAATAAACCTTGGATAAGGAAGAAATACAAAAACTGAGTGATAGATAAAATTTAACCTCACTATTATACCATCACGGGCTTAAGGAAACCATAAGGAATAGTTTCGATAAGAAGCTGTAGATCTATCCTCTGCTTGACTGCTTGTTGTTTCCATAGCCTATCTTGTGCCATTCGTTGCAATTTAATAGCATGATTGGAAATGAAGCAGTTAGGGGCTTGAAAGAACAAAGGATTTGCGGATTCTTACCTCCCGTAGAGTTTTCTTGCCCCAACCACGCAAGTCGTCGGCGGGTTGCTATAAGAGGCCAATTTAATAGACATAAGCCGTAAGTTTTGTGGGCTACGTCACGAGCTACGAGTTACACTTTAGGGGGATTTAATGTGGCTATATATCTGCATCTGATGCTCATTTGGAATGAGGAGTGTGTAGCAGAAGTAACCAAAATGCTGCGTACTGCAGAGTACACAGGAGTCTATGGAGCGGGCTGTTTTCCTGAATGTTTATTATTAATTTTAATAATTCTATTGCGCCCAATAATCAGTATCTAATCCTGCAGCCTTAATAAAAAAATGTGCCTTACATCACACAGATAACCACAACTGTCTTCCCAATTATTGATCAACAGCACAAATAAACACACAAAAAAGGATTACAAATCCTTATGTCGTTGGGATTCTTCTCTTCTTTTTTGCCCTCCTTTCAATCACTTTCACCAATTGGATAGTCAAGAAATACAAAAATAAAAATGACACAAAGAAATCTCTAAGTGTAATGCTGTTTTTTTTCTACACTGGTTTTTTCACTAGGTATATGTTGGAATAGTTTATTGTGTATTCAATTCATGAGATTGAAGGTCTCTTTATTATTATAATTAACTGTTTATATATACACTATACACCTAATTTAGGGTTATTATTCTTCAGGGTGTGCAAGTTTAATTTAAGTTGTTATTAATAGGTTATAATAGAACATTTTAGACATATTAGATATTTATCTAGTAATACTAGTCCCCCTTTGTGCTATCAAACATCATAAGGATAGAGTGGATTTTGTCATGACGTTTTTTCTAGTTTTAATTTGACTATAATAAAATAGTTCTTAGTTTATTAAATTAGAGCCTATAAACCAATAATCCTATTCTTTGTCTTCTGTTTAATTTGCTGTTAAGCACCATATGAGCTATTGTCTAGGACTCTACCTAGTCACTTTTAGTGACTAATTCTTATAGTTTATACCCGTTAAGAATATTCACAGGTCAATTATCTTTGGACTGTACTCTGAGATTCAGATCTAGAAGAACAAGATGGATTTTAGCGCTATTGTACATGATACATTATTAAATGTTTAATAGGATTGTATATATATTATCTGGACGGTAAGCTCTCGGTAGCAGGGACATTAACTTCACATGAAATTGTCTAATCTTTGATTAAATTGCATTATCTTTGTATTTCATGTACAACTTAATAAAAAAATGTCTCTCATTGTACATTTTACTTTATTTGCAAATAGGGCTAAAGAAAATGTTGGAGAGTATCAATAATGTGTATTACATATGGTTGCCTACGTTGATGCCTATATTTTAAGTCCACAGTTGAATTAAAAAACTAGAATTGTGGCAAGATACAAGATATCACTGGTATTTAATTTTAAGAATACTTAGGAAAAAATGTTCTATTAAGTCTACAGCCTTCATTTATCATTCATGTGATCACTGCTGAGTTGACTGAAAGTGTATTCACACCTCATTGCTATGAGACACAATATGAAACTGGCTTTTGTAGCATCAACAGAATGGCAAAAGATTGTTTGACATGTAGGAGCCAAAATCTTGAGAAAACAATTCAACTCATATTAGACCTGGGGTAAAAAAAATCACAGCCGTGTTTCTGAAACTTGATAATTTTTCTCTTGACATGATGACAGAATTTTGGAAATGATTACAGGATATGTCAGCCAAAAAAGAAACTTGCTGACGGTTTATTCATTACTTTGCACTCTTGATTTAAAAAAATCACCCACCGTAGAGAAGACTTCAAAGCAGTGTAGAGCTATATTTTGTTCTGCTCTATATCACTGAAATAGCTTAAAGAATTATGAATTTTATTGCCAGATATTTCTTAAAACAGGACAATGAGTAAGGGAATAATGAGTTTATCAATAACAAATTTACAGAACACATAAAAACATAATTCTTGCTATTTCTTGCATGTCTCCTGTTACTATATTTACTGGCAGCCACGAAAGCATATCTTGGATACAAAAGAGAACATCTTGAATATTTTTATTTTGTTTAATAGAAACAGATTTATTTTATGAGGAAACTTCTGTAGCTGGAATTCAATTCAGTAGCGACAAACTTATATCTTTTTTCCTAAATTATATTAAATTGATAACTACAAAAGCAGAGAAGAAGCATACCAAAAAATATCCAGTAAATCAAATTGAAAGTACTATTGTTGCTTTAAGTGATCTTACTGCAAGTAAGATCACTACCTTGTCATGGTGTAGGGGCTTGTGTAATTGTGTACTTCGATGAAGCTGTCAGCTATACCATGTAGCAAAGATGTCAGCAAAGATGTGTCTGGAGAGGAAAGGAAAGTGCCGTGCTGCAAAGAACAATTCATCATAGGAACCTGGAATGTTAGCAATATGAACCAAAGCAAACTAGATGTGGTCAAGAATGAGATGATAAGGTTAAACATTGATATCCTGGGAATTGGTGAACTTAAATGGACTGGAATGGGACATTTCACATCAGACAACCACCAGATCTTCTACTGTGGTCAAGAATCCCACAGAAGAAATGGAGTATCCATCCAAGTCAATCAAAGAGTGGCGAAAGCAGTGCTCGGTTATAACCCAAACAATTACAGAATTATTTCAATTTGAATTCAAGGCAATTCATTCAACATTGCAGTGATCCAAGTCTATGCTCCAATCATAGATGCTGAAGAGGCTGAAGTTGTCCGATTCTATGAAGACATTCAACATGTCATAGATATGACACCAAGAGAAGATGTTACTATCATCATAGGAGATTGGAATGCTAAAGTAGAGAACCAAAAGACACCTGGAATAGCTGGCAAATTTGGCCTTGGAGTACAAAATGAAGCAGGTCAGAGAATTATGGAATTTGTCGACCTCTTCCAACAGCCTCGGAGAGGGCTCTACACATGGACATCACCAGATGGACAGCATAAAAATCAGATTAACTATGTATTTTGCAGCCAAAGATGGAGGAGCGCTATACAGTCAGCAAAAACAAGTCCTGGAGCTGACTGACTGAGCATGAGCTTCTTATTGCAAAGTTGAAAATTAAACTGAAGAAAAGACGGAAAACCATCAGACCAAGTAGATACAAAATAAATAATATCCCCTGTGAATATGCAGTGGAAGTATAGAATAGATTTAAGGAACTAGACATGGAAGATAGAATGCCTGAAGAACTTTGGACCAAGGTTTGCAACATTATCCAGGAAACAGCAACAAAGAATATCCCTAAAAAGGAATGTAAGAAGTCAAACTGGCTATCTGATGAGGCTTTGAAAGTAGCTCAGGAAAGAAGGAAAGTGAAAGGTAGTGGAGATAGAAAAGATTTGTCCAACTGAATGCAGAATTTCAGAGGAAAGCATGAGAGACAAGGAGACAATGAGCGATGTAAAGAGATTGAAGAAGATAACCGAATGGGTAAATCAATAGATCTCTTCAAGAAAAATTAGAACCTAAAAGCCACCTTTCATACCAAAGTGGATGTGATAAAAGACAAAACTGGTAGGGGCTTAACTGAAGAAGATAAGATAAAGAAGAGGTGGCAGGAATACAATGAAGATCTGGAGCCAGACATCTTGGAGAGCAAAGTGAGATGGGCCCTAGGATGGCTTGCTAATAATAAGGCTGCAGGAGGTGATGGAATCCCAATTAAACTGTTCAAAAATCTACAGGATGATGCTGTGAAAGTGTTACTTGCCTTAAGCCAACACATTTGGAAAACTCAACAATGGCCAATAGACTGGAAAAGGTCAGTTTACATCCCAATCCCCCCAAAAAAGGCAGTGCCAAAGAGTGCTCCAATTATCAAACAATTGCACTAATTTCACATGCCAGCAAGGTAATGCTTAAGATTTTACAAGCGCGTCTCGAACAATATATGGACCGGGTTCTGCAGAGGAAGAGGCACAAGCGATCAAATTGCCAATGTCTGCCAAAGAGAGTTCCAGAAAAAAAACATTTACTTCTGCTTCATCTTCATAGACTATACTCAAGCCTTGACTGTGTGGATCACATCAAAATGTGGCATGTTCTTAAAGAGATGGGAGTACCAGATTATCTCATCCTCCTCCTAAAAAATCTGTATGTGGACCAAGAAGCCACGGTCAGAACCGAACAGGGGACAACAGAATGATTCAAGATCGGAAAAGGAGTGCAACAAGGTTGTATATTGTCACCTTATTTATTCAACTTATATGCAGAATACATCATGCGTAAGGCCAGGCTGGATGAATCCAAAGCCGGAATCAATATTGCTGAAAGAAATATCAACAACCTCAGATATGCTGATGATACTACTTTGATGGCTGAAAGTGATGAGGAACTAAAGGACCTATTGATGAGGGTAAAAGAAGAGAGTGCAAAAGTTGGGCTGCTGAACGTTAAAAAGACAAAGATCATGGCAAACAGCAATCTCAGTTCCTGCCAAATAGACGGCAAAGAAGTGCAGGCAGTGACAGCTTTTATTTTCCTTGAATCCAAGATCTCTGCAGATGGTGACTGTAGTCATGAAATTAAAAGACGTTTGCTTCGGTGGAGGAAAGCAATGGCAAGCTTGGACAAGCTAGTAAAAAGTAAAGATATTAAACTGCATAATTCGAACTATGGTATTCCCAATAGTAACATACGGATGTGAGAGCTAGACCATAAAGAAGTCTGAGCACAGTAGAATTAATGCCTTTGAATTGTGGCGTTAGGGAAGACTGCCTAGAGTCTCTTGGACTGCACGAAGATTCAATAAATCAGTACTACAGGAAATCAAGACAAACTGTTATGATCATGAGGCTGAAGCTCAAATATTTTGGCCTTATCATGAGACAGCAGGATTCCCTACAGAAGACTCTGATGCTGGGAAAGATTGAAGGCACAAGAAGAAGAGGATGACAGAGGTGGAGATGGATAGATGAGGTCACTAAAGCAATGAACATGAACTTTGATGGAGCTCAGAGGGGCAGTGACTGAGAGATGCACCTAGCACGCTGCGGTCCATAGAGTCACAGAGAGTCAGACGTGACTGAACATCTAAACAACAAACATCAAGAACGAACAAATATCCCTTCTGGATCGCTACCTTGCTGTGGCGAGGGGCTTGTGTACTTTAATGAAGCTGTGAGCTAATCCATACAGGGTCACAAAAACTTCCTCTACATTTCACTATTCCACTTAAATTAAAGAAACTCAACAAACAACTCACGAAAACTGTTGTGCCCTATCACACAGATTTTCAGAATATGCCAAAAGTCTGTTTATAATTTTAATTGGTAAGGAATTTATTTTATGATGAGTCACAAAAACACAAGAGAGAGGCATCCAAGTTTGCTTTGCTGCATTTAAATGCGTCTACCACAGGGTTATTGTTACATAAACAATAAATTCTATCTACCTAAAGGAATTTTGCATTCATTTCATGAAAATAACAGAATGAAGTTCACTTGTAAATCACTAACAAGCTGTCACATCACACACATAAATATAACCTTCAAGAAATGCCATCCAAGTGCTTGAAATGCCCTTAATAAAATTCTAAGCTTTTAGTGCTTGCCCCGTAAATATTTTAGAAATCGCACAAATATTGATATCAAATCTCTGAAATTTACTTGGAAGTCATCCCAGTGCCTGAAATGTTAAAAAAACTTATAGGCACCTTCAACCCCTTGTAAATACGTTTGATGCGTCAAATCGAATGTTATGAAACAGCTAACACCTTAAATTTATCTGAGTATTTTGTAGATGGGCATGAGGCAGTGATATCGTATAAATAAGGAACTAGATATAGTGAAATATTCACTCAAAGTAAAGTAAGAGAGTCCATGAGATATTTAGGGATACAGCTGGCTTCTTTATTCAGAAATTATATTTATTAAAGTACATATATCTTATTACCAAAGTGGAAAAAGATCTTAAAACAAAGAAGAATGATTGTAATAAAATTGATAGGCTTCCCCAAAATTGTGTTTCTGTGTATGAAGGAAGATATTCAAAGTATCCATAGCATGTTCAAGAATTTTATCTGAAGTAAAAATAAATCTTGAATTAGTTTAGAAAAGTTATCACAAAAGTTAATCTAATTTCAAATGGGCCGATGGGGCATTTTTTCTTAAATGGTAATGGAGAGACCCAAACAGGGAGGGAAATTTAGGGATTATGATTTAGACAGAGCCAATGGCAATTGAGATCGTCATTATTAAGTCACTGAAAAATGGAGGTTAGATTTCAAAGCCTTATGGGTCTCAATTACAAGTTTCGATGAGACCCGCATTCCAGAAATAATGCATTATTAATAAGAGTAAATTAGTAAATATGATATTCAAGTCCATGCAAGTTCCATTATATGTATTAACACATTGATTGCCGGGATCAAAATGACACAGAAATTAAACAGAAAATAATGTATTTTATATTGCAGATTGTCGAGCTTGAGAATGTTGTGCTATTAATTTTAATGCCTAACATCACTTTCCCTTTCATTATAAGTACAGTAGTGTGTGTATATTGGCATTTACAGTGCTACGGATAGGACTTTAACCCCCTTGCGGGTTCTCTCTAGTACACCTTGGCTTTTTGACCCCAGTTGCGGGTTACGGGGTTGAGCGGCAGTGGATTCATAGCAATTTAATAGCGACAAATGCCTGGTTATTTTTTTATGGGCAATTTGCTAGTGAAGTAAATAATGCTGTGATGGGGATGCATGCATATACATGCAAAAAAAAGTTTATTACATCTATGTATAGTTTAGTTAAAAGTTTTATATTTCTGCTTTAGCTTGTGTATTAATACTGCAACTTTTGTGTAATTATATCTACAGGTAATAAAAAAAAAGTCACTGTTACTATCAATATTATTTAAAAAAAAACTGCATCATGCGCCAACTTTAAAGCAGGAAAGTCACTAACCTATAATAATTACTTGATAAGCTAAGCATGTCATTAAAATAATGTGATACAATGTTTCCTACATCAAACAGTATGACTCACAACACACCAAAAGCATCAACTAAAATAATAGAAGCAAATTGCAAATTAAAATAAATTACAACCTATAACATAATGGATATTTGCAGGCAGTAACATGATGTTTCAAAGCCCTCACACCTTTAACAGATACATCACAAATAATCAATTGTCAAGCATAAAACATACATTTTAGGTTTCTTCACAATTTGTGCAATTCTTTTAAGTTTTATCTTTGAAGTAGAAAGGATTTGACAAACATATGCATTGGTAATGAGCTGGTATATTTATATTGACCAGCCTGTCCATTTCTGGTCACTATAACTCCATTCTCTCTTGCATCTGGTTTAGGGTGTGTCTTCTGTTATTTTTTTCTAATGCACACTGCCTTCTAACTTTCTGGGAGGTGTGCATAGCTGCCAAAGCTAAATAAGACTGATTGTGTGGTATTCAAGTAAGGGATCAACACCTATTCTCACTGACTTTGAGCTTCAGTAATGATAGTCTCATTTATTTCCACATGTCATTGCCTCATACTCAGCAATCACTTATTTAACAACATGACCATTGTGAGGCTTGTTCATCACAATTATAAAAAATGAGTCTGGTCTGTAGGGTATATAATATTTCAAATATTTAGCAAGGGCTTTTCAAGCATTATGTGCGAAATGGACTTCAGAAGAAAAAACGGACTGTTTATTAAGGTCTTGTCCATTATTTAGTAAGGCATTTGAATTTTAATTTCATTAAAGATTATACAATTATTGCATATTTGGATATAAATCAAATTATATTAAATATACATTCTAAGGAAGATGTATGGTAACTGGTTTATGTATGAGCAATGCATTTCATGCATTTCCAACACTAATGAAATTCACCTTTACAATTAAAGATACATGTAATAATTGTATACTTGTTTTCAGTTACTTTTCATAGTTAAATGTTTCCATGTTCTCCTCTTCATACACTATTGTTTTTTTTGTACTCAGAACCAATGAATGAATAAGTAATGGTGGTATAATTGTGAATTTATGACCTGGTCTAAAATGCTGCTACGACCGCATATTTTTTTAGGGAAGAAAAATTGGCTAGCTACCACTGTAGTGCAAATGAAGAGTGTGTGCACACGCAAATATCTATATGCAACAAAATTTTGTTCTGTAAGGACATTTTGTGGCATACTGTATATATATATATATATATATATATATATATTTATGTATATATATATATATATATATATATATATATATATATATACATACATATATATATATATATATATATATATATATATCTATATATATATATACTGTATATATATATATATATATATATATATATATATATATATATTATCAGTACATATTTTAGATTAGATATAGTAAAGACTACATTGTAAAACTGGGCTTTGTTTTTTTATCATCTGAGTAAGAGCTAATGATTTTTTTTTTTCATCTACTAGATAGGTAGGCTAGTTGTAATCTCTATTGTTGCCTCTTTAGACAATTTTGTAGTAAATTATAAAAACCCTCTTAATTCGGTAGACTATGAAGAACTGCTTATAAGCCAATAAAATATACTAGGTGAATTTCTGACGGTATTGTGATCAAGAATGTTATAATATGTGAAATGCTGCTTGGGGGCCACAGGAAGCTCTCAATCATGCAAAAACGATGTCAACTCAAAAAATGTGTCCTTTGAGTGGTGAGCGTCTTTGGCCTCAAATAACTATTCATCAACATGATAGGGGCGCAGAGAAGGGCTGACTCCAAGGGAAGTAAATGTATTTGTCCGTTTAGAATGAAAAACTTCCTGCCATTGCCTGGTGGGAAGTGACATGGTCGTGTGGGCTTGATTCTCTTCTGGCTCCTCTTCTGAAAGCAAGTGAAGACATTTGAGTTTGGCAATCCTCCAGGGAATGAGCTGAGTAGGAGCTGCTTTTAAACTGAAACAGCAAAGCAAATGGGAAGCTCCATCTGTAATGTATTGTGTCCCGGATCAAAACATCTAGCGCCGGCTTCATCTCTCTCCGCTTAGCCAATGTAAAAGTGGAGAGAACTGAGTTGTCTAGACCTTTAATAACAGTCATCTGCCTGGAAGCTGCTAGGATAATATCCCTGGATTTTTGTCTCAAAAATCTAATTATAACATGCTTTGGTAAGTCCTGATTTATTGAAGTTCCCAGAGCACTATGGGCCCTTTCCATTTCCCAAAATGAATCTGGGATTGCCCTTGGTACCCCTCTGATCCTCAAATTATGGCGCCTTGAGCAGTTCTCTAAGTCCTCAAACTTCTCCTCGAGGATGGATATGTGTGAAGAGTTTTGACAAATCTTGGGCCTGTCTCTCTCCTGTGCTGCCACAATATGATCCGAGGTTTCCTCAAGCAGTTGGGTTCTTTGTCCTAAATCGCTAATGTCCTTTTTAAGGGAATCAACAGTCTATGCTAAATGGGCTGTAAACATTTCCTCAATCATTGCTATGGATTCGGCTGAAAGATGCATATGTTGTTGAGGTGGGGCCGCCACTTGAATTAACAAATAGCCCTGATTGGGATGCATGAGATGGAGTGAGGTTTACTTCTGGAGGTCAAAATTGGTCAGTGATGATGCACTTTGTTTGCATACCTCCTAGTTTTTCCCATTTTCATGCTTTGCTGTACTAGAAATCCCACAGTAACTGAGAGTTTAATCACAAAATGGGTTGAACTTGGTAGGCTGCCACTTGCCCTGAGTTAGCTCATTCTTCCCCGCATGTTCTGAGTGTATATGATTACATCTGTAATACAGTCAGGTCAGAGTGGCCCTCCTTGGATGGCATCGCAAGTACTATGTTTGGGGACATATTTCCACCAGATGGCAGTGTTAGATTGCTTCTCGTACAGATTACCTAGGGTGTTTCCAGCACTGTAAATTACTGAATTTCCGTCTCTGTGTTGTTGAACAATCACTTGTTGTTTGGTGAGATATAAAGCAGCCAACATATAACTGGAGTGTAGTGAAACCAGAGACAAAAAGTTTATATCTGTGTTTGCAGGGGTCGAGTTGTTCTAATTCTTGATGTATATTTTTAGGGAATGGTTTGATGAGGTTTTTTTTTAATTGAAGAGAATATTTTTCTGTAGGGTCCTGGTTCAGTTTCTTGTAGTAGGTCAAAATTACTGGGTGTACTCCAATCCCAGAGAAATAAGGTATATACCAGATTATATTATATTCTGGTTGATGACAATATTCTTGACAAGGTTAGTGAAGGTTAGTGAAGGTTTAACTCTGCAGATTATGCAATATCAAGTCTTGCATTAAATAATAGAGAGGAGTTAATATATAGAAATACTTGAAGAATGGGTGCCTCTTTATTTAGAACTAAAATGGAACAACACCAAGTAGAAATAAAGGCTATTTTAAATTTAGATCAGTATTCGGTCAAATAAAAAATAACTCTTTGAACTCTGACAATATAGATGAGCTAGAGGTAAATCAGTGTGAGAAGTTATAGAGACTAAGCAAGTCAGCACCCAACTTGGAAAATACTATACAAGTATCACAACTCCAGGGTTAAATTAAAAAACAATGTGTATCTACAGACACAATTTGATCTGGGAATCCCACTAGAGATATTATCACTTAGGTAATAGAACTGGGGGATTAATAGCTAATAATTAAAGGAAATATCAATGTAAAAACATAATAAGAGAAGATAAAAGATGTTACTCAAAGTCTATAGACATGCAAGAGGTTGTTATGAAACACTATAGATCTCTTTATAATTTAGAATACAATGATAATTTTATCAAACCAATTAAGCAGGAAATAACTACTTTTCTAAAACATATCCAGTTGCCTAGATTCTCTGATGAAGAAAATGGTAAGAAATTATCATTTTAGATAAAGAATCAGATATTTCAGAATTGAAGCCTTACAAGGCTCTGGATCATGACGGTTTTGTTAATCAATATTATAAATTGTTTATGTGAATATTGGCAAGATATTTAAAAGAGCTGTTGAATGAAATAAAGAGTAGGGGCTCTGCTCCAGTTGAAATGCTGAAAGCAGCTATAGTAACTATATTAAAGCAGGATAACGATTCAACAGATTGCAGAAATTACTGTTTTTTTTCTTAAATGTTGATGTCAAGTTGTATTCTAAGACTTTAGCTAAGAGACTACTAGCTACATTAAATTCCAAGCTCATAGTTGCAACGTGAGACCCGCAACGGCATGCGGGACGGAATTTTGGCCTATTTACGGAGCTATTAAATTAGAACATGCTGCAAGTTACAGGCTTGAGAGTCAAACTTAACTGAAAAATGGAGGTTGGATTTCAATGTCTTACGTGGTTCAATTACGAGTTACGATCGGACCCACATTCCAGATATGATGCAATATTGATAAAGCTGTAAATATGATATTCTATTACATGTGATTTCCATTATATTGTTTGCCGGGAACAATGTAACACGGAAATTAAATATGAAATAAAGTCTTTTTTGGGCCAGATGTGCGTGCTTGAGAATGTTGTGCTATTAATTCTAAGACCTAACATCACTTTCCCTGTTCATAAAAGTAAAGTAGTATGCGTATATGTGCATTTAAAGTGCTACAGATTGGACTTTACCACCAAGAAGCACTCATTGGCTTTTTGGCTCCATTTGCGAGTTACGGGTTGAACGCCAGTGATTTTGATGCAATTTAATAGCGCGATTGGAACATAGAGGTTACTTGCTTGAGAGATCAAAGGATTTGCTGGCTCGCAAGTTGAATTCATGTCTCATAAATCTTGTGGGCTACATTATGAGCTACGTTTATACACGTTAGGGGAATTAAATAGGGCTGTAAGACCACTTATGACTTAACTGATATCTGAAGATCAGACAGGCTTTATTTCCATTAGGTAGGGTTCAGATAACACCTGGACAATGATCACTATCATCTCCTATGCATCTGATAAGATGTTTCCTATACTGACCCTGTCATTAGAGGCCGTAAAGGCCTTTGGATTGTTTGGGACTTTATAGACCTCACTTTGAAAAATATGGCTTCAGAAAAGCAATTAAAGCATTATATGTTAGACCTTCAGCATATATTACAAATGTTTTATTTCAAATGTTATTCATCAGGGCTGCCTTCTTTCTCCATTGATTTTTACTTTAATAATAGAGCCACTGGAAGAGATGATCAAATGCTCAAAGGACATTCAAGGTATCGCCACAGGAAAGTTGTTTTCATATAAAATGATGCTATTTGCTGGAGATACTGTATTGGCAGTAACTAATTCATGCTCTCCACTGCTACATGAAATCATAGATGCATATAGTAAGTTATCATATTATAAACGTAGTCATGTGGATACACCTGACATGTGAACAGCAGACAATCTTGAAGAAGTTATTTCCATATAAATGGAAACAGAATAGTTTTTCCCATCTGCGTATAACACTTTCCACATAATTGTACAATTTGCTCCAGGTTAATTATATGTCTTTATATAAGCATGTTCAAGACTTGTTATACTTAGGGGTGGGAAGAGACCTTTACTGGATGGGTAGGATAGGCGCATTAATGATATTCATGCTTCCAAAAATTACATATATCCTAAAAAACAAATCAATGTTTACTGGATAAACGTATCTATTAAGGGAAAAAAGCATGCATTAAATTAGAAATTACAAAAACACATTTCTCTAAATGAGACCTTACCTTGCCAACCATAAAAGATTATCAGGAATGCTATCACATTTAATAAACGGGTGCCTTGCCGTGAAGACACCATGTAAATCCTTGATGATTAAAAAAGGATCATTTAGGAACTTCAGTAATTTATATAATACATATGGGTTACTGTGAAGATCCCAGGAGGGGGCGCTATTCGGCTCCAGAAATTCCTGCCTTTGACTACAGGAATCCCCCTATCAGGCTTCCTCAGGCTTCCTAGAAGGAATGGGCTTCTCAGTGCCAGGCAGTCATATCAGGATACACAGCATCCGCCCAGGAGCTCAGAGTGACTGGAGCAGCTTACCGGTATCATCTGCTTCTTCAGTGGGCTTAAAAAGGTCAAGGTAGCCAATCCTACCCAGCAGAATCTAACGCTTCTCCTAAGAGAGGAGTAGTGATTCAGGGCAGCAAGGTGATTTTAGCTCAGTAGTCTTCCCTCTAAATGAAAGACATGATTAGTCTATGTGTCCCAAGAGAGCATCTTTATTTCTGGTTACAGCAGTGCCTCTCAGCAGTTACAGAACAACAGATTTACATTACAGTGGGCTGAACACATGCAAACTCTCCGTCCCGATTAGAACCAACCAGAAATAGAAGAGCCAATCAGGAGGCAGGTTAAACTGTGAGCTTAGCTGGCCCCTCTTGGGGGTGGGTCAATGGGCGCCAACATCTAGGAAGTTTTGGTGGGAAAATGAACAAAGAAACAGACAAGCATATACTTACCACAAACATCCTGCAGTGCCATCTTGTGGCCAAGAAATGGAACTACTTGTTCTTTCTACAGTGAATCAATGGTTCAGTGCTTTTTCTTTAACATGTCTTCAACAAACTATTTTTCCCATAGAGAAATGTTTTTTAAAATAGCCTAAATGGCATCTGGTACCTGCCAGATTTGCCAACATGAACTTAAAACATTCAGATAGCTGTTGGAGAGAAGATGGATTGAAAAGGACCCATTTGCATGTTTGGTGGGAATGTGATAAAATTCATGAATTATAGGAATTATGTATTAAACATGTATTAATAATTATAAAGATTATTTGTATAAGAACTCTGGAAATGATCCTCCTCCATATTTTTTCCAGTGGTCTAAAGCATTCAGCTAAATTTTGAACTGCTTTGCCCCAGCTACAGAGGACGAAGTCACCAGCCTGCTATCATCCACTCGCCTCACTACCTGTCCTCAGGATCCTATTCCATCTCAGCTCATCCCTCCCCTCTCTACCACACAAATCTCAGCTCTCACACATATTTTCAACCTTTCCCCAAATACTGGCAGGTTTCATATTTTCTCAAACACGCCATAATTACACCCACCCTCAAAAAACCCTCATCTGACATTGCATCTAACTACCGCCCTATCTCTCTACTTCCCCTGGCTTCCAAACTGATGGAGCGGCTTATCTATAACCGCCTTTCCAGCTTTATTTCCTCCAACTCCCATCCTGACACCTTCCAATCTGGCTTCACCCCACCACTCCACTGAGACAGCTCTCACTAAAGTCACTAATGACCTGCTTACCGTCAAGTGAAAAGGTCACTTTTCTATTCTCCTTCTTCTAGATCTCTCTTCTGCCTTTGACACAGTCGACCATCTACTTCTACTCCATATCCTCTCCTCCCTTGGTATTCAAGAAACTGCTCTCTCGTGGTTCTCATCATACCTGCAAAATCGATCATTCAGTGTCTCCTTCTCTGACACCTCTTCTTCCCCTTACCCCCTGTATGTTGGCATTCCCCAAGGATCAGTCCTAGGCTCCCTCCTCTTCTATACATCCTCACTTGGTACCCTTATAAACTCTTTTGGGCTTCAGTATCATCTCTATGCAGATGACCTCTCAGCAAATCTCTCAGCACCAGCTCTATCTCCCTCTCTTCTAACACATGTCTCCAACTGCCTCTCTAGTATATCCTCTTTGAAGTCTACCTACCATCTCAAACTCAACATGTCTAAGACTGAACTCTTTATCTTCCCTCCCTCTACCACAGTGTCAATTCCTCACATCTCTCTCACTGTCAACAATGACATAATTAGCTCAACCTCCAAAGCTCGTTGTCTTGGGGTTCTACTGGACCCTGTCTTTCATCCCTCACATACAGTCACTAAAAAAATCTTGTCTTCTCCGTCTAAAAACCATCTCCAGAATTCAACACTATCTAACGCAAGAGACAACTAAAATCCTAATACATTCTCTCATCATCTCTCGACTCGACTTCTGCAACTTGCTTCTTGCTGGCCTACCTACCCCCAGACTATCCCCACTTCAATGCATTATGAATGCCTCTGCTAGACTCATCTTCCATACACAATGCTCAGTGTCGGCATCACCTCTCTGTCAATCACTCCACTGGCTTCCCTTAGCCTCCAGAATAAAATTTAAAATCATGACCCTGACTTTCAAAGCCCTCAACAATAGCGCACCCCCAGACATCTCTGGTCTTATTGCCAAATACTCCCCCACCCGCCCTCTTCATTCTGCTAATGACCTTCTTCTTTCCACAACTCTTGTTCTTCCTCTCACTCTCGTCTTGTGCTGCCCCTATTCTCTGGAACTCCTTGCCTCGCTCCACCAGATTATCCTACTGCCTCAAAACATTCAAAACCTCTCTAAAAACACATCTCTTCAAAGAAGCATATCACCTTCCACCCTAACACACTATCACCTCTCTCTCCCTCCTTTATCACACACAATATCTTTAGGTTGTAAGTCTGCAAGTTTTAATCCCACAAGGTGCTTTGGGGAAAGCACTAAGGACACTGGATTTGAGGCTCAAAGATAGGGCCCTGGTATGCATCCAAAGTAAGGCTTCTAGGGCATGTCCTCAAGGTCGGTTTCAGCTTTAGCCTGTACCCATCCATACTTGGTCCCATATTTCTATGGTCTTTATTGTGGGTTTTCTTCAACATTGATCACTGATCTAAGAGCAGTATCCTGCCAAAAGAAACAAGCATACAAACACAAGCATCTGTTTTATACCAAGTAGGTGACAAAGTTTGCATCTCTACCTGTAATCTTAGACTCTGACAACCTTGTGGGAAGTTTGCCCCTAAATTCATTGGTCCATTCACCATCACTGGCAAAATTAACAACTTTTCCTTCTATCTCCAGTTACCCTCCTCTCTCATGATTCCTTCTGTCTACCACTCCTCCCTCCTGAAGCCAGACACCCAAAATTAATTTACCACTAAAACTATTACTCCTCATTCGGTGATAGTGGATCATCAAGAAAAATTTGAATGGTCACAGTTTTTGAATTCCAACAAGCATAACTCCTGAAAGTATAAAGGACTTTGACATTATCTGGGGGACTGGAAGGGTTATGACCAGAAGAATATTCTTGGATCAACGCCGGTGATGTCCATGCTCCAGTAATAGTTTGAAGGTTTCATTAGAGATATCCTGGTAAACCTGGTAATGGTAATGATACTTCTCAAGTAAAGAATAAACATGTGTGAACTTTATCATTTGATTCTGCCAGCAGTTTAACTCCTTCACTAGCAGGTGCTCCCCTTTCATTGGTCTCTAAATACTGTCTATTTTTCCACCACTGGTGTTTCCTGTCCTGGCATTTGTTTGATCTTTATTATGATTCCTGTGTTTGACCGTGATTTGTTTTTGACTACTCTGTGGATTGTTGCTTGTTACATATATTTGACTTGTTTTCTGGACTTCACATGAACTATGCCAGCCTTGGACTTTTGGACTACATTGCTAAACTGTGTTGTCTTCAGTCAGCTCCTGACTTCCGGCTTGTTACTGGACTTTGCTATCTCCTGTTGTCAGCTGCTACTATACAGGTCAGTCTATTTTGTACTTTTGCCCTGGGGGGTCTCTTACGATTGCTAATATAGTCTTACACCTTTTGTGTGATTCCTTATAGCAAAATTATATTATAGCCACAAAAGCCAAATGTTTCTAGTCTCACTAGATCATCGTTTTTGTATTGTGTATCAAAGCTACTATTTAAACCTATAGCTACATTACCATTCAAGTCCTGTTCATTGTCTTTTCCACATTTTAGGAGATGTTTGGATTTATGAATCCACACCGTATCTAGTTTAAATGACTGCTAATTAATCATTTAAACTTCTCACTGAGAATTATGTACCTTTAACACAGGGATGCACACCATCTCTCACTCCACACAAAATAACTGTAAGAAGTGGGTAGAAATTGAGGACGATCTATAACAGCAAATATTCAGTTTATACTTTGCATCTTGTACCGTATTTTTCCGTCTATAAGACGACCCCATGTATAAGACGACCCCTATTTTTGGAGCCCAAAATTCAGAAAAAAATAAATATGCAAATGTGTATTTTATAAGTTTTTATTGTGTTTCACATATATTTAAGGGCACTTTCTGTCATGATTTTCACTGATTTCCAATCCAGCTCAATATCTTTGTGATCACATCACTTATTATTCAGTCGCAATGTGCAATTTCATTTTTCCGGTTTAACACAGGATCACAAAGATATTTTGCTGGAATGGAAATCAATGAACATCATAACAGAAAGTGCCTCTAAATATATGTGTGTAACACAATAAAAACCTATAAAATACACATTTATATGCACACAAGCATCACACACATGCCACACACACAAGCTGATCAGCTCATTCACAATGTGTGTATGTGGTGCTGTTTTAAGGCAGGAGAAAAGACACGATTAGAAATGCTTGTTCTAATTAGAGTGCATTACAACACTGCTTGAGCTTATAAATTATTATCGTTTATTTGTAACGCTCCAACTTATTCCGTAGCGCTATACATAAGTTAAGTTACAGGCAATGACAAGTTCAACTTTCACACATTGTGATGAATGGAGGGCCCTGTCTTTGAGCTTGGAATCCGGTGTCCATAGCGCTTTCCCTAAAGCACCTTGCAGGATGGAAACTCACAGACTTACAATCTAAAGGTTGAAGTGTGTATGTGGTACAGTAGGGAGAGAGTAGTGCTGAGCATGTTAGGGAGGAAGGTTATAGGCTTCTTTAAAGAGGTGCGTTTTTATTGATGTTTTGAAGGATTTAAGGCAGGAGGATAGTCTGGTGAAGCGAGGCAAGGAGTTCCAGAGAATAGGGGCAGCGCGAGAAAAGTCCTCAAGGCGAGAGTGAGAGGAAGAACAAGAGTTGTGGAAAGAAGAAGGTCATTAGCAGAATGAAGAGGGCGGGTGGGGGAGTATTTGACAATAAGACCAGAGATGTCTGGGGGTGCGCTATTGTTGAGGGCATTGAAAGTCAGGGTCATGATTTTAAATTTTATTCTGGAGGCTAAGGGATGCCAGTGGAGTGATTGACAGAGAGGTGATGCCGACACTGAGCGTTGTGTACGGAAGATGAGTCTAGCAGAGGCATTCATACTGGATTGAAGTGGGGATAGTCTGGGGGTAGGTAGGCCATCAAGAAGCTTATCTAATTGCAACATTCCATGTACAAGATGGCCCCCCTATTTTAGACTTTAAAAAAATGATAAAAAATACTGCCTTATAGACAGAAAATATGATATGCTGTCATGCATTATAGTCCACCTTAAAGCCCCTTTGTGTGTCACTCCTTCTATGTGTGGAATAAAAAAAACACACTTTATTTAGCATCTTTATCTCCAGCTGTAGTTTGTCCTTTAGCTTCTTCTGAAGGGTAATTCAATGTCTGATTCATAAATGCTGTAATGTAGTACCTAGTAGTCTGCACAGGTTATGCATTCCCTGTGTTATTACCTACATGGCTGAGCAGTATGCTATACATCCCCAAACATAATTGAAAATGAGGAAATGCAATTATTATTACAGATTGGAAATGCAGCTAAGCATTGGCAAGTTTTAAGAATGGGAGATTGTACCTACCCTGAAATAAACTGGATAAGTGAAACCAGCAGTACGGGTAAAGGGAGCAGGTTCTTGAGTACACTCAGGAATCATTATCTGACCCAGGTTGTACAAGAACCTACTAGAAATGAAGCTATCTTAGATTTAGTCATCACAAATAATATTGATATAGTATCAAATGGGGAAATAGGGCAACATTTGGAAAACAGTGATCACAACACAGTCTCATTTGAGATTGAATTAAAAAAACATAACTGTAAGGGGCCAACAAAATTCCTAATTTTAAAAGGGCACATTTTAATAGTCCAACAGCCATATACAATTCCAAGCCAGTAACCTCAACGTGAAGCCTGTAACGGCTGCAGGCTTGAAATTTAGCTAGTGAGTTATGTTGCTATTACATTAAGGGGTTTTATTTTCTGTAGTGTTTTTTTATTATAATGTAGTGTAGTGTAGGGGTTATTAGGGTGTTAATAGGGTAGGATAGCAAAGTGTAGGGGCTATTAGGGGGTTAATAGGGTAGGATATGATAGTTTAGGGTTATAAGGGGGTTAATAGGGTAGGATAGTGAAGTGTAGGGGCTATTAGGGGGTTAATAGGGTAGAATAGGGAATTGTAGGGGTTATTAGGGGTTTAATATGGTAGGATAGGGAGGTGTAGGGGCTATTAGGGGGTTAATAGTATAGGATATGGTAGTGTAGGGGCTAGTAGGGGTTTAATAGGGTAACGTATGGACTGGGACAAAGAACTGGCAGGTAAAAATATTGAACATAAATGGACAACATTTATATCCTTACTAAATATACATACACATTTTCATATACCATGTGGAAATCAAAGTAAAAGAAGTAAAGTACATGCAACATGGCTTAACAATTATTTAAAGATCAAGATATGGAGTAAAAAACAGGCATTTAAATTATACAAGCAAGAGGGTACAGAGACTGCTTTACGAGAGTACAAGGAAAGTAAAAAGGCTTGCAAAAGAGCTATTAGCCTGTCTAAAATAGAAAATGAAAAAATTAGTTGCAAAGGAGAGTAAAACTAATCCTAAAATATTTTTTAAGTATATTAATAGGAAGAAGGCTAGGAAGGAAGCTATAGGAACATTACAATGTGACACAGGCCGTCTGACAATTAGGGACCAGGCAAAGGCAGATGAGCTAATTAGGTTCTTTTCTTCTGTATACACAAGGGAGGTGCCAGTGGTTGGAATACTGCAACATAATGGGGCTACACTACCTTTACCAAAGAAATCCAAAAGAGGTTGGAAAAAATAAATGTTAATAAAGCCCCAGGTCCTGATGGAATACATTCAAGGGTACTGAGAGAAGTGGGTTCTGTAATAGCCAAACCATTATATCAAAATTTTCAAGATTAACTCAACACTGGGTCACTACCAGAGGACTGGAGAAAAGCAGAGATGGTACCTATATTTAAGAGGGGAGCAAGAGCAAACCCAGGGAATTTTAGGCCTGTAAGCCTCACTTCTGTAGTGGGAAAGCTTTTAAAATGGATAATAATTGATAATATACAAGAATATGTCTATTTGAGCCGGATTATAAGTAGGAGTCAAGATGGATTTATGAGGGATAGGTCATGTTAAACAAATCTAATTAGTTATATGTAGAGGTTAGTAGGAACTTGGATCAAGGCGAGTCAGTAGATGTGGTCTTTTTAGAATTTGCAAAGGCTTTTTATACAGTGCCACATGGGAGACTATTGTGAAAAATAAGGGATACAGGAATTGCAGTAAATATATGCACATAGATTGAGAGCTGGCTAAAAGATAGGAAGCACAGGGTTGTTGTAAATGGAACATACTCAGATTGGGCTAATGTGATAAGTGGAGTTGCTCAGGGTTCAGTATTAGGTCCTCTCCTTTTTAACATATTTAATAATGACTTAGAAGTAGGACTGAAAAGTATTGTCTCCATTTTTGCTGATGACCCTAAGTTGTGCAAGGTAATTAAATCAGAAAATGATGCACTTTACCTCCAAAGGGATTTGCATAAATTAGAGAAATGGGCAATTAAATGGCAAATGAGATTTAATACGAATAAGTGTAAGTTTATGCATCTTGGAAGGAAAAATGGCCATGCAATTTATAAACTCAATGAGGCAAATCTAGGGGTATCAGATATTGAAAGGGATTTGGGAGTGCTTGTGGGCAACCACCTACGTAACAGTTCTCAATGCCAAGCAGCATCTGCAAAGGCAAATAAAATATTAGCATGTATTAAGAAGTTTATAGAAGCCAGGGAAGCAAATATAATTCTGACACTATACAAATCCCTAGTACGCCCTCATTTAGAATATGGAGTACAGTTTTGGGTACCACTTTCTAAAAAGGACATTTAAAAACTTGAAAAAGTACAGAGAAGGAAAACAAAATTTATTGGGGGAATGGAGGAGCTAAATTATGAAGAAAGACTAACCAAATTAAACGTATTTTCTCTAGGAAAAAAGGCTTCTAAGGGGGAAATCGCTGCATGATTTATATTTAGAACTCTACAAGTTATCATATGCCAACAAAAAAAGCCAGGATAACATGTTGATGGAACAGATCTATAAGATACAAGCACAGATAAATATGATCTTACAAAGTCAAATAGATAAGAAGTTAAAGGAGCTAAAAATAAAAAATTATCATCTAGGTAATAAAGCAAATAAATCACTAGTGGATCTTATTGGGAAAAAGCGAAGCAACAAAAGGATAGTGAAATTCCTCGATGCCAAAGAAATTATGAAAAAGGATCCTATTGAAATAGGTAGAATTGCGGCGGAGTATTATAGCGCCTTGTATAATCTGGAAAAGAAACCAGGGTGGGTTAAACCTGATAAAGGGCAAATACAGGATTTGTTTAAAAAGTTGAATCTAAAAAAAATTTCCGAGGAGCAAAAGGAACTACTAAATGGGAAGATTTTAGTTGAGGAAATCGAGAATTGTGTGTCCGGTTTAAATGTCCAAAAATCCCCAGGACCAGATGGGTTCCCGATACTGTATTATAAACAATTCTTACCAGAATTGGGGGCTCATATGGTAAAAGCATTTAACAAAATTAAAGACGTAGGATGGGCTCCTAAGGAGACATTAGAAGCAGCAATAATTATGATACCGAAGGAGGGAAAAGATCTGGCAAATTGGGCTAACTACAGGCCCATCTCTTTACTCAACATCGATATCAAAATATATTCAAAAATACTAGCACAAAGATTAAATCCTCTTTTAGACAAGTTAATTGAGTCAGATCAAACAGGTTTTGTTAAAGGCCGACAAGGGACAGATAATCTGCGAAAGCTTATCGATATATTGGCACATGCTAAAGATAATAAAATCCCGTTGGTGGCAGTAGGGTTAGATGCGGAAAAAGCCTTTGATAGGCTCAACTGGGAGTTTATCAAGTGTACTTTAGAAGAAATTGGATTGGGCAAATTCGGGTCAAGTGCGATTATGGCGCTATACTCTAACCCTTCAGCGTTCATAAAAGGTACAGACTTTCAGTCGGAATCGTTTGAGATTAGCAATGGGACGAGACAAGGATGCCCACTATCACCAATGATCTTCAATTTGTGTATAGAAGTGCTGGCTCAAATGATAAGGAAGAATGATAGGATAAGAGGAATCATATGTGGAGCTATAGAATCGAAGATCACTCTATTCGCAGACGATGCAGTTGTAGTCTTATCAGAGCCACTAGAATCATTGGTGTATCTTATGAAGGAATTAAAAACCTTTGGTTGTCTATCATATTATAAAATTAATTCTTCCAAGTCAGAGGTTATCTGGCTAAATGTGAACTCAGAAACTAAAACCTTGTTACGAGAGAAATTCCCATTTAGATGGGAGCAGAATAAAATAGAACATTTGGGAATAGAGTTGACTCCGTGTGTTGCTCCCATGTTAAAGAATAACTTGGAAATAACTTTTGTTTCAGTGTGCAAACTACTCAAGTCATGGGAGAGGCTAAACCTAACCTGGTCAGGCAGAATAGTATGTGTTAAGATGTTCATTTTACCAAAACTTACTTATGTTTTAAGAGCAATCCCTTTATTTATATCCAGAGGAAGTATTACTAAATTTCAGAAAGTGGTAGATCATTTTATATATAAAGGAAATAGGGTTAGAGTCAGTAAAGACCAAGTAAATAAAAAGTATATAGAAGGTGGATTAGGGCCATTAACCTCTGGAAGTATGCAGAGGCTATAAAATTGTACCACTTTCTGAGATGGACAGAAGGAGTGGAAGGACCCAAGTTTGTCCAGTTAGAAGAAGCATTAAGCCCCAAAATAGTTCTGCAGCAAGCTCTATGGTATAAGAAATCGTCCAACTTTAAGACTCAGATAGAGTTCAGAATAGGGAAACAATGTTGGGCTATTTGGCTCAAAATGAACTCAAAATTTAAGTTGCTCCCTTTTCCATCTCCATTAACACCACTGGAAGTAATTTATGATATTCACCCCGAAATAGATAAGGTAGAGTGGGGGAAATGGGGTATTGACAAAATTAAGGATTTAATCAGAAATGAGGGCTTTATTAAATTTGAGGAACTGAGGAGAGTGAAAGAGGTCCCATTATCAATGTGGCTGCAATTTCTGACCCTTAAGAAGATATTAACAAAAGAAGGTTTTGATGTGGATTGTACGGAGATGGAGAAGTGGGGAATTGCCTAAATGGAATGAGATTTGTAGTACTATGGAAAGGAATAAACAGTATGAAATGGAATATTTAAGTTTTGATTCCAAGTTAAGATTATCAGTGGTTAAGAAATGGGCAAGATGGGACAAAGAACTGTTTGCCGGGCCTTTCTGTTAATAGATATTTTGTTGTTGTTGTTGTATTTGTTGCCTTTAGCGAAGTTACTTTAATTATATAATAGGTTTCGGGTATTGCCTCCTTCTGTAAATAATGAGAATATTGCCAAGGGGTGGGTGGGGGGTTTGTAGGTGGGTGATTGTGTATGATTTAGATGTAAGTATTGTTTTACTGTATGTATTTTATTTTGGTTGTCTGTTTCTAAAAACAATAAAAAAAAAAAATATGAAAAAAAGGCTTCTAAGAGGGGATATGAATACCCTATATAAATACATCCAGGGTCAGTATAAATATTTGTCAAGGGAGCTTTTTGTGCCAAGAGGTTTTCAACTGACAAGAGGACATCATTTGAATTTAGAAGTAAAAGGGTTCTTCACAGTAAGGGTAGTTAATCTGTGGAATTCTCTACTTCAACGGAAGTGGTGACAGCGGATTTAATAGATATCTTTAAAAAGTGATTGGATATATATTTTTTTTTTTAAAGGGCATTCAGGGTTATGGTGGTTAATTAGAGAGGGAGTATTGATCCAGAGAGGAATCTGGGTTCAGGAAGGAATATTTTTTGTTTTTCCATTTTGAGACAATTGGCAAAGTTTTACTTGTTTTTTTTTTTCTGTTTGCCTTGATCAATTAACAACTAATCCGCATATTGGAGATCAGAGGAAATCTTAAAAGGTTGAACTTGATGGGCTAAAATACTTTTTTAAACCTCAATTACTATGTAGCTATTTAAGTAATGTAGGATCTTACAGAACCGTTTTTTACTAACCATTGCTTTTGAACAGACACACAAAAATGTACTGTACAGGAATACCCCATTTAACACTGTAGAATAGGAGTATTCAGCAAAACAACGGATAGGGGAATGCATGAAAAAAATACACAAAAGCAATAGAATTTTCAAAATGTTTGCTTTTATATTAAGTTTTAAGAAACTGCAAATATAATAACAACTCAAAAAGAACCTTTCTGCTCCTCACAGTGTCCGGATCATTGGTCACAAAATCATCTATAAGGTCATGGATGGACCGCAAACTCTTGGTGAGGAACTCAGTGGAAAGTTCTTTTGGTTCCTCTGTGTCAGAGTCACTGCTTTCCTGGGCTTCCTAAATGTCCTGTTCTGCCAGTTGTTAAAGGTCCTCGTTTGTCAGTCTCTATCCTGAAGCTTGTACCAAGTCCTCAATGTGCTGGGCATTTGCATCTCCCAATCCAGCCGTATTGGCCAGGTCTAATAGCTCTGCAATGATGGGCTGTTCTGATTGCACATCCGCACACAGGTCTTACCATATCTTCCTCAATACTGCTTTCAGACACTGCTGTGTCACTTCCTTCCAATTCAAATCAATGTTCTTTTTGGTCTGCATAATGGTATACTTTTTCCAGAAATCCATTATGGATTGTTTGTCCTTACTTCTTGTTTATTCAACGAGCTGGCGGAATGTGGGGCAAAGATAATGGGCTTAAAGGTTGCAATGACCCCCTGGATGAGTGAAATAGTGTTGGGTTGTAGAAAAATTACTTCCACTGGGATGCAGCCAAATTGGTGGGGTGGCCTGGAGCATTGTCCATCAACAGGAGCTGTTTGGTTTCAATATCTTGCACCAATGGACATAAATGTTTGCTGAACCAGTTTTTGAAGATATCCATTGTCATCCAAGCTTTCTAGTTGAAATGTCAAATGATGGCAAAGTGGATTTTGGAATCTAGGTGTTTTTGAATGGTACACCAGCAATGGCTTAATCATGAAGTCAAGAATGGCGTTCCAACCAAGAAGAAGGGTTACTTGTTCTTTGGCTGCTTTGAACCCCGGAGCTCGCTTCTGCTTATGGGATATGAAGGTGTGGATTTTGCTTCCAGTACAGTCCAGTCTAATTGATGTGGAATACCAGTTCTGGTGGATAATTGTCTCTTTCCACTATGTCCTTGAAAGTGGCTGGAAAGGCAGTAGCAGCTTTGGTGTCAGCTCTCGCCAATTTTCCCACGATTTTGATGTTGTAGAGTTTGTTCCTCTTTTTGAAGTGGTCAAACCAGCCTCTGCTGGCTGAGAAGCTTTGGGTCACATCTGGTGTTTGCCTTTGTATATGACCATAGATGCTTCTGGCCTTTTCCATGATGATGGCCTAGATGAGAGACATGTTGCGCTCTAATTCGTCATCAATCCAGATGGAAAGCAGCTTCTCCATTTCATCCAGGGCATAGCATATGGACTGTTATCTTATTTGCAGAAGATGCATTGCTGGTGGTTGCCAAAGACTTGTGGATTGTGGAGGTTGGCAATTTTAAATCTGCTCCAATGTCCACTTGGCGTTCTCTTTTTTCCAAGAGCTACTGCACCCTCTTCACATCCAGAGGGATGCTTTGGCACTTCAATTTGCCCTCAGTCATTGTCTGTAAAACAGTACAAAAATACAATTAATGTAGATTTTATTAGAAAATTAACAACACTATGAGAAACAAAGGACCATGAAAAATATTCTGTACCTTCTCTCTTGTTGGTGGAGGTAGGAACTAGTGTTCTTTTGTAACTCTTTCTTTGTCTAGGATGGTTCTGAGTGTTATACGGGGTCCTGTGAGGAAAAAACAGCATTATAGCGGAGCACAACAGTCAACAGGAGTCAGAGGCCTAAAAAACAGTGCTATAGAGGGGTTTAGCACAAAGTGGGGAATTACAGGGAAAACAGCTAAAAGGTGTAGCTTTAAGCGGTGCATACCTATGTATGTCAATATGGATTGTCTAATGCTAACTCTATTTGACACTCAACAGATGGTTAATAGAAAAACATGAGAAATACATGTTTATATAACTAAGAATAGATAAGAATAGATATGATGAGTATACAAGAGTAAAAGAGATTGAACTGAAACAACTAATTCCATGGACTGTCAAATGCTTTATAAAGTATTCCAGCGTATTCCAGCAAAGAATTATATGAATAATTTTACTTTGTAAGCTATCTTGTTCAATAGGCCATGTATACCAGCTTTCCCTCAGAAATGGAATTGAATAAAGAGTTAATGATTTAAAAAAAAAAACTTCCTATATTTTTGCCATTTAGTCATTGAAAAATATGATAATAGACCTGAATTCTGGAGAGGTTGCTTATTGCAGTAATTTATACTATGCGTGTATTATCCCCAACTGTTTTTTGTGTTTGTCATTGTATCTATAAAATTATAACGAGATGTATCTGATTATGCCCCTTGATTATTGTGGGTTTTTCCTCTCTGCTAGTGCCTATCTGCTAGTGAGTGTTTTTTACAGTGACCTGTACATGTGTCTGAATTTATATAGTAAGAGGTTTGTGAGTATTTGCATTTATGTTATTGATATGATACCCTGCAATTGAATCGCTATACTCTTAGTATTCTTTTTTCTTCTTTCCCCTGTTCCCTCTCTTTTCTCCTCTTTTACACTGGCAATATAAGGCGTGGTATGGACAAAATAATGATAGTCCAAATGAGAAATAAGCTAACCATTAAAGGTATATGAAAGTGAGCTGGGTTATTAATGCATCTGATAGAGGAGAATTTATAGAGTCTGAAAAAAATTGTTTGCATGAAAAAATTCCAAAGTAAACCGTTAGCCTGAAGTTTGCTGAATTTCTTGCATTTGCAAAGAGTTTTCTCTCAATGTTGACACCCCTTGAAATTCCCAGGGATAATTAGCATAACTTAGACAATGTTTCCTTTTGGCCTGGGGATTGTGCAGGCATGCTGAGTTAGCACCTGAAGTCTGCCCTACTGTGGGAAGTCACATTATTTCAGACACTTTCCTTTCCTTTAGCCAATCAGCATGCGGATGTGCTGCATATTGGATATCTCATTAAAAATTAGATATCCAATATGCAAATCTCAGTTGCTGGGGGTGTCTACATCCCCCGCAGCACATTTTTTTCTTTTCTGCAAAAATGTTTTGCATTTTTTAATGCAAACATTTTTTCCTAGGTGGGCTATGAGGCATTCTACAGGATGCATTCATAACCCAGCTCACTTTTATATACCTTTAAGTAATTAAATCACAGCTATAAATACAGTTGCAAAAGTGAGTTGTTTGCAAATTAGCAATATGTATCAGTTAAAAAAAACTAACACTTTGATATGTGAGCTTCTAAAGCAGCATGAGACAATTAAAAGCAATTTAAGATGCAGGTGCATCAGTCAAAAACTGCAAAATTATTTAATATGTCAAGGGGAACAGTCTAAAAAAGGAGAGCATATGTCAAACATCAACAAATTATATCAGTAAAATGGATCAGTGGTGATAACTCAATGCTCATTAATATCAACAGACAGAAACTTCACATAATAGTTGCTAAATGCCACAAAAGTACAGCCTCAAAAATAACCACAGAATTGAATCAACACCTCTGTGTCCCAGCCGCTACAAAAACTGTACGTTGCGAATTTCACATAAGCTGATACTTATAACAGGGCTGCCATTTGGAAACTACTTACATTCAAGGTCAGCACACGAAAATGCACAACCTAGTGTAAGGGGCATGAAACATGGAACCCCAGCAATGGAAAAAGTAGTGTGGTCTGATGAGTCACCCTATATCCTTAATTTGTATATGTGTATTTGGAAAAAGCCAAAGGATGCTTTCACCCACAATCTATATTGCACATCCAGGAAAGATTGAAGGCCTTTATTTGATATTTGATATTAATATATTGCTAGATGTTTCCATTACATAAGTGTTGATGTATTTGCCCTTTATCTCTTTGATCTAGCAACCCTATTATAAATTGATATAAATAGACAATCCAGACATCTAACATTACATTAATATCCGATCATTCATCACATTTCAATTTAAAGTAACAAAAACATTTATGTTGAATCATATGCCTCTCTAGTTGATGTGATATCACAGAATAATATGGGTGTAGTTTTATAGTTTCAATTAAAAAAAATAATAATGCACTAAGCTCCCTTAATGTAGTCAAAGAGGAAAAGAAAGGCATTAGATAATGGGGCAATAAGTTGAGTGGATTTCTAACTGATTAAGAGTTTGGTTGTCAAATCTTTGGGCTGGGACAATTTTAAACAGCCTATCTTGTTCTGGGATGTATGACATAATTATGGGTAGTATGCTACTTCCAGGTCAGCAGGTGCAAGGCACTAGAACCCACAACAAGGTAGGGGTCCTCTACTACTAGCCTCATTAGGTGAATCATTATTTTAAGAAAGCTGATCTAGCCTCCATAGTGGTGATATATTTTTAGCTTTTTTTTTTTTTGTTACCTCTACAGACACCTACCTTGTATACAGAAGTTGCAAGGCAGGCTACCAAATAATTTTGCACTTGGGACTTTCATTCAATAGCTCCATCACTATAAATATGTGTCCATACCAGTAGACAATTTTAATTTACCCTATCAACAGAGTAGGTAATGATTTTTTTATGTGCTGATTTTATTTTTCTTAGCTAGCATGATGTATTGATGCTCTAATAATGTCCTTTTTATTATAATTCAATATGTTGGGCCCTTGCTCTTGTTCACCATCTTCTTTTTGTGATTTCCCCAGAATCTCAAAATTAACCAATGTCATGGACCTCTTGCCAGGGATTGGATTTTAACCCAGTGAGCTACCATAGATAATAGACTTCCCCATTGGAAAATGGGTAGGGGAATTATATTGCCATCATGCTTCATGTTTCTTATTGCATATCCCCCCTGCCTCACCCTGTATGTAATTCCCTATGTAATATTACTATGTTCTGTGTAATGTTTAAAGGTTATTAGTGTATTGTACTGCTATGCGTAATATTGACCAAACAAGATGGCGCCTATAACTTGTCCTTGTCTTTTGTTCTATAGCTGCATCTGGCAGCTCCGGTAACACAGACCAGCCCACAGCAGAGGGAAGCCCCTTTCTGTGACATCATCTCTGTCCCCTTGGACACAGGGCTATGCTGATTGGACTGTGTTAATTCAGGCAGTACAGCTATTCAGCTGATTGGTGCTTGTGCAAACTTATCCCTTCCCCAATTCATGAATGCAGTTTTTGTGTTTTTCTTAATTGGGCAGTTGTGTTTTAGAAGTGAATAAAGGCAATTCACTGCTGAGGCATATAGAAAATGATATGTCTATTATTTTGCTCCTCGTTTTCTGCAGTTCGATACTGAGAGACTCTGTAGGCTTCTGCTGGGGTAGGTTTGATTGTAACCAGTCTTATCAAGCCCCATAAGAAGAAGCAGAGCTGGAGTCTCTTGGTAGCCTGGAAGTGCTGATTTCCAATGCAAGGATCCTGACCCAATGATCCTTGTGGGTAGTTAACCTTTCGTCTATAGCAGGTGGCTCTGGGCTTGTATAGCCCCTACCATTAGATCTTCACACACAATATTTGCCATAACCCACTTGGAAATACAGAAGATTGACATAGGCTTTGTTGTTCAGTTAAAAATATAGTGTAAAATATTACATTAAATATTGACATTGTGGAATTGTTTTCTCCTCCTCTATCCTGATATGTTTTAGGAAACAGTAACAGGGCAGTGAGATTTATGGATGTCTGAACTGCAACATGAAAAAACAATTACCAGGGTATCTCAGCCCTTGTTTACACTTTATCTTAACTCATACGACTGTGGCAGAGCAAATTCATTGCTTTGTTGTGTCTTTTTTTTGTCTACCTACCTGTTTTAATGTTAATTCTCTTTCAATGAGAGAAACAACTTTTGTAATGTATAAAATATGTTCTAATAAATGCATGACAAAAAGTATTTTACTACAGACACGATATAAGAAGCAATAATATTTGTAAAGATGACATTCACAGTAAAACCCCATTAGGTTCACAGCTCTTCTACAGTGAATTATGTATCCGCCGACCATGTCAACCTCTGACACCTTTATTCATACTCCACCCCAGAAAGACTGAAGTAATTCATTAAATATGCTTTCTTAAATTAGTCAAACTGGTTTTCTTGCAGTGACTTGCAAATTTTACCACATAACAGGATGCCTGCCAAAAGCAGTAATATGAATATTATGAACACACTCACTGGTAGTTTCTTTAATTCAAACAGACATTGCTCAAAAAACATGCAAAGGTCCAATATATGTGACAACTGCAATACAGTAATATAAGGAAGGGGTGTGTAACCTTTTATTATTAAAGTGTAAAACATTAGAGCAATAGTTAAACAAAGATCCAGTATGTAAGAAAATGCATTTGCATAACTGAAAATATACAACTTAACATAAGTGATATGTTACTTCATAATGATGTAGATAGAGAACTCTAGATTAACACTAAAGAAATTGAGTAAAATGGTACTGGATTGAATTTGTAGCTTAATTATATTTAGCTGCTCGCTGTTCAGATGGGGAAAAGCTGTTGAATAACAAAGGTTTATGTTTGCTGCACTCAATGACCACAGCCATAGGCTGAACACCCCTCAAACACTGTACATATTAATGGATAGGCTGTATTTTGTATCCTGATATAAGCTCAGATGATGTATAATTTATACAAAGCAAGTTTAAAATCATTTCGATAAGTTTAGCAACCATTCAGCCAGCCTGGATAGACCATACTGTGATGCAAGCCCTAAACTTAAGTGGTTGGTCAGATAATCTATAGGGTGATCACATCATCTTTCTATTAAATGTTTATCTATTCTCCTCTAAACAATTGGGGTCTCTATTCCCCATAACTAATACCATAGGAGTTCTTATAGACACTCATGGACCCTATCCCCTATGGTGTACACAAGAACCCTAATGGTGCCTAACACAACCCCCTTATTGAATAAATTAAATAATAAAACAATTTACTTAAAAATAAAAAATACTAAAAATACTTACAAGAAAAATAATAAAATAAAATCTATTGAAAATAAAAAAGTTAACCCTGTAGGGGAGAAAATCCCACTTACCCACCCTCTGACGACTCTCCACTGATGATCAGCGATACCCTGGTTCTTCAAAGTACAGCAACATGGATGCGCTTATTTCACTGACCATCGCTGAAGGATCGTCAAACAGTGCGTTTTTCCCTATCTGCAGATTTCACTTTTTTATTTTCATTAGTTTTTATTTTATTATTTTTATAGTAAGTCTTTTTTTTTTTTTCTCTTTGAAGTTTTTTTCTTTTAAAGATTTTTTTCTTTTATTAAAAGTATTTAATAATGGCAGTTTTGTTAGGGACTATGGGGACCCTGGTGAACCCCCATGTTGAGATAGGATCCACAAGAACACCTATTGTAGTATTTAGGTTGCCATGATGGTCCATAGGGACCCAAATGGTAGGTTGCTAGGTTTAGGTCCATAGGGCCAACCTAGTATGCTATACTGTTACCATGGGGTCAGTAGTGAACCGAGTTGTATAGGGGTTAATGCTAGATACCATGGGGGTCCCTACTATTACCGTGGGTATTCATTTGATTACCATAGGGGTCCAGAGGAACCTTTGTGGTAATGGGATAATACTAGTTTATTGATTAGATTAACATGGGGGTCTGTAGGGACCCTCATTGTAGTGGTGCCATGGGTGTTCATAGGAACTTGCATGTTATTAGTATAGTATACCAGAGGGGTCCATGGGGATCCAATTGTATAGGGCCTAATGCTTGGAGCAATTGGAGTCGCAGTAGAGACTGCCATGGTAGCAGATTACTGCTTGGCTATTGTTTAGATCACCATGGGGATCTGTAGGTCCCCTCATGATAAAGAGTTTATACCCTCATGTTAGGTGCTATGAGGATCAAGAGAATCCCCATGGTTATACTCAGAGGGCCCAAAGTGACCGCAATGGCTTTAATGTGTCCTTCACCTCAAAGCACAAGGGGTGGGGTGATTTGGTCTGACTCGGAAAATGCTAGAGATATACAGTGGATATAAAAAGTCTACACACCAATGTTAAAATGTCAGGTTTCTGTGCTGTAAAAAAATGAGACAAAGATAAATCATTTCAGAACCTTTTCCACCTTTAATGTGACCTATAAAGTGTACAACTCAATTGAAAAACAAACTGAAATCTTTTAGGTAGAGGGAAGAAAAAATATAAAAATAAAATAATATGGTTGCATAAGTATGCACACCCTTAAACTAATACTTTGTTGAAGAACCTTTTGATTTTATTACAGCACTCAGTCTTTTTGGGTAGGAGTCTATCAGCATGGCACATTTTGACTTGGCAAGATTTGCCCACTCTTCTTTGCAAAAACACTCCAAATCTGTCAGATTGCGAGGGCATCTCCTGTGCACAGCCCTCTTCAGATCACCCCACAGATTTTGAATCGGATTCAGGTCTGGGCTCTGGCTGGGCCATTCCAAAACTTTAATCTTCTTCTGGTGAAGCCATTCCTTTGTTGATTTGGATGTATGCTTTGGGTCGTTGTCATGCTGAAAGATGAATTTCCTCTTCATGTTCAGCTTTCTAGCAGAAGCCTGAAGGTTTTGTGCCAATATTGACTGGTATTTGGAACTGTTCGTAATTCCCTCTATCTTTACTAAGAAAAACAGCCCCAAAGCATGATGCTGCCCCCACCATGCTTCACTGTGGGTATGGTGTTCTTTTGGTGATGTGCAGTGTTGTTTTTGCGCCAAACATATCTTTTGGAATTATGGCCAAAAAGTTCAACCTTGGTTTCATCAGACCAACACCTTTTCCCACATGCTTTTGGGAAGCTTCAGAGGTGTTTTTGCAAAATGTAGCCTGGCTTGAATGTTTTTCTTCGTAAGAAAATGCTTTTGTCTTGACACTCTACCCCATAGCCCAGACATATGAAGAATACGGGAGATTGTTGTCACTTGTACCCCACAGCCAGTACTTGCCAGATATTCCTGCAGCTCCTTTAATGTAGCTGTGGGCCTCTTGGTAGCCTCTCAGACCAGTTTTCTTCTCGTCTTTTCATCAATTTTGGAGGGAGCTCCAGTTCTTGGTAATGTCACTGTTGTGCCATATTTTCTCCACTTGATGATGACTGTCTTCACTGTGTTCCATGGTATATCTAATGCCTTGGAAATTATTTTGTACCCTTCTCCTGACTGATACATTTTAACAATGAGATCCCTCTGATGCTTTGAAAGCTCTCTGTGGAACATGGCTTTTGCTGTGGGATGCAACTAAGAAAATTTCAGGAAAGACCAACTAGCGCAGCTGAACTTTATTTGGGGTTAATCAGAGGCACTTTAAATGATGGCAGGTGTATGCTGACTCCTATTTAACAGGATTTGGAATGTGATTGCTTAATTTTGAACAGGGTGTGCTGACTTATGCAACCACATTATTTTTCTTTTTTTTTTTCTTCGCTCCACCTAAAAGATTTCAGTTTGTTTTTCAATTGAGTTGTACAGTTTATAGGTCACATTAAAGGTGGAAAAAGTTCTGAAATGATTTATCTTTGTCTCATTTTTTTACAGCACAGAAATCTGACATTTTAACAGGGGTGTATAGACTTTTTATATCCACTGTAATTTACAGTTCCTGGCTTTCCATCTTTTATTACACCCTTTGTTAAGCAAGGAGCAAGCTACTTATATTATTTGTTTGTACAAAGCACTATAAGATTTTTTATTTTAATTTGGACTAAAAACCCTTTTACATAATAATTCTTAATTTTGATTATTTTCCATATCGAAAGATCACTTTCTCTTTTGATGTCCATATATATAATTTCTTATATATAATTTATTTTTTAGGCATTGCATCCTTTGTACAATAATATAGAAGATACTGGTATTTTCGAAGATATCAAATCACTTTTCCATACAATTATTCTGCAAAGGTGTATTACTTCTGACCTTTAATTACAGGTTTACAGAAGCGTTTTATTTATATTATGCTATTTTGAAGAACTGGATTTGGTAATGTGCAATATGTTTTTACATTTAATAAAAATAGTTACAACTGTTATTTAACTATTGTATTCAGTTTTGCTTTAATAATGATGGCCATTTTGCCTTGATTTTTAAAAAGATTAGAAACTTGAGAGGAGTGGGAGACAACGTGCATTCAGATACAATCAATGTCCATTTATTTTAAAAACAGCTTATACAAATAGCAAATTGACAGTAAGGCCCACCTCCCAAGCTAGATAGACTAGTAAGTCTAAGATTGAACCCCCATGACACAATCTGTATTCAGTTTTGCTTCAATGACAGCAGACATTATGGGCCATATTCAATTAGCTACTTGCAAATGCCTTGAACTCATACATTTGGCTTTGGGTGTTTTTTTTAAATAAATGTTTATATGCATTCTATTTACTTAAGAATTCATTAGTGCCAATAAGTAATATTTGCCGAATATGTAGCAATATTAGGCGTGCTTATGAATTGGGCAATAGAATAGGGCCCTATATCTTTACTCTTAACTGGAGGAATGGGAATAACTGTGGATTCAGGTATGATCTGAATTTGGTTCTGTTGAAGGAATGACAGCTTTATAGCCTCTTCACAATAGAACTCAGTAGGAGTAATTCCCTCACCCTCAAGCTACAAGGAGGATAGCAGTCCAAGGTTAAACACCCACAACACAAGCAGAGTCAGCAAAATATAAAAATGGAGTACTAGAACTTACATTATACTAAATGCAATTTGTACTATTAAATTGTCATAATCTGTTTTCCCACTACAGCATCCCTGTATTATAACATATTTTCCTTTAAAAACAACAGTCTCTGTAATAGTGATAACATGCTGTTTAATAGGCATGATAGAAAATTTGCTATTACAGCGCAAAACTTGCCAGAACATGTTTTTACCACTTTTGAATACCAAAGATGTTGTGTTTTAGTTTAAACAGGGGTGTTAATCACTTTAAAACAAATTAACATAATATAATTAATAAAGGTAAACTCATTGTCTAAGATGGATGAAGGTTTTAAAACACCTCTACATTTTTCGTGTATTTTGTGAAAGTGTTAATTGCCTTACTGTCTTCGTCCTGTTTCATGGGTATGTGGATTATCAAAAGGTTATGCCACCCCTGATGAGGCAATTAACCTTTGGCTGCTTTTGGCTGCTATATCTACTTGCTGACACTACTTATGAAGCTAGTACCTCCTTTTAAATTCAACACAGAGAACACAGATCTGCAAAAAATATCTAACACTTGCAGAGCTGCTGGTGCATTTGCAATTGCCTTATTGTCTATTTGCTATTGTCTTAAGTCATTATGTATAAAACAACAGTTTACAGTTGTTCAATTTTACACGTTATTTTCCATGGGAAAAATTGCCATTTTAAACCTTTACAGCTCTAAGTATCAACTACTGTCTTCTATCCAGGGATGCGCACAATATGGTAGGCATCTCATTTTACACATACTGTTAGACACCAAAAAACATTGTATCTCCTTAAGTAACGTGCTAGTTTCCAAGACTGATATTAATGTGACCACTACTGGCCATCACCTTCAAGGAAATGTGTGCTATATGCATGGTGATAGAAGACTTTCTGAGAATAACTATTTTATGGACCACTACTGCAAACAGTACCATATACTGTTCATATCAACTCATGTATGTGTACATCAACAATAAGAACAAAATGCTATTCCCAACACACAAACATAAAGCAGTTGTTTGCAGTAAATAGAACTAAATGAGTCAAATGCAAATTTATTATGGCAGGCGTTTATTTAGTTATTGTGTGTATAGAAAATGACCAAGGAACAAGCATAACATTTACAGTTTAATCAACTGGGGCTCTGTGATACAACTGCTCCTGATATACCTTTAAAGTACATACTCCTCAATTTAAAATATTGAAGAAAATGAGAAACATAATGTATAGTTTATGTACATGAATATACTGTTAATTTTACGTATTTACAATACTGGTCAAAGCAATATTTTACAACTCTTTCATGTACCTTAATGCATATATTACAAACAAGCTAGAAACAGATTATGTATTTCTGAGTTTAAAGAGACGATAATGGAAAACTTTAAAACAAGCTATAAAAACTGATATAAGGGCCATAACTTTACAAGTCATATTATATATTCATTTTGACATCTCAATCTGAAGCTGAATACAACAACTGTAAGTGTAATGTTTACATGGCAAATAAAGCAATAAGGGGTCCTTCTGCGGTTTGGCTTTAAATGTGGGTATACAGGTTTTGGTTTCAGTTCTGGATATATCGGTACAATTGTCTCAAGTTGTGCAATATCTAATACAATATTTAATATTATTTTGGAAAAATACAGAAGACAGGACTACGCAAAAATTTTTTTTTTTTTTAGAGTTTTCACTTAACGAAAATACCTTTACAGGTATCTTCTTAATTCACTGTTTGATGTAGGTGGTAGGATTGCCTATGTATCTCCATATTTTACACTGATATGTTTTCATTGCCTACACTATAATGAAAGAACAGAGAAAATGTTCCTAGTTCCTGCACATACAAAGTTTGCAAATTCCACCAAAAGTTTCCTTTTTTTTTTTTTTTACATTTTTACACAGCGTTTCACATTAAAAAAAATAAAAAATGCTGAAACAATAACTAAAAAGTACACTTGTCAAATGATATGACATAAGAACGTACTTCTAGAAACCTCTGTAAACTGTATAAATGTAGCGTAAGAAATCTAGCAAACATTGATGTCACTTGTAAAAAGAAAAATATAAAAATACCAAGTGGACCTAGTATATGCTGATCTAGCTTTTAATTCATGGGCTCCATAAAAATATTTTTTATTTTTTTTATTTTTATATTATTTACAAAGATTTTATATTTTTAATAATTATAATAAAAAAGCCAATGCCCCATCCCATTTGTTATACTTCAGAAAGGATGGGTTCCCAAAAGGCAAGAAGGTGCAAAAAGACTAGCCCCAGTGCTGGAAGAGTTAAATAATGAACCAACTAGCACTGAAGCTTGCGGATGCTGCGAGAGATCCTCTTAAACTCCCTTTGGCCTTTCTGCCACCGCTTGACTGAGGTGATGACCAGCTCCCCACCGAGCTTTTGTCCCATCACTAAATAGGGAGCGTTGATGTCATTCATTTCATCGCAGGTACACTGCAGGCCATCTTTAAGCCACAGCACTGTCTTCTTCAGATCCCTTTCTGTCACCCCATTCAGCTTGTAAATGGTTTTGCTCTTTGTCTCCGGGATGATCTTGGTGTCCCCATTGATGTAGGCGATCTCCTTCACTTTTATCTTGAGGGCTAATGAGGGTGAAAAGAGGGGGAGGCGAGGGCAGAGATTGGTGAAACAGAGATTGAGTGAGACAGGCCCATTAGTACACAGAAAAGCCAATCTGGGGTGGGATGTGTTGCTAATGAAACTGTCAGGGCCTGACAGAATTACAGCAGGTGGCTCCATTTTTAAACCACAAAGAGCATCAAAGTCATTTTATGTCAAAAGACATGGGTTAACCCTTACTGTGCATGTCTGGTCTGTAGCACAATGCTCCTTACTTAAGTATTTTTCATTTTTTGAGGTAGCTTATATTCACTATAATTTTATATGATATGACAAATAGAATATAATTAATCTAATTAAAATAGAATCTACAAATGTATTCAAGATTATCTTTACAAACGCATTATTAAAATCTGGATTTCTGAAAAATATCATGTGTATTTTCAAATGGGTCAAAAAAAAATATACAGCCTTGAGGTCAACTCTTTAAAATTAGTCTAAGCCTTAACCAAATTGAGTCATGGTTGTTAGCCATGATAATAGAAAACACCCAGTTGTGACTCATTGACCCCCAGGTAAATGGTTGTGGCAAATAAACCTCAACTGCTTTCACTTTGTCATTATCTCTCTAATGAATGTGTCTGTGTCAGGGGATCACTGAGTCACAATCTTGGTTCCCGTGGCTGTCACAGTGAAGCATTATGGGAATGTGCGTGAAAGGCATCTGCACAGTACAATGAGAAGACAGGGGCTGCAGTCTTCTCAGTTGTAAGCGCCACTAGATTTTACCCAGTAACAGAACAATATGTGACCTCCCAGATGCTCTCATCTATGGTTTATATACAGTGTAAGCACAATTATAGCTATTTAATAAATATGTGATGTGAAAATTGTACAATGAATTCCTACATAAAGGGGGCACTTTAATACTTACAAATCAGGTTTGGGTACAAAATAATTAAATTATAAAACAATATTTTGTCTTTCAAATACTGACTTTATGTTATGATAAATAAGCAAAAAGTATAAACCCCTGCTTAGAGCTGTAAGAAAAAATGAAGATATTTAAAAAAAATTTTTTTTAAATGATTCAGAGAAAAATAACAAAGATCACATATACATTAATTGAGTACTATAAATCAAAACAGTGTAAGGCACAAGAAGGGAAATTTTGTAGGACTTCATACTAATTAAGTTTACAGAATATAATTTATTTTAAATGATTTTTCATGCATAATTACCCATCACAGTGTTATAATTCTATAAGGCACATCATGAAGCCATTTGTAATTATAGAGAGGCCAAAAGGTGAAGTCCTGTTTTTATAAGAAGGGGAACCCCACACTGTGACCCTGTGTTGACTCCTGATTCTGGAAAATTAGATCAGCCGAGTCTCTTGAATAAAAATTAGATTGGTAGCTCAATGTCGCAGAAAATGCTTCATAACCAAAACATTTTTGGGTATGTCTGAAATTCTGTCTGCAAATATTGCACCATCACCACCATATTTGTGGAAATCTCATTGTCTGAATATTTCAAGTGATTCAATCGACGTCAAATGTGTGTTTCCATATATATTAAAATACCAGCTTGTTTTGATTTGTCAAGAGTAATATACCCTAGCAGGCCTGCTCTGTTTCATATACAGTTGTGCTCTGTAGGAGTTAGGGATACACTGTAATCCTATACTAGACTCAGTTTATCATTCACATCCATCTAATCAACAACCAACTCCATCAATCAAACCTGCAGTCATAAGGTTAATGCTGTTTTTCTTGGGTCATCAAAGTTTTTTCCCCCTCTTTCACCAATCTAAATGCACTATTTATTCAAGAAATGTCTTTGTGTTTCTTACGTTATGAGATAGGTAACAAAGTCATGTTTATAAAATGTTCAAGCCCATGTCTACATCCTAATTATATTTTATACAACCTGTTCCCAAAACTGAGCCTGTCATGCACATTGCATTTACAGATTCTGAAAAAAAAAAAATGCAGAACAGATTTGGGAAATTTAAACCTATAAAGATAATCATTTTCAATCCATACAGTGCTGAGTTTGTGCAAGGATTTTCAAACCATAACTCCTTATCCAGCCATATGGACTTATTTAAAGTGCTAAGTGTTTCATTTTTTTTTTTTTTTTCAGTATCTGCAAAACAGATTAGATAGAATTTAAGGCTCTATGGTATATAACAGTTTCTTTACAACTGGATTGCATGTGAGGAGGAATTGTTCTGAAACATACTTACCAAAATCATTTTTGCAGAGGTTTTCCACTATGTCATTGTCATCCTCATTGCTCTTTTTACAGGCGTCACAAACTTTTGGCGCTGTGAATATAAAAGTATTTTAGAAGAATTATGTGATGTTTGGTTAACAGCAGAGGGAGCTAAAGCATGAGTACAGAAAGATGGTGCCCTGCATCATTATATGCATCAAACAAGCCTTAGCTATATGTGTGGACCTAACAAATACAATATAGAAAAGTATATGTTTTTATTGAATCAATAGCATCAGCATTTTTTAAAAAAAATATTGAAATAATAAATACATGTTTTTAAACAATGTAGATTCTATTTTTATTTTTTTTCAATATTGTTGTAACTCACATTGTGAAATATCAACATACAATTGTAACAATGCAGAATTTATTTTAACATGTGCATTTATTTAGCTATTTACAAACTGCTGCTAATAGTATCTACTCTGGTAAACACATTTTATTTTAGAGAAACAGACACCAGAACAGTGCATTTTGCATGTCCTACATTCATTGAAAACATATGAACTAATTTGGAAATGTATCCATTACAATTATTGCACAGTCACATGACTCCCAGTGCCAATAAAGATTAAGTGACTTGGTATTTCCTCTATGCAATTGTAAAATAAGGGGAAAAAAGATGCAGAAACATTTGCAAGTGAGCTTTTGTAAACTAGCAAGGATTAAGTGTGTCTTCTGGAGACAAAGTGGATATAGTTTTTTTTTGTGGTATTTATGGGAATACATTTGCAGTAGTTAAAACAAAGCAATACACTATTAAATGTTTCTTTAACTAATATGATAATATATGGAATGCATTATTAAATGTTTCTTTAACAAATATGTTAATATATTTAATAGATTATTAAATGTTTATTTAACAAATATGGTAACATATTGAATGCTTTATTAAATGTTTCTTTTACAAATGTGTTAATATATTGAATGCATTATTAAATGTTTCTTTAACAAATATATTCATATAGTAGACTTATCATTCGATGTGTTGTATATGTATCATTTAATAACTTGTGTTATTTGTATGGAACTGGCTACAATCAGAAAATTTTATTGTGTTGGAAATATCATTGGCTCACAGTATAAGTTCTAGTGAAATGACTAAAGTAGTGAATTACCTTCTCTGGTAGCTGGGATGACATGGTCAGTGCTGGCTGGTGGGATGCACAAGTCATTGTCCTGTGGGAAGCGGCTGCAGTCCAGCATATCTGGCCAAGGGAAGCCAAAAGCAGACATGACTGGGGCACAGCTGTCCTTCACCTGCTCACACAGAGATCTACATGGTTTAATGGTCTCATCCAGGTCATCAATGCAGACTGGGGCAAACAGGGAGCACAGGAACTTCTTGGTGTCTCGGTGGCATTGCTTCTGCACTAGAGGGATCCAGGATGAAGCTTGCTGCAGGACCTCCTTCATGGTCTCATGCCCCAGAAGATTGGGCAGCCTCATGTTGGGGTATTCAATATCATGGCACAGAAGCAAGGTGGCAGGGATAGGTTTGCAGTTGCTCCTCTTGTATGAAAATTCAGGCTGCCCAAATGGAAACAAACCTCTGACTGTGTCCATGCAGTCAGATGCCAGCAAGCACACAAAAACCAAGTAGTAGTATCTCTGGCACATCTTTAGGGAGTTGGATGGTAATGATCACAATGAGAAATAAACTTCGCAGCCTGTGCTTATAAAGCTGGGTGACTTGCTAATTGTGCTCCTGTGGAGAGACAGAAAAAGTCATGAAAAATAATAAATCTCCCAGTCTTTTTCAGGCTACATGCAGATCTTCGCAGAGCCAGACTCCCTCCACCTAAGACAAGAGGAGACAGACTGATCAGATGCTCTGCAAACAAGACTTTTCTTGATTCTTTATGCAAATGTCCTCCGTGGGCGGAGCTTGCTGGCAATCTTTAGAAAAGGATTGGTCACTAGTTTCTTGGTCTGCTGTTCCTTTGGGAATTCTCCTTTGGCAGGAAAGCCTTAAAAGAAATGTTACAGTGCATGTAAAAAAATCCTAACAAAGAGCTACAAAAGGCTTAGAAGTGCATTGTCTCTGGACTAATAGGGTAGGCAGGCTGCTTTCTAATCTTCCAGGCTTGCTTCTAGAGGTGAGCCTCACACTTAATAAAATCCCTTCAAATACTCCAAACTTTCTCTGTTTAGCCAGACTAATGTTATTACGCCCCATAAATTGTATCTCCTTTTTTTCCCTTTTTAAAGTGTTGCAGGGTCATTTACTTTTCACTGTTTCTGTGAGATAGACCTCATTATTTTTTGCATGATATGTTTACAGCTATTTTATCTCTACACATGGATAAACACTTAAATATTCTATTGTGCATGATTTCCTTTTAGAATATGCATATTAATTCACTATATAATTATGTTTTGGTACAAGACATATGTCCATCCCAAGCATTTATTCTCTAAGACACAGTGACACTGAGCAAGCTGTTATATAGTTTATAGATTAGCATAATGATGAAATAATTCAAAGTAACTAATTTCCAATACAATAGACACAACAAATTAACAGTATCTGCTATAATCGCATAGCTAAAACGCAATGACAGAATACATTATCCGGCAATAGTAAGACATGCTCAGGGTTACTTTAGTTACATCTGCTACAGTGAGTTTAATAAAAGCCCAGCCAGGTCCTGTGGTTCAGTACAAGATCACACACCCTGTGCAAGGCATCTGCTAGGAGACTTGAGACTGGCTCTGTGTGTCTGGGCTTTCTATAGACATGTTACCCTAAGAGATGACTCCAATATCCCCTCATCAAAATCATTACCAATGGAGATTTTATGTCTTATTGTAGTAAAATGATATGCAGTTTAACTATAGTTTGTAATAAATAGATTAATAGTTTTATCCATGGAGTGGCCACTATAGTTTGTAATAAACAGTTTAATAGTGATATCCATGGGGTAGCAATTGCCACAAGACGCATTATAACAGACAAAGAAAATTAATAGATGTATTATTATCCACTGTTGGTTACTTTTTGCAGTTTTATGAAAAGCTTGTCTCTATAAATATGAATAAGTTTGTCCAATAAAAAAGGTATCACTGCAATACTCTGGTTATTCATCTAGATTTCTGGACACTCACAGCTACCTCATTCTTTATATATATATATTTATTTATATATTTATTTATTTATTTTTACATACATTTATATAGATGAATAGTCAACGTATTGCAGTATACAGTGATACCTTTTTTATTGGACAAACTTATTCATAATATAGTGGCAAGCTTTCGAGAGATAAACTTCTCTTTATCGAGTCAAAAAGCAAAACTGCTAAAAATATATAGAGAAGAAAAATAGTGGTCAAAAAAAGAGGAAAGAAAATTAATTGGTTTAATAATAATAATAATAATAATAATAATAATAATAATAATAATAATAATAATAATAATAATTGGGCAATGATAAGAAAGACACAGATCAGCATTGCAAATTATGTGTATATATATTATATATATATATATATATATATTTTTTTTTTTTTTTTTTTAATTTATAAAATATCTAGATATTCATTTTAAGTTTTTAGAAGATTTAGAGATTTAGAATTATAATAAATGTTCAAATATGTAAAATTCTTCAGAACATTCCATTATATGACCAACTAATGGTAGTAAAAACATCTGACATAGAATTAATGGTAATGTATGTTTAGTTCAGTGGTTTTGTGAACAACTATGAGCACATAACTGTACAGGATTTAGTAGTCAGATATTCATTCTCTCCATAATCACACACTTCCAGATACTATTCCCACTCACACCCCTATATAGTTAAGCTATATTCTTCAGTAGATCTGTATGTCTATGTGTACCTCCTTCCCACCTGCATCAGTAACACTACCCCCCCCCCCCCCCCCCCAACACGAGTTTAATATATTAGGCAATTAATCCCTACTCATATCCCAGATACATTCTCTGGACCTACACAGATCCCTGTCTTAACCCTTCTATAAATTCCAGCATCTTTAAAGGTTTTGTCAGTTTCATTGCATTAATATAGAGCTTATTAAAAGTTGCATGCTGAAGTGTGTGGAAATGTATTCCCTGGCCCTGGGGCACAGCAGAGCTACTGAATAATTGCCATAGGTTTGCAAAAGTATGTAGTGATCAGGCAGTACATAAGGCATGTAGAGTATCATGGAATATAAATTATTATATTGCATTTGGTGGAACTGTTACTAAGAATAGTACCCCACAATGTTATAAAAGATACATCATAATGCATTAATATAATATAATGCAATAAATATGAGCAATATAGAGAAATATTAATGTGATAATGAAATAGCAGTCCAGGCACTAGGTGCATTAATCTTCTATCACCAAGTCACTCACATGAGCCTGTTATTTTGTATTGTTTTATTGAGAGAGTAACAGATATATCCCCAGATTTACTAAACTCCTCAGAGAAGCACTTGTGCTCATGTGCAGCTCAATGAATCTACCTCATTGCATATTATACAGTATAAATGGACAATAACATATCTAGAAGCTAATATTGTGTTGGTAAAAGTGGGTTATAGATCAAAGCAAGTCTACATATAAACAGTTCAAATCTAAACTGTTTGTTGCAATCTAAAGTGTCAGTCACTCATTCTAAAACACCCCAAAAAACAAGATTCCTAGATTTTGTAAATGACAGATCACTGACAATTACTGATAAGCCCCAAGGCACTGGGTCAATTGTTTTCACTTCAGTCATCTGTACAAAAGGGACTAGATATGCTCAATTAATGTCAATTATATATATATTTTTTTTTTTACAAAATAATTGTAATTTGTGCATAGTTCAGAAAAGCTGACTGACAGCTCAAAATGGCAAACTTCAGTGTTAGTTTACTGTAGGGAATGCATTTTTAAATATCATTCAATTGATAAATTACTTGTTATTACCTATTTTTATAAAATATGTCAAATTTAGAACCTCAGTTGTATATTTTCTAACCTATGTACTAAATCAAAGCTGATATTTTATTCTAATATAATGTTTCATATTTCTTCTTGTATCTTAAGAGATTTGTATTAACTAACTACTATGGTCATTTAAAAATATGAAAAATATTTGTGTTTTATTACAGTATAGTTTTGTACAGTATAGGAAAACAGTGTGGTAATATATTAAGAGTCTTATTATACAAAGAGAAACTTAATGGCAAAAATATAGGAGCAAAATATTTTATTAGTCAAAACACAGTGAAACAATTTGTACAATTAATTTCAAGTGAAATATTGCCCCCTCCACCCAAAAAAGTTGCAATCATTGTTGCTGTTGACATTTATTATTATTTTATTATTATTATTATTATCTTTTATTTGTATCGTGCCAACATATTCCGTAGCGCTGTACAGGGGATAAGAACAGGGGAAATACAAGTTTAACAAATTCAAAAGTTGAAGGGCCCTGTTTTGAGCTTAGAATCTTAGCAGAAAGTACTTTGATGTAAAAATGTAAATGTAAAAATAATGTATTCAAATGAGGCCTACAATGTGTTTGCAGACTAATTTATATATATATATATATATATATATATATATATATATATATATATATATATATATATACATATACGCACCTTTTTTTTCTTATGACTCCCCTGCCGACACGTCTTCTTGCTGGGCAGGGAATCCCAAATGTGTGGCATCATTCTGGACTCCCTGCCCCAACACGTATAAATGCATGGGTGTATTTGGCCTGCAAGGATGGATAGATAACCTAATCAGCTAAGAGTGCCTTCCAGAGGTATGAGTGGACCCAGACAATGGCCAGAAAAAATTCCCAAGACCAATACACTGCTGCCACCAGCTTGTGTTCTTCCAACAATGGTTTCAGAATGTTTGTTTCTCTGAGGTTTCACTCCTGACACACCATTGTCTGTCCAGTCGATGGAACAGAAAACATGACTTATCAGAGAATGCAATCTATGCCAATCCAAAGAGGTCCAATTTTGGTACTGTCATGCAAATTGAAGCCATTTCTGGCAATGAATCCTCGTCGGCATGGGTACAGTGACCAGTCGTTTGCTTTGCAGCCCCTTACGCAACAGGGTTCGCTGTACTGTAATTTTAGACACACATTGGGTAGTTCCCTGCTTCACTTGGATGGTGAATTGCTCAACTGTAGCATGTTGGTTGGCCCTCACACACATTAGCAGCCGATGTTCACCTGTGATATCAATGGCACATGGTACTCTGTAGTTCCCACGCCTCATATTCGCAATAGTACCATTTGTCCAGTCACGGTACACTATAACCACAGCAGCAAGTAATAATTTCAGAAATACTGCCACCCTTGGCCTGAAAGCCAATGATCATCTATTTTTCAAAGTCAGATAAATTGCATGATTTACGGATGACAGCAATGGTTGATTTATTTGCATGTTACCTTATATACCCACCAAGCCAACTCACGACATGTGCGGATTTCATTAGCTGCTTACGTCAAAAGCAGGAGGTGGTTATAATAATGATACTTAACCCTATATATACAGTCAGGTCCATAAATATTGGGACATCAACACAATTCTAATCTTTTTGGCTCTATACACCACCACAATGGATTTGAAATGAAACGAACAAGATGTGCTGTAACTGCAGATTTCAGCTTTAATTTAAGGGACCAAAAGTAATGGGACAGATTAACAGTCATAAATCAAACTTTCACTTTTTAATACTTGGTTGCAAATCCTGTGCAGTCAATTACAGCCTGAAGTCTGGAACGCATAGACATCACCAGACGCTGGGTTTCATCCCTGGTGATGCTCTGCCAGACCTCTATTGCAACTGTCTTCAGTTCCTGTTTGTTCTTGGGGCATTTTCGATGTCCCAATATTTATGGACCTGACTGTATATAGATGAATAATCAAAGTATTGCAGTAGATAGTGATACCTTTTTTATTAAACAAAAAAAATTAAAGGAAAGGACAAGCTTTCTAGAGGGTTACTCATTTAATATGTTTGTCCAATAAAAAAGGAATCACTGTATATTGCAATACTCTGATTATTCATCTAGATTACTAGACATTCACTGCTACCTCACTTTTTTTTCATATATATATATATATATATATATATATATATATATATATATATATATATAATTAGTTGGTATTGGGGGGTGGCTGTAACACAGTTTTTTTTGCACTGGGGCCCTCCAGTCAATAGCTCTGCCACTGGTTATCGCTATTCTGTACGATGTGTAAACTAACTTTTCTTAATGCAATCACTTAGTATGTGCATACAGAGATATATTCTGTAGAATAAACACTTACAGCCTTATTAAATTGCGATTCGGCCAATTGAATAGGACTCTATATAAGCACAGAGTTTTTAGTTAGTGGAGACCTTGCTTTTGGATAGAAGGTCACTAACTAAAAACTTCTGTAAAAATAATATGCTATGTGCTTAAATAGAGCCTTATTCAATTGGCCAAATCGAAATTTAATAAGGCTGTTAAATACTGTTGGCTTCTGTCTTTCTCCTAGACCTGGAGAGAAAACAACATAATGAACCAAAGTAAGCGAGACACTGTCAGGGCTGGAAAACAGGGTTTTGTCATTAAATGTGTGATTTCCTTTAAAAGCTAGATAACTGAGAGGCAAGGGGTTTTCTCATGAAAAGGTTGACTGTCCCTCCAAAAGATAGATAGTTGGAATATAATTAAATTATAAACATATATATCGTAATATATATAAAAGGGTTTTGCATGTCTTGAGGAGAATGACAGATTATAAAAATAGAATGTTGAGAATAGACACTTTGCAAGACTTTAGGTTGAAAAGTTGGACAGCTGCATCCCAATGGAGGGAGAGCTGAGAATTTGGTTACGTGTATTGTTTGATTAAGTATAGTGTAGTATATACAATACACCTTTAATGCTATCATAAAACAATGGATCTTTAAAGCTCACAATGTGATATATGCTTACTAGGAAGCAGAGCTTACTAAATAAATACTGCAAAGAGCTGCAATGCTTTTTATAATGAATTACAACCAATCTCAGTCCATTGAGTGGTTTAGAGAATCTGCTCACATTTGTATTGCCAGATGAGATCTTAAAAAGATTATTTTACCCCCAAAACATTATTTTCTTAAACTAAACTTTTTTCAGACATATACTATTGTGTGGCATAATATGCTGAGTTGTGGTATGCAAATATGTGTCACAGAATGAGAATGTGTTTCAAAACTGGAAAATGTGGTGTATCCCTGTCTTATCTTGTAGTTAGGTCATATCTCCGCCACTAGGCATAAGCATAATGGGTCACTGTGTGTCAAATATTTGCATATTGGACCTCACATTAGCAGATTAAGCAGCAAACAGACATTTGTGTATATCTCAGGAATAGTTAGGCTAGTGGCTAGTTAACTAATGGCTATAATGCACTTCCAGTTGTTAATGCTCATTCAAAATATCTATTAAAACCAATGTTATCTTTTTTTTCTTCCAAAGAGGGCACACACAGATAACATTGTTTTTTTAATGTTGTTTTTTTCATGTTCTGCGAAAATACATTTGTAAAGACGATTTAATATTTACTTAAAATTCATGCAAAAGGAAAATAATAAAATTACATGTAAATTGCCATTTTTCTGATGTTTAAAATTTCTGAAAAGTAATGAATTATGGAGCTGCAGCTGTATCACAAGATAAGTTACTGTCAACAATATTATGGTAATGTAGACATATTTTACATGTGAATGAAGAGTTCAAATAAATTAAACTATTTATCTATTTATTTATTATATTTATCTATTTTTCCTTTCAACAACATATATTTTATGTCAACGTTATGATATGTCCTTTAATTTAATGTTAGCCATAATATTTCTAAATAATATTTCTAATAACTCTAAACAGAATGCTACATTCTGAAAATCAACCTTTACATCTTATTGTTAACACATGGCATATGCTGCTGTTCATACAAAAAAAACTCAAACTTGATAATAAATGCAATAAGGATATTTTTTTCTTCTTTTTTTTTTTTATCAATCAGTTTTCATAATTTGCAAAGATGCCGAAATACAAATAGTACAATAAATAACAGAGCCGTGACATAGTAAAAAACATGGCTTTCTCAGAGAGAAAAGAGAGTAAAACAAAACCACCCCGCAATCTTGTACAAATTAGCTATATAACAAAAGCAAAAATAGCAATACTAAGCATAGAAGACCTGCTTAAGCAGAAACCCTCTGTAAGGCATCCTTACTATTATTTTTCCATTTTAAGAGATAAGGCACAGGTGTTAAAGAAAAAAAATGCTGTCAGAAAACAAAAAGAAGGGGGGGGGGGGTGGAAACAGCTCTTCTTTTTGCATTGTGTTAATGTGTTGAAAAAAAAAAAAAATCATTTTCAAACAAGTTAATGTATTTCAATTTGTGTCAATGTATTCTTAGCCATTAATTGGATGTTTATACGTTTCTTACTCCAGCATTCAGGATTTTTAAGTAAGACAAATATTATTGTTATAAGACAAAATCTCTATTAAAATTGTAGAAAAGTATGGGTAGATGTTTGTTTATGTAGAGTGTATTGAAGGTGTTTCCTTTCTGTGTAAACTTCTCCACAAGGTGGTACCAAACCGAATCGTTCCTCTACGTCTCCATCTTCTACTTTCTCTGACAGATCATTGTGCAACAAGTGCTGAGTGACCTCCTTCCAATCTGGCTCCTCATACTAGTGGAAATTCTACACAACAATACAAGGAAGTAATTTGGTAACTATGGGCCCTATTCTATTAGAAGCCCACAAATGCCTCAAACTCATAAATTTGGCTGCAGATGTTTCTTTTTAAATACATGTTTCGATGTATTCTATTGACTCCAGCTCGCAAATTCAGACCTCAAGGCTGAACTCGTAAACCATGCCTTTTTAACTATGATTTTAGGGGACATGATCATATGATCTGACAATATTTAAGCAGCCAATAGTAAATGAGGTCAGTAAAACATGGAAGTTAGACATAATCTGCAATCGGATGCAAATAATTATTTGGTGCCAACAGTAAAACAGTCATGATGTCAGTGAAATATGGAAGTTAGACGTAATCTGCAATCGGATGCTAAGAATTAATTGGTGCCAATAAGTAATATTTTCTGATTGGGCTCGCAATCAAGCACTCTAGCAGTCTAGAAAATGCATTAGATCATCTGTTTTAGTCCATGTGGGTTTCATGATATGTATTAACCCCTTGATATTACTCAGAAATAACAGTTAAAAATACTATTTTTTTTATTGCATATTTGTGTATTTGAGGCTGTTGTGCAAATAATTCTAATGTTTTTCCATGCCTTCCCATGCTTGCAAAGTACATTATTGTGTGTTTAATAGCTGTTATAGTTTTCATAAGTGGTTAGATAATAGAATATTAATTTTGTGTAACTTTCATTATTTCAAGCAGTGCTAAAACCAATGGAGTTCTAAGGCCTGTTTTGCGTCTTTGGCTGGCCCGCAGTGATTATGGGCAGGTAACTCTGATTGGGAATATCTAATAGAATCTGTGACAATTTTCAGAGTGGTTTTAGGTGTATATAATTTTACGAATTGGGCAATAGAATAGGGCCCTATCTTGTCAATACACAGGTAACCACCAATTTCTTCATTACTGACCAATTATCCAACTCCATACAGGTTATTTTAAGACCAGTAGTGGCCAGATTATGGTGTCCAACAAGGCGAGGATGCTTTACTACCACCAATTTCTTGCACAGTAGGCTGCTGCCTAAGAAAGTTTGCCTTTTCTAGGATAAGGAATTTAGGTTAAAAGTACTGGAATGGCAGAAACTTAGAAAGACATTACACACTAGCAGTAGTGTTACAGACAAAGGTCATTGTTGAACAACTATTCTTCAGGGGGGTTATTCTGAGCATTTAGCACATTTCCATAAACTTAGTCTTTCTCACATTTTCACTACTAATTAATTTCTTAACTTTTCAGTTGAATAAAAATTGTAGCTAAAATATTTTAAAATATTTTAAACATTGAATGCAAAGCCAAAAAGTTGATCATCATTATTGATTAAACATTTCAGGATTAATTATTTAGTTTAAAGTTTGATAAAAACATTTTAAACTTTTTTAAATGTTTTATTTTAATCTTTCAACAATTACTTATGCACTATTTAGCATTCTGTAATATGTTATGAGTCCATTGTATAGCAATTTACCATTTATGTTTAAGAAATGAATTCAAAGAATTTTCTCTGCCCCATCTTTAGTACATGAATTGTGTATACTTCTGAGGGCCAAACTTAAATTCCTGTAATTAATTATTTAGGCCCCCAGCCTAATTTAGAAGTTTAACTTGGGATATACCCGTTAATCGGCTGAGGGGTTTTGATGTAAAAGTCTAACAAAGTAACTCCTAATCTTCAGTACAAAAATCAATGGAAACATTTACTGCAGTCACTCGTGGCAGTTCTCTCGCAGTGTTTCAGGGATGCGTGATCAACATAGCCAGGGAGACTTATTTTTCTCTTAAACATGGTGTAATTTGCAATCTATGGTATTAGCACAGGGACCTTAGTTTTCAACGTATTAAAATTTAAGGAGTCATTTATTCCTATAATTTCCTCTGCAATTTTGTTTGCTTCTCAGGTAATGTAAACATACTATGCACAGCTTGACATAAATGTTTTTGTTTCTAAGCCTAATCATTTTTGATTTTCAGAAAAGAAAGTTGGTTGTATCTTGCAATCTTTTTAGAGAATCATCAACACAATCTTTATAAATTAACCTTTGAAAACCCAGACAGTTTCTTACTCAGTTGCATGTATGTGATGCAGGTTATTTGTCAGGACGAAATATATCCAGAGATGTAGATAAGATCAGCAGGAAGTCTTCAAGTGCAAAGCTAATCCCTTTACAGCACTCGAGGATCCCTGCTGATTTTATCTACTTGTCTGGATATACATATTATTAGAGTACAGTCAAGCTCTAATCATTGAGGTTCTCCTGAAAGTTGCATTATCAACTCATTATTTGCTTTCGCTTAACGTATCTTTTCAAATCTTTGCATTTTAGGAGTAATTGGGGGTCTGAATCTTGGCTAATTTTATGAAATTCTTTCCAGCCAAAATATTTGACTTATATTTAATTTGGGGGTGATGACATTGTGTTTTTTTGCTCCAAAAGAAATTTCTTGAAATTTTTGATTACTTGTAGGGAAACATTGACTGAATGGATTTGTTTGAAATTTGACAATGTAATCTTGATCCATGAAGTCTACATGCCTTTTCTCAATTTTTAAGATAGCTTAAGCTGTTTTTGAGATATAATAGTTTAAAATGTCAAGGTAATGAACATGCTCAGTAGAGTCTTGTGCACATGAGATACTGTCAGGTAATGTTTTAGAGGTTTTACAGTTATGATTCGTCCAATGGTGGACGTTCACCAGAGGGGGTGAGCAAATGGTATTTAACGACATTTTGGCGCATTCGTTTGTTCAGTCTAGAGAGAAAGAGCGAGAGATTAAAATCTTCCAGACCTAGCATGTGCCAGCATTCACTTCTGTGTGGCAAATGTTTGCGTTAAAGGCAGCGAACATTGTAACAATCCAATTTTCGTTAATATAATTCATCCTGCACATATTGTTTTTTGAAAAAAAATTGTTGTAGAATTTTTTATATTACAAATAAAGAGAATATGTTAGATACTTAAAAAGATTTCATGAAATTGATAAAAAAAAACAATGGAAATGTATTGGCAAAAACTCCATTAAAGTATAGTTAAGGTTGCACCACAGTTTGCAGTCATTTAAGGCTGGAAAAACACAGGAAATTGCGAAGTTATGGTAGCACACAACCTTTACATCCCACCCTGTCCCCTTCACCTCCAAAGGTTTTTCTTGTGACATTTTTTGTTATATCATCTATGACATTGGGGGAAATCTTTCAAGGCATTATGTATGATATCATTAATTACATCAGCTATGACATCACTCATGACATTACATATAATAATATCTTCCATCATATTAATAAGGATATCACACTTGCCCCCTAATGATGTCACTTAATGTATTTATAATTGTACACCTCATTGAATAGATAACTTTCCAGGATTTCTAAATGAAGATCATTATTTAAATATATATGACAACAAATATGGGGCCCTATTCTATTGCCCAATTCATAATTTTATACACACTTAAAATCACTCTCAGTATTGCCACATATTCTATTAACTACTCACATTCTGATTATGAGTTACCCGCCCACAATCACTTCAAGACAGCCTTAGCAGCAAATTTGGCTCTGTTCCTTTTAGCACAGCTCGGATATTACGAGCTCTAAATAATTTAACTTACACAAAATCAATATTCTATTAGACCTGTAGCTCTAACTCGCAAATTAAGCCTCCTATTGCAGATTACGAGTAACTTCCATGTTTTACTGACGTCATGCTGATGGTCTCATTTTCAATTGGCTGTGTCTTAGAAGTAAATTACGGGCTTGCTTAAATATTACCAGATCATATAATCACGCCCCCTGAAATCCTACTTAAAAAGTGGAGTCAATAGAATACATCTAAACATTTAGAGAAAAAAACACCTGCAGCAAAAAAAACACGTTAGAGGCATTTGCAGGCTTCTAATAGAATAGGGCTCATGTTTCTTAAAGTCATTATAGTTAATTGTAAAAAATAGTATGTTTATATATCTGATTCTCTAAAATCCATTAATTAAAGTACTATTTTTTATTTGTTCCACAATTCTAATATCCTTTTATCAAAAATCAAATATAGAGGTAAAGTTTTATTACCGGTATATGGTATATATATTTAGTGCATTCTGTGTAATGGTAATTCTAATTCTGTTTTTTTTTTTAAATAGGTTTTAAATTTATTTTAAGTCAAAGACCGCCAAGCAATTTGATGATTATGATTATACCTTCAAATGGCTAATACAGGCAGGTAAGTTAAAACAAAATTATATTTATTTTTAATTTGTATTTAATTTTTAGTCATGTACATTTTCACTAGTTTCAAATATCAATGTTTTCAATATTTTGTATCATGTATGTCTTTCCAGACTTAAGTTGTCCCATCCTTCTCTGCAATGATAACTGTACTTTAATGCAACTTTTGCCAATAAATATATGTAGTACTACCATGGGCCCCATTCAAATGCCATTTGGCCAATTGAATAGGGTTCTATATAAGCACATAGCATTTTTTTTACAGAAATTTTTAGTTAGTGAAGACCTTGCTTTTGGATAGAAGTTCACTAACTAAAAACTTCTGTAAAAAATATATGCAATGTGCTTATATAGAGCCCTATTCAAATGTCCAAATCGCATTTGAATGAGGCCCCATGTTTCTCCACTGTAAAGAATCAACAACTACAATATATTTGGACAGATTAATCTTTCAGCTGTGTTTTCCTAATATGAAAAGGTATTCTGAACTGAACAACACAGTTACTTTATAATACACCAGGCATTTGAAATAATATATTATAGGCATAATGCATAATATATAAAACAATCTGTCAATTACAATGTGGAGTAAAACATGATGGAAGGATTTACTAAAGGATTGCGTGTGCAATAACCCACTGTAACCTGCGATCCAGCATCTTGGGACATTGTGCAATTTACTAAAGGCTTTTCCCTGGTAACAGCAAGCCGTGCAAACATCATGGTTAACAGAGTTTTTATTTGTTGCGTTATTGGAGTGTTACGTGCAGGATACTGTAAAAAAAAAGTTCTCTGAATTTACTAAACACAAATCTTTCTTTCAACTGCCCACAATAGCAATATATTTTATATTTAAATAAAATGATATTAACAATATTCAGCCATTAATATAGAACATAGGCAGCTAAATATAACAGGGAAATTCCGTCAACACAATACGTGCTTTCAGTAGTGTAAATTGATCCCGGTTCCAGGAAATATTACATATGAGTAAAAGTGACTATTTAATTTATTGTCAGTCTGTCAACCATATAATGAAATTATTAAAAAGTTAAATTAATAAAAATACAATTTACACAATTTATGTCACTAAAACTGTGATGTTAGAGAAATACTGCCACCCTTGGTGTGAAAGCCACTGATCATGCCCTTTTCAAAGTCTGAAAAATTTGACATTTTACCCATAAGAGCGATTGTTGATATGTTTGCAGAATGCCTATATGTCACCTTATATACCCCCCAAACAAGCTCAAGACAAGTGCTGTATTTCATTAGCGCTGAGGATGTAAAAAGTATGCGGTGGTCATAATAATGTGATTCAACCTTGTGTGTGTGTATATATATATACAGTATATATAGTTTTGCCTTTGACTTGATAAAGAGGGGTGTTGCTCTCAAAAGCTTGTCATTACTATGAATATGTTTGTCCAATAAAAAATGTATAACTATATACTGCAATACTCTTGATTATATATATATATATAAAGAGTGAGGTATCCATGATTGTACAAACATATTCATTTATTCTGACAAGCTTTCGAGAATACACTTCTCTTTATCAAGTCTTTAGCATTCTGTACATAGAATGACAATAAGCCGTATGCTCCATAGAGTTGGGCTTTATGGCAGAGTGGCCAGAAGAAAGCCATTACTTTCTGCAAAAAAACAAAATGGCCCATTTTGAGTTTGTGAAAAGGCATGTGGGAGACTCCCAAAATGTATAGAGGAAGGTGCTCTGGTCTGATAAGATTAAATTGTAACTTTTTCTGCCATCAAAGAAAACGCTATGTCTGGCGCAAACCCAACACATCACATCACCCAAAGAACATCATCCCCACAGTGAAACATGGTGGTGGCAACATCATACTGTGGGAATGTTTTTCAGCAGCCGGGACTGGGAAACTGGTCAGAGTTGTGGGAAAGATGGATGGTGCTAAATACAGGGATATTGTTGAGCAAAACCTGTACCACTCTGTGCATGATTTGTGGCTAGGACAGAGGTTCACCTTCCAGCAGGACAATGACCCCAAACACACTGCTAAAGCAACACTTGAGTGGTTTAAGGGGAAACATGTAAATGTGTTGGAATGGCCTAGTCAAAGCCCAGACCTCAATCCAATAGAAAATCTGTGGTCAGACTTAAAGATTGCTGTTCACAAGTGCAAACCATCCAACTTGAAGGAGCTGGAGCAGTTTTGCAAGGAGGAGTGGGCAAACATCCCAGTGGCAAGATGTGGCAAGCTCATAGAGACTTATCCAAAGCGACTTGGAGCTGTGTTCGCCGCAAAAGGTGGCTCTACAAATTATTGACTTTAGGGTGGTAAATAGTTATGCACATTGCCTTTTTCTGTTATTTTGTCCTATTTGTTTTTTGCTTCACAATAAAAATAAAAAAGTTGTGGGCATGTTCTTTAAATAAAGTGATGCAAATCCTCAAACAATACATGTTAATTCCAGGTTGTGAGGCAACAAAACACAAAAAATGCCAAGTGGGGCGAATACTTTTGCAAGGCACTGTATGTCTGAAGTTTGTAGTTTCTCCTGTTAACGGTAGAATTTCCTTGTAGTGTGTCTGTCTGTCTTGTGGTGTGTCTGCTTACCTGGAAGCCTCTAATAAAATGGAGGTTTGTAGATAGGATGGGCCTACTAGACTGATGTTAGCACCTACCATCAAATCTAAGTTTCTGTAAACCAATACTTTTACACATTATCTCAAAATCTTGGACTTTCTAACTATATAATCAGCTCTTTACATCCATCCTGACGCTCAGTGTTATTAAATCTAATGTACTGATGTATTACATTAAAATAAAGTATTAATACACTTTTGGTGACACAGTCTCCAGAACTTAACATAATATTCTAAATAAGTTCCAAGTATGGATCTATCAAGTGGCATTAGTACTCCTCTTCCAATAGAGACACACATCGTACTGGCTTATCATTCAGCTTTGTTGCATTGTTTGCCTTTCATCTTCTTTTGCAATCATCAAATAATATAGGTATTAGGATTCCACAACTGCGGACTTATTGTAGAAATGTTATATCACTGTAATTATGTGTGCATAATGATTTCTTACTAGTATGACATCATTTTATACAAACAGTCATGGTTGAAATTATGGTATTAAATAGGGAGGATGCTGAGTATTCTGGCTAAGTAAAGCAATCTGTGTGCATGGCAAGAAGTAATGTAAAATAATAAACATAAGGGTGTAAGCATATTTGAGAATATGTCATAACGGTTTGTTTAGTGGAAACAACATTATACAGTTTTTTATCTATGTTGAGATATCCAGAAATCTATTACTAATAAAAATATGATACCAGCAACTCGAAGGCCCACTATAGTCCATTTGTTATAATGTGGGTGTTTAAAGAACTAAGCTTGAACACTATGTTTTAAGAAAGCACAATATACATCCTTTAATTATTTAATGGTAGACACTAAGGGCCTCATTCTATTAGCGGCCGCAGCCGTTGCGGGGCCGCAAGGACCGGCCGCAAGCTATTCTGCTATTCTATTCCCTTACGGCCGGGGATTCCGGCAGGCTTGCGGCCGGTGCCTTGCTATCTCTTGCGGCCGCTCGCGCCAGAGGAAAGCCTTTGATCTAAAACGGCCGCAAGAGATTTGCAATTCAATTGCTCCGGGAAACCTCTCTGCAAGGCTAAAAACGAGCCGCAGCTTACTTGCAGGAAAGAGGTCTCGCTAGCACCAATTAAGCACATAAAATAGCTCAAATAAAGCCATCCTGCACTTTGAGAAGACTATAAAGGGATTTTAGGTGTTAGAAAAAATAGCACATAATTATCCTGTACTCAAATCCGTAAAATATTTTATTTTTAATATCCGTAAAATATTCATGTAAAAAGTCCAGAGTGCTTGGAGCACCTCAGACACACCCACGCCGCAGCCGGAAAATAAACAGTTAATTTGAACTCGGGTTTGGGCAGATGTGCAAGCTTGAGAGTGGGTTTCTTTTAATCCTCATGTCCCCCAATATGATCCCTAGCATTTACAGAGCTGTACAGTGCAGGCTTGAATTTATTTTTCAGTTTTTATATTTCTGAGCTTACGGCCGGTTCCAAGATATGCGGCCGGCCGTAAAAGGAGATGCTTGCGGGGCCGTATAATAGAATCGCGAGTTAACTGAACCCCCGCAAGGAATCGCAGCCTTACGGCCGATTTACGGCCGATAATAGAATGAGGCCCTAAGGGCCTCATTCAAATGCGATTTAAATAGGGCTCTATATAAGCACAGAGCTTTTTTTTTTTTTTTTACAGGAGTTTTTAGTTAGTGAATACCTTGCTTTTGGATAGAAATTCATTAACTAAAAACTACTGTAAAAAATATGCTCAGTGCTTATATAGAGCCCTATTCAATTGGCCAAATCACATTTGAATGAGGCCCTGACTCTTTACTGTGTAGTTCCATTACTTTTCTTTGAATTGCTTTTTTACTCTAATTTCTTAGCAGTATGTGCAAACTAATGAGATTTCATCAGTCCTATTGGAAACACTGGCATATATATATATATTTTATTGTTACAGATGAAAATGTCCACTGCATTCAACATCTCCTTCTGCCTTTAGCAGTAGATAAGTAGAAACATAAATGGTGATTCCCACTGCAGCATGATTGCATATAATAGGTCATAAATTAAAAGCTGTATTATGTTTTTATTCTCTATAAAACATGTTGCCAGTTTCCCATTGCAGTTGTTAAATGAACATAATATAAATATTGCATATATAAAATTACATTGATCCGTTAATACTTTTTCTCCAAGGCTTGGAAAATGTTCAAAAATAATCTCTGTCCTACCAAATATTTTAATGTTGAGAAGCAGTGTCTTCCAAGCCCTTGTGGCAGTAAATCGATTCAATATGAGTACTACATTAAATATGCAATACTGCAATACATTTATAAAGCAGTTAATCATTAAAAAAAAAAATCACATGAGTTGGACTACATCTTTACACAGCATGAGGTGAGAAGTAGGAAATTAGAGCCATACACTACAAATGAAGGAAATTATACAAGACATAAAGTTTATGAAATATTTAAGACAACTGCAGTTCTGGATATCTGGTTTTGTTTTTGGCTTGTGAATATTAAACTAGGAACAGTGCAATGTGGAGAAATATTCAGCAATGCTTAAAATCTACATTTATTATGCCATTTTCTATGTCTGTATATTATTCAGCACAGCTCCATAGTTTACTTTAGTATAATATACCAAGATGTAATTTCATAGCAAATCTGATAAACAAAATATTTGATGCATTAAAAAAAAAGTCACAGTGCCAGTCATCATGGTTTCAGTCTTAAAGAACCTACGTAGTTTAGAAAAAACTTCACATTTGTGAAATATGTAACAGCCTTATAAGTTATGTGTATGCTTGTGTCTAATGACTTCCGTTTTAACTTTCTTCCGCACTGCCTGCTGGCTTGGAGCTTGAGGGGTGTGCTGTGCTCTACATTTTTCTTTTGCAGATTTAAAGAAGGAGCAATAAAGAAGGGATGGGAATATTTGCTTCATTGGTTCAGCTTTTTAGGATTTGACCCCTCCCCTAAACCTCACATTATCACAAACAGACACTTCAAATGGTAAATACGACTTTTACTGCTCTGTACCACTCACCATGGCTGGATTATCCATTAGGCCAACCAGGCAGCTGCCTAGGGGCACCTTCCCTTGGACGGGCGCCACATAAAAAAATAATAATTCTTGGCTTAAAAAAAATGAAATGCTGCAATTCATAGACTGGATACTAGGGGTAACCACCTAGAACAAGAGAGATACAGCAGGAAAAGGAACAAACATGCACAGGAAAGGCAAACATGGGTCTGTGCATACCTTGAATACTCGCAGAGGCTCCTCTACTTCACTGCCTATGGGCTCCAAAAAGGTAGATCCTACACTGCCCCTTACTCCCTGCCATGCACAGGTTAACAAGTATGTCTGCCTTTACATACTAACAGAGGCTCCTGAAATTAAGATGTTATCTAAGAATGATTTTTAACCTACCAGTGCCAACAGTTATTAGATGAGTGCCCCTGCTTTACTGATTTCGTACCTATATATGGCTGAAGTTTTAATAGCGGATACAGATTATCCAATCATCTGCAGCAGATATTTTTAACGAAAATGGTAAAATAGTTATAAGACACTGAAATAGTTCTAGAGGAGGCAGAATGAAAGCAAGCTGCATTTGTTCAGGACTGGTGTTGTGTTGCAGTCTGTGCAATGCAGGTGACATTCCACTTTTAAGGCCTACAGTTTATAGCAGGGTGTTAGTGAGCAGCATTCCCCACCTGTTAGTATTCTCTCTGGATGAAACCTAAGAATAGCAGAGAAATGCTCTGAATCCTTGAAAAAAAGATGTTCACTTTTACTTCTTTCTTTTTTGCTTTAGTTAAACCAGTCCTCATATTATAACTACGTTTTTATGGGTGGATTCTTCTTCGGTGAAAGTGGACAGTATACTTGATTCAAGAAGTTTTTCTGTTTCCTTCCTGGCAGCTCCCTTCATGATATTCACTAAGTTTCTTTCTAATCAGGTCCTTCTCTGTAGATGTAAAAGATAGCTTAGTAAATATTGTGATAGTGATCAAGGTTTAAATGTGAAGGCTCAGGATGGAAAAAAGGAAACATAACTTAGGGACTGCCGCAAAGGAACTACAATCATGTTTATGTGGCATAGGCTCCAGACAACCTGATTACATTTGGACCAATGACAAATTAATTCTGCTGATTTTCATTTTTTTTAAATTTATTCCCAACCACGTAACCAGACAACTGTAGCACATAAAACAATTACTGTATTTTAGATTGGTGGTTCTTTGTCCGTATGAGAGATACTAGTGGAGTTGACAAGGTTAGATTTTCTGAAATCTAAAATATAAGTGAGGTAGAAGGGTACTGAACACATACCAAAATTAGCATTATCACATGGATTCTAAGGCATAAGGGACAGAGAACTTTATACAGTGGACCCTCGGTACTTGACTACCTCAAAATTCATAGATTTCTGGAAACATTCTTTGGCACTTGATGCTTTCTTGGTACTTGTTGCGATTGCTAAAACCAATTTACATTACTCCTTATGGGAGTTTGGTACTCATTGTGTTCACCGCTCGTCGTGCCTTCTAAAGATGAGTACCAAGGGTTCACTGGAGCTTTACAAATGGCATATAAATACTTTATGTTGTTATAAATTTCCTTTTGATTTATTTATTTTTCACTAAAGAAGTTTAAAAACAAAATATAAAAAGAAAACATATATAATCTACCAGGTGCATCTTCCAGGGTTTGTCAATCCTTTCTGCATTGCGTAGAGTCAGACAATAAGTATCACTGTGTCACCCATATTGTACATGTTTGTACCTCTCTTCAATTTTGTTGTTAGTACCTGTCTTCAGGAATTTCCCTATTAATATAGACTGTTAAAATGATTTGAAATATATTATTTGTTTAACAGTATTGAACTTTCCGATTTTATTTCTTTACAATAGTTGGGTTTCACAAGCATTTAAATAGTCACAGCAGAGGTTGCAAATATAATAGGACAGTAAAGTACAGAAAGTACTATGTCATTATAGGTTGAAAAACTGTTTAAGGTGAAAAATGCTTAAATTAACTCTGATTATTGTCATATGCATACATATAACATGTATAATAGTATAATTGTAAGCAAACATCCTTTCTTTACAGTGCTATTCAGTTATGTATGGCTTCAATTTTGCATTTTTTATTGATGGTATTGGATATTTTCTGTGTACTTTATAACAGTACTTGTGTATTCTGTACCCAAAATTTATCTGTTTGTCATTTGAGCTGAGTGACAGGCAACATTTAGTAAATTCAAAGATATTTTTCTATTACTAGATGACATTTTTTTATACGTTCTAATGTTCACATTTTTATTGGTACATTACTATCCTACCATAATTGGAACCTCTACTGTGTCCTAATGTGAAAATGAAAATGTAGAAAATGATACAAAGCTCCAAAAAGTATATTCATTTTATTGTTAATTTTGATATATTGATTGAAAAGCATAAAACACATCAATATGATTTTAGGCATCTGCAAGAATAGTTTTTCTGCATAATCAGATAAAATAAATGAATATACGCAATCAATTTGTACAAAAGAATATACATATTTTAAACACAATAAATGTTGCAATAATAATACAAATTATAGAACTACTAACAATATTTATTTATATTATGTATTTATTTTACTTTAGGATACCAATCTTACAAATGCATTAGTATGCTTATCTGTCAAGTAATTCAAAATGATAAAAAGCAAGACAGTACACAGGTTTTAAGATAACAAGACCTCCCTGTAGTACTGCTGTGATTGCTTTGCACAAGTCTATTATGTATGCTGCATTGGTGGCATAATCTGGTCACTTTATCAAAATTTCTAAACAAACAGTGTTTCTTTTAATTTTCTCATCACAAATCTTGATTATTTTTACATTTGTAAAAATATATATTCTTCTACTGGGCCACTGACATTTCTTAAAGCTAAATGTTCTTCTAGTTTTGACATATTAGGTAAACCTTTGGGAGCCTCATCTCATCAGCTGTTCCTAGCGTGGGATTCACACTGTTTTGTTACCCACCATGGCCCTGCCTAGCAACAAATTAGCATTGAGTGTTGGGGGTGGATATGTGGGAAAGAAGACACACAGAAACATAAAGAGTACAGCAATAGACACATTTTACCTGGTTTGCATATTCCTTGATAAAAGTCCTCTTTCTGTCATTTTTCCTAATAGTGTCTAGATGGTACTTTTTTCCCCCAAGTTTGCTGTTACTGTATGTATTTTATACATTTTGCAAGATGATTTTTTAGTAGTTACCCAGATTGGATCGGTCTGATCGGAATAAACGCTAGAAAAAGGGGCACTATGAATGTTAATATAAAAATCCCTCCTAAAGAGACTATGACTAGATAATTACACATCACATATAATAGTTGTCGTAATTGCGAGTTTGTCGGTAACACAATGTTAAAATTTACGGGTTTTTGCATGCGCAATGAGTGCCTTTGGCGAAGGGGCTCATCGCGAGGCCTGTAAGGTAGAGGAAGAGGCTCACAATGAGCGCCAAAGGCGCTTATCACGAGGCACGCAAATTAGTTGGGGGGGGGGAGAGGCTCGCAATGCTCATTGGTGCTCATTGAGAAGCCCGCAATGAGCGCCGAAGGGTGTAGGCCTTTGACGCTCATCACGAGGCCCGCAAGGCTCACAATGAGCTCATCATGAGGCTCGCAAAAGAGGTTCTGACCAGATTCTGAGTGACAGGCTTCAAAAAAAAAAAGCTGCCATTTTTTTTCCAAGACCGGAACTCGTAAACCCCTGGGAGGCCGCCAAAAGACGCCAATTAAATAGAAAATTACCTACCAATTGCACTTATGCGCTCCCTGCCTCATCTTGTGTATAGACACAAGAGCCCTGAGGAAGCTAGATAGTCTAGTGAAACCGGTTGGCAAAGAGTTTGTTTTATTTGGCATTGGAAAAGCACTATAAGATTCTGGAAGGATGCACATCGCCATTACCTAGAAGTTGCCTGGGCCAAGGTAAGACACTACTTGAGAAGGAGCTATAATCCATGGTGGACTCCCTCTGTGAAAAAGATATGAGTAAGTGTATTGGTTGTGCATACCACAGCATTATTGAGGTATTCTTTTTGGTTTGTGTGCACCCAGCTAAGTGTTTTCATGTCTTCACACACTTTTAATTCTGTATCATATTAGTAATTTTTACTCCTAAGGTCCTGTGATTTTCCAGTGGAGATGTATATGAGGACCATACAAAGTATATTTTAGGAGTATAGAAATAATTTATTTTGTTATATATGGGCTTATGATACTTTTTATATACCCCTTCATACCAGGACTGCTATTATTAGATATTAAATTATTTTTTTCCTAATTATATATATATATGTATATATATATATATATATATATATATATATATATATATATTTATAGTTTTTAAATGAACACATTCTAATTCAAATATTTTTATTAAATAAACAAAAAAATAAGACATTTACCTCATATTGACATATTTTAGATCAAATAATGGCCTACTGAAATCAGAATGACGGTGTGATTTTAAATATATAATTATATGCCTGTATTTTTAGACATTAGTAATTAATTACACATGTGGGTATATTCTAGGTGTCAGCAAGAAGTGTCATATTCAAATTCGCAACTGGTGCAGTTTATTTATGCTGAATATTTAGCATAAATCAGAATACGTTCAAGTGACTTTTAAAGGTGTATCTTTTGTATACAAGATTACCTTGAATAAAAATGGAACTTGCATGAGGTACTCTGAACCATCAATTTGCTTCTTCTTGCCACAAAAGTTGCAGTATGTACCTATGGAATCATAAAAAATCTAATTAGCTTCTGTTTTAAATAGTTAAATAAATAATGTAATATAACATCATATTGACCTTTAATGGATAAATAGTATTCTGTAGCGCTAAACAGGGTATATACAAGTCAAAAACAATTTTAACAAATTACAAAATAATCAAGTGTTAATATATAATGATATATGATAATTATACATAAAATGATACAATTATATATAATATATGTTTGCTAATATAAAAGTGAATAAAATATTTCAAAGTAATATCATCCTCTTGTGGTTCTCTCCTTACATTACTGCCTCTTCATTATGTCCTTCTGTGGTGCCATGTCTTCTGGCCTCCATAAGCTTCCCCATTGATCAGCCCTTTCTCTGCATACTGTACAACTCAATTTATTTGTAAAACATAATAATTTGAATTCCAGTGTCACCATTACCCTGACGACTCACAATATTCATCGCCTCTCTTGACCCCTCACCACATCTCCTATTACATATCAACTGCTTCTCTGATGTCTTCCTATTGGATGTCCACAGCACTAACTGAATCTCAGCATTTGCAGTCTGGAAGGACACTTTTTTCTAAACTTGATTGATAAATGACAAAACATTTTTAGAAAAGCGGTTTCTTTTCTCATATTTTCTCATAAGAGTGTGTCCTAATAGGCTTTCCATTATGAAATCATGCCCTAATGAAAATCATTGTGATATTAGCTGCCATTTTTATAATGCAGATACAAGTTTCCTTTGCTTTGCCCTCACCTCGGGAAGTTTCAGCAGAAAGTACAATGGTAGATTTTACTGCAGCATAATTGCATATAAAAGGTAATTTATTAAAGGCTGTATTATTTTTTATATTCTATAACAACTTGCCTTAAAAAAAAAGTATACATTTAAGATACACCACCTATCTTACCTTTGTCTACCTTACCTTTATCAACTAATAAGCAGTAATGAATCTACTGCCTATGGGAGATGGCTTTATATCTTTCTTTTTATAGATTCTTATAAAGTCATATGATACAGTTGAATATGTTATTTTACTGTACTGATTACGCAATCCTAGTCACTGTCTCTGCACAATCTTACCTGTCTCTGCACAATCTTACCTGTCTCTACACAGTGCATGCTGCTACTTCTACACTTACAGATGTGAAGGCTGTGTTCATAAGATATATACTGTATACCGCATCATCATTAAACTCAGACTCTCTTTACTGCCTCACATCTAACCAATCCCTGCCAACCTTATGTCGAAAATATTGCCAGAATACAGCAATTCCAGAACAATGATACCAACCCCATTAATCATCAGTTCACGCTCTCCTGACTAGACTATTGGAAGCTCCTCCAAGACTGCATTCTCATTTCACACCTCCTCCTTCTCCAAATACACCAGTAGTTCTTTTGCCAGACTTTTCTATCTCTCATAGTTCTTCCCATACTACTCTAATTTGCAAATTATTGTACTGGCTCCCACGGACTCATCCTCAAATTTCTTTGAAAATGGTGCATATTGCTGCTACTATACTTTTGTCCTCACTCCAGCATTAAAGGACCAGTGATGTATCATGGGTATGGTATATGCATATAAATACTGTAACTTAAAGGGGCATTAAGGGTTTTCTGTTTTGAATATAAAAGGACCACTGTCGTTTATTTACAAGTAAAACTCATATGATTATTTGCTGTACATAGACCTTTAAAAACAGTATGGCATTTAAACTAAATAAAAAATAACAATGTATTTGCTTTTAAGCTGTTAGTTTTCCCCTAGAACAGATCTGCGTATGTCCTCTTACCTGTGTCTTTAAGTGGTGTGGTCAGCCCTGTGTGCTGGACTATCATGGAACTTGGAAGAAGGCTGGGCAGATGTTACTGGTCCTGACACATCATATCATAAGCTCCATCCCTACTGACTAGTAAGAGGTAACATCTCTATTGTAACATGATTGCGCCTGTCTCACAGGCCCAACCTATGGACAGTTCATGAACCATCATAGCCTTGCCCACGTTACTGAGCATGCTCAGTCTGAAGCAGAACCTACACTGGTCAAACTTTATTTTTAGTCCAGCAAACAGGAGTTTGCCATGCCCCTGATGAGACAAGTAGAAGATATGCAGCTTTGCTTGAGGAGAAAAATTATATAGTTTAAACACTTAAAAACTCTTTTTTTCTATTAACTGAAATCTTCCAAACAGTCTCTTCAAAAGTTTCCCCCCTGTGGCTCGTGCATACAATGTTTAAAAAATACTAGATGTTCTAGCAAATGGCAGGCTGTGCCTCACAGCCACATTTCAGCAAAATGCTACTGAGAATCAGTCTTGCTAGTACTATATAAACACTGCATGCACAAGCTAAAGGAGCGGACCTTTGCAAGGACTGTTTAAAAAGTTTCAGTGAGTAAAAAATTGCTTTTAAGCATTTGTCAATAAAATGATTTTTAAATGTGCAAATAAACAGTTACTTTATTTTAATATAAAAAAGGAGAACTCTCCATGTCCCTTTAACTTGATAATGGACACAATATAGTTAGGAAGTTAAAATAATTTACTGTGGCCTTTAATTTTTAACAATTATATAAATTTTTGCTTTAACCCTAGTAGATTTCAACACCTAGATGGAATGGAAAGACCATTCATACTACTTTTAAAGTTTCTTATTGAAAGACTGCCACCTTGCATAACCACTTGAAATAGGACTGAATAGAAAGCAAGTCCCAACAGGATAACGTTCCCTTTCAGGCTGCAAGCAACCAGCTGTCCAAGATGTGTTAACCTTGATTACGCTGCTCCTGTAAGGGTTTTTATGTGTTAATATATCACATAGAAACTAACATGGCTATTACATGCGCCTCGTACCAAATCTCTGTGCGTGCTCACTATCTCTACCCTTCTTAAGCTTTCTCATTCTTTTATACCTGAAGTTTGGATAAAGAGCTATTACTTTCTGGTAAGTCTTATGTGTTCTCTCTAACATCTGTGGGTGTTTACACTTACCTAAAAAAATATGTGTATTCTTAATCTCCCGTAACAGCAACTAAACCCCTTAAAAGAACATTTACGTGGTACGTAACAATTACCAAGTGCTCCTAATGTGAGGAAAAATCTCAATCAAGAAGCATTTTACATAACCAGATTAAACTAAATTTCAGACTCAAACATCCGAAACACAAAAAAAAGCTTTTGTAATGGTCTTAGCATGCAATGTGTATCTCCTGCCCTATAATGCCATGATAGATGTGTGAAATTAATATATAAAGTGTTGTGTATGAATGTGCAATGTTCATGTGCAGTAATAATTAACTTCAACATTGTATTTTTCAATTAGTGTGTGATTCTTAACACCTTAACATGTGAAACAAGGCTTACTACATTGGTGTTAAGTCTGTACATTAAGTGTGGTCAACAGTCCATGATTGTAGTATTTTTTTATTTGTGTATTCAGGTTCACTTAGGAGGAGCGCAGGGGAGTGACTAAATTGAGTATAATAGAGTTATTTGCCTAGGCTCAATCTAAGAGAACCTGAAATATACTGCAATCTTGGACTGTTGTGGGCAGTCATAACACAGACTAAGCAACCACTATTATGGTTTATGTGCAATCATCCATTCCAAAATAAAAGGCAGATTAAAGTTTAATGAAAAATTTATCAATGTAGAAAAAGCACAAGCAAGTTTCAGAGAGCTGTCCCTCAATGGACTGGGCCATCTCCAGTTTCTAGTTGTGCCCGATCCATCACATCTCATGGAGCAGCTCTCTTTGGAAACCCTCCATTGACAGGAAATGCCAGCCCATATCATGGCTGTGCTGCTGGTTCTGGCTGTCCACTTATTGTACCTGCACCTCAGATGTGTGAGAGGGTTGCTATAGGGGAGTGCTTGATGCTACCAAGAAGGATGGTGGTGGTGGTAGTGCAGGAGTCGGTTGTTGTGGGGTCGGAAAGGAGAGGTCTGTGCGAAGAGGGGTTGAAGGGTCAAATGATACCATGGTATCTGAACATCCTGCAAATTCCTCTACATTCCACTTGATGTCTTATCCCCTTCTAAGCAATTTCCTTGTTTGTTTGCTGCTCCTCCCCCTGCAGCGCTGCCAGTGGGGCTGTGGGAGAAGAATAGCAGATATTTATTTTCTATTTTTCATAATAATCACATCATGCAGTGTTTGTTAAATTTTCAACTATGGGTTGCAGGGGGAAATTTGGGAAATAACTTTATAATACTAATAACTATTGATGTCATGGGTCTGGGGACATAATCTAGGTTGTTATCTTACTGACATACCCATGGATTGTCCTCATAGTTATGTTTGACATGGATTTGTGTCATTTTAAAGATTTTGGGCACTATTAAATTGGCCTATTTGTAGTTCCTGAAGCCTGTAATGGATCCCGCAACAGTTATGGCTATTCAATTTGCCTGTTTTAGCAACACGCAAGGGATCTGAGGGTTACAGGCTGAAAAACACAGCGTGTGCCAAATCTTAACTCCGACCCAGCTAAGCCTTTGATCTTTCAAGCCAGTAAATGTTACAATTGTAAAACGCTATTAAATTACTACAATTCCCCAAAGACGCACTTGCGTTAAAACCCGTCAATGGCAAATGTAGCCAAAAATCCTACAGGAACTAGAGAGGACACGCAAGGGGGTTAAACTCCTGTCCGTAGCACTGTAAAAGCAAATATAAACACACTACTGTATTTTAAATTACAGGAAAAGTGATAAAAGTTATTAAAATTACCAGCACAACATTGTCAAGCTCGCAAATATGCATTAAAAAATTATTTTATTTATGTTTAATTTGTGTGTTATATCGATCCCGACAATCAATGTGTTAATACATATAATAGAACTTGCATGGACTAGAATATTATATTCATTTTTTTTCATATTGCATTATTTCTGGAATGTGTGTCCGATCGCAACTCGGACTTCAAAACCGTAAGTGTTTAAAATGTAAACTGCATGTTTTAGTGATGTAATGATGATGGTCTCTTTACTACTGGCTCCATCTAAACCCATAACTACGGGTTTGAATAATTCATCATATTTACGCCCGGAAATGCTATGTGCCGCATCAGGGTTTACAGATTTGGATTCCGGACATGTCGTTGCGGCCTTTTCTAATTTAAATCGGTCTGTAACTCCTGAAAATTTCAATTTGAAATTTGCAGGAGTTACAGAGTGATTTTAATTTAATAGGGCCCATCGTCTCTTTCTTCTATATTATTATCAATATCACATCACATATTGTTGTGTGCGTTTCAGGGGAACATGACAACAGCAATGTAATCAAAGCCTTTGACTGTTAAATTGAAGATTTTCAGTAAAAAAAAAATTACGCTCAGGACTTACATATTCCAGCATAGCTAAGCATAACTGTGTTTCCTGTACACAAGTTACAGAATGCTATTGTATAATGTGCTATGGTTATAAAAGTGTGATTAAACAGGACTGACTTGGGTGCGAAGAACCTCTTACTATGACTTTTATGGACAGCTGTATTTCATGAAAATCTTCTCTTTTTTGTGAAATGTGTAACAACATTAGCAGTTATAGGAGTCAATAGTATGAAAGCTGTCAAAAATTACTTTAACAAACTCTAATAATATCTAGTAATATCTGGGACCTACAATCCTTGTCATTTTTCTTGTTCAGTTTGTCATGGGGCAGGTACACAGAGAGAAAGTAGGATATGCACTTTGTAGTACAATTGTCAAACCATGTTTAATGGAGAGAGGAAGGTTTCAAATGCTAAAGCTGTCACTCATCAGGGATTTCACACCCCCTTAAACACCTTTCCAACAAACAATGCTAAAGAGGCACAATATGGAATTCACTAGATAATAGCTATATTGTTATAAAATTAAGATTTTCAGGCGGTGTTATGCTCATGGTAATGTTGTTAGTTTGCTACATACTTCACAAAAATATATATTTTTCATAACCAGCATTATTTTAATCAAAAATCTAAATTTTTAGTGCATTGATCTACTCCCAAATTAACTTTCTGTATTCCCAAAAATACTTTTCCATCTATGACACACAGTTAAGTAGTTTATGAATGCAATGTGTAGATATACACAAGTACACTAATCAAGAGTATTACAGGATTCGTGTATACAAATCTTTTAAAGACATGTTGAGAGTGTGATTCTAGGCTTACATCATTTTGTTATAATCAGCGTTAATTCATTTCCCTGTAGAACCATGGAGAGCAGATTGCTTTGACAAATGAATATTACAGCAGCGAATCCTGGAGAACATGTTAAGCTGTTTACTCTTGCCTGTAGCATTTCCTGATTTTGTTGTTTGTTTGTGGTTAAAACAAATGATTACTTCCATTTTGTGAAATTTCCACCTGATTGATCTCAAAAGCATTTCTGTTTTAACATTTACAATTACAGCCACCCCTGAAATCATTAAGTACCCACAGAATGTTGTGTGTGGTGAGATTCTGAAACTATACTCCATGACGATGAGCATCTGGAGATGTTGCTAGAACTATCTCAGTGTCACAACCTCTATCTGAACAATACGGCTACATTACTCCTTAAAGGGCAAATATAATGGTCATACAATAGGGCTTTGTTTGTTTATTTAGTTATCAGTTAGAAATTTAAACTGTGATTGGAGAAACAAATTTTGATATAGTTTTTAAAATTTACTGTTGAATTGCTCGGTTGCTTTCTGCAGATGTGCTTCTATTAAGTGTCCAGGATCTTAAAATGGAGTCTCACCCAAAATCAACTTTCTTTCTTTCTGCTTCTCTATTACTTCCCCTTGTTTTCCCTCCCTCCCAACCCATTTTCTCCACTCTGCCTCATCCTTCCCCTCCCTTGCCTACCTCTCTGCTATGCTTCACACCCCTACCCTGTTTCCCTCTGCTTTTCCCGGGGCACCCTTCTCCGCTGTTCCCCCTCCCTTGTCTCTTCCCCTTTGTCTCTTCTTCTAATGACTCTTTGTTCCTCTGCCTCTCCCCTCCCTCACTGTTGTTTCCTCTGTCTTCCTCTTCCTCATCTTCCTCTCTCCCATCTGCCTCATTCCCCCATTGTCTCTCTTCCCTTGACCTTTCCTTTGCCACTTTCTGCCTCTCCCCTCACTCTCCTTCCTCCCTGACCGCTGGCCCTTCTTTCTCTATATGCCTCTTCCTCTGTATGTCTTTCCCCACCTCTCTCTCCATCTGCATGTCACTTTCTCTCACCCAATTTCCGCCTGCCTCTCATTCTCAACAGCAGCTGTCACGCTCTTTTTTTCAACATCTTTGTTTCTTCCCTCCCTCTTTCACTTTGCCCTGTCTCTTTCTACTCCTTTATCTGTCTCCACCCTTTTGTCCTCCCCACTCCATCCTTCTGTCCTTCCCTCTCAAAACTTTGTGTTTATCTCCCTCTTTCTCTTCCCATTCCTCCTTTATCCTCTTCTCTCTTGCACCCTCCTATCTCTCACCTTCCTTTCTGTCTGCTGTCCCTTTCTTACTCTGTCCCTCTATTCTCTGTTTTTCTTCTTTCAGACTATTCTATGTTATCCACCTATTCTCTTCTTTTTCCCAGCCTCCAGCCAATCACCCCTTGGGGTGTATCCCATTGTGATTGGCTGAAGGTAATAAAGCCTTCTGATTGGTTTAAAAAAGATTGACAGGTGCATTAGCCAATCAGAATGGGATATGGGCGTGTATCCCATTCTGATTGGCTTACACCTTGGCGCCTTCTGATTCTTCTGATTCAGCCAATCAGAAGGCGCCATTGCCAATTGCCATTGCCATTGCCGGGGCAGAAGAGGAGGAGCACAGGGACATCGCGCAAAGGTAATTTCACTATATATTATGTTTATTTTATTTTATTTTGTGTGTGTGTATTTAGTACTAATCTAATGTTTATTTTTAACAGGGGCCACGCCGGAGAAGAAAATAAGAAGGACGGGGACATTCTGGAAAGGTGAGTAGAATATTTCGAATATTTCAAATGTTTCTTTATTGTATGTAAATGTGTTGTACTATTTTTTTTTCCACTAGGGGGCCGATCTGAAGGGACATCTGCAAAGGTAAGTGGTCTTAATTATTTTATTTTAGGTTAGATTTAGGGCTTGTATATGTAGATAGGATGTATGGGATGTTAGGGGGGATGTATTTTAGATAGATAGGAGGGTATGTATGTATTTTAGATAGGATTTATTGTATTTTAGATAGTGGGGTATGTATGTATGTTAGATAGGATTTAATGTATTTTAGATAGTGGGGTATGTGTGTATTTTAGGTAGGATTTTATGTATATTAGATAGTGGGGTATGTATGTTAGATAGGATTGAAAGTATTTTAGATAGTGGGGAATGTGTGTATTTTAGATAGGGGGTATTTTATTTTATTAGTATTGTATTGTCATGTAATGTATATATTCTGTATGTATTTCCTTTTCAGGTGTGTAATTTTTATTTTCTGTAGTGGGGGGTTGTAATGTAGGTTTTTATTTTCTTTAATGTTGATTTTTTATTTTTTGTGTCTTAGGTTTTTTTATTTTCTGTAATGTAGATTTTTTTTTACTTTTTGTGTCTTAGGTTTTTTTGTATTTTCTGTAATGTAGATGTTTTATTTGCTGTGACTTAGGTTTCATTATTTTTTGTAATTAGTAAGGAGGGGGGTTTATTAGGGGGTAGGTAGGTAGTGTAGGTGTTAATAGGTTAGTGTAGAGGGGGGTTATTTTATATTTAATGGTTTATTGGTATAGTGCAGTATAGTGTTTGTACTTGGTGTCATGAGGGTCCTTGAGGACCGTCATGGCACTTATATTGTTAATGTTAGGGTTATAACTGTCTTTATATACCCTTATGGGACTGATGGGGTTAAATAGAGGCTTATTATGGTCTGTATAGACCCCCATAAGAGGTTATTATTATTATTATTTATTATTATTATCTTTATTCATATAAAGGTTGTGTTAAATAGGCTTTGATGGGGTTAAATAGGCCCAGTTAGGGTTCAATAGGCCCAGTTAGGGTTACATAGGTACTGTTAGGGTTAAATGTGTACTGTTAGGATTAAATAGGCCCACGGTTGGGTTAATGGTGTATAGTTAAGGTTAATAGTGTAGATTATGTTGGTCTGTATTGACCCCTATGAGTGACAGGGTTAATTAATGGATTATGGGGGTCTCTATTGACCCCCATGAGTGACAGCGTTAATTAAGGGATTATGGGGGGCGGTTTTGACCCCCATGAGTGACAGGATTAATGAAGGGCTTATGGGGGTCTGTATTGACCCCTATTAATAAGTCAATAAATGAACTGTTCTAGTCCATGTGGATTCCATGATATGTATTAACTCCTTGATTCCCGGGATTGATATAATATAAAAATAAAACATTAAAAACATATTTTTGTATTGCAGATTTGCGAGCTTGAGACTGTTGTGCAATTAATTTTAATACCTTTCCTTGCTCTCCCAGTATTTTTAAGGAAAGTACTGTGTGTTTATTCGCTTTTGCGGTGTTACATTTGCCATTTACGGGTTTGAAGGCAATTGCGGCCTTGATGAATTGTTGTAATTGAATGTGCGTTTTTAGCACTGTTAACATTTGCAGGCTTGAAACATCAAAGGAGGAGATAGGACGGAGTTTTTGACATCTGCAGTGCTTTTGAACCTGTAAATCCCAAATCGAATGTGATTAGCAAAATGTAGCCAATTAAATATCAGTAACATTTACGGACTCCATTACGGGCTCAAGTAATTGTGATTTGGACAATTTAATAGGGGTCTTGTTATTTGTCTTCAAGTGTAGATCTTCAAATATGACTATTTTACGTCTTTGACCACATTATAATAAGGTCTGCAATGAGCCATGGTAATTTCCAATGCAGCATTGCTTATAATATACCCTACTTAGCCCTTTTCACAATGAGATTGGTGTAGTACATGCATGTTATTGGGTCAGACATAATTTGTGCTATTGGTGCAGGGGCCATACTGGTTGGCAAACCTGCAATGGTTGGCAATATTTAAATAATGAGGGATGACAACAACAAAATCAGCTAAATAATACCATGTCTGTGCATGGTGAGTTAAACTACATATTAATAAAATATCTATCTAACATTAACACGTTCACTAGCCCATTACCCCCTATGAGCCCAAATATTCTCCAGGACTCCCCTTGTGGGTGGCAGAAAAATCCCATTGGCATCCCATTGAGGGCCTCCATGGAATAATTACTAACACTTATAAATAGAGTTAATCAGAAACTAGACCACTGGTGCAAAGCTGCATTTACAAGGGGGAAGGGGGAGAGAGAGAAAGAGAGGCAGAGAGAGAGAGAGGGAGGGGGGGGAAGAGAAGGAGAGAGTGAGGTGGGAGAGAGGGGGACAGAGAGGGAGGGAGAGAGAGGGAGAGAAGGAGGTGAGAGAGGGAGGGGGAGAGGAGGGATGAGAGAGGGATGGGGGAGAGAGGCAGGGGAGAGAGGGAGGGGGAGACAGGGAGGGAGGAGAGAGGGAGGGACAGAGGGAGGAAGGAGAGAGGGAGGAGAGAGGGGGGAGAGAAGTGGAGAGAGAGGGGGAGAGGAAGGAAGGGAGGGGAGAGAGAAAGAGAGAGGGAGGGGGAGAGAGGGAGGGGGAGAGAGCGGGAGGAGGGGAGAGAAAGGGAGGAGGGAGAGTGGAAGAGAGAGGGTGTGGGGGGAGAGAGGGAGTGTGGGGAGAGAGAGGAGACGGAGGGGGAAGAGAGAGGGGGAGAGGAGGGGTGAGAGAGGGGGAGAGAGAGGGGGGAGGGAAGGGAAGAGGAGAGGAGAGGAGGGGTGAGAGAGGGGGTAAGAGGGAGGGGGAGAGAGAGGGGGGGAGATGAGGGGTGAGAGAGGGGGAGAGAGAGAGGGGAGAGGAGAGGAGGGGTGAGAGAGGGAGTGAGAGGGAGAGGGAGTGAGAGGGAGGGGGAGAGAGAGGGAGTGGTGGAGAGAGACTTATACGTGTCCTTATATCCACTTTGTGGTGCACATGTCCTTATATTGCCACATTTCCAGACTTTTTTTTTTTTAAATGTAAATGTCTAAATAACCATATCTTTTTTGTAATAAGACATAGTTTGTTTCCAGTGTGTGCTGATTGAGCAGGATGGTTATGCTGTGTCCATACCTGCAGCACAGGAAGGGTTAAGTGTAGCCTCTCAGTGCAGACCCTCCCCTCCCCCAGTTATGTCCCGGCTCCCCCTGCACGCGCTCACTCCAATAAACAGCCACTGTTTCACGCTTAATTGGGAATGAAACTAATGAGATATTTATGACCCTTGGGTAGCTTTTCCCACGTACTTAACACACTAGACCCCACTTTAAAAGAAGCAGAGTAAGCCCTCCTCTTGCTGCCCACCTCTTGCTCCCTCGCCATTTTGTTATAAACACTGCAATATTATTATGTCAAAGTCTCGCTCACTGTTTTGTTTTTTGTTTTCAAATCAAAAGCAGCTGTTTTGCTCCAGGCAGCTTAATTAATAACATAAGCGAAGACACAGTAATGACAGTTACATTTGGACTGAGGTAAATGAGTCTGGGGCCAATCAGCACCCACAAGGTACATCAGCCCCCTAAATACAGGAGCCATGCTACTTTATATTAACCCTTGTCATCTCACTGGGGAGAATAAAGAGGTAAAGTGTATATGAAAACACAGTCCTATAGGATATATATATATATATATATATATATATATATATATATATATATATATATATATATATATATATATATATATGTGTGTGTGTGTATCTATATATATATTAGATATTAAATTATTAGATATACATATATAGATATATATATATATATATATATATATATGTATGTATATATATATATATATATATATATATATATATATATATATGTATATATATATATATATATATATATATATATATATATATTTATTCTACAATTATCATTTAGTGTATGGTGAGCACTAGAGTGAGAAAAGCTCTCCACCGTACAGGGTACAGAAAATGAATAATACATTATTAAGCCCATATATATATATATATAAGTTGACTAGGATCTATCCTGTTATGGTGTCTGGGACAGGTCCTCAAATAAAATTATAATAATAACATTAATTGAAAACACATATTATATATAGACAACCGTTCTAACCTCTTATGGTAGCGCAGCACAAGGCAGCAGCCGTGGTGGTGAGCATCCGCTAGATGGCGCTACCGATATTTTGCAGCGCTACCGATATGTGAGAGACGTTCTAAGCTTATAATGTTAGCCTCACCCTACCCCTAATCCACAACCCTAACCCTAACAGTTTTCCTAAGCCTCAGAATATTGGCAGCGCAATCTAGCGGATGCTCACCGGCACTGCTGCTGCCTTGCGCTGCGCTACCATAAGAGGATAGGACCGTTATCTATATATAATTTGTATTTTCAATTAATGTTATTATAATAATTTTATTTGAGGAAAATAATAAGTAATGCATTGTTATGAGTCACAAGGGTTAATTCTGTATACATTTTGTATTTAATATTTTCTCCAAATGCCCAGAAATGCCAGTGGTATTTGCTTTGTACACATCTCTGTAATGTTATGTTCCCATAGATTCCCAAGCAGTTGCATACACAATTGTTGAGACCTAGCCACCTAAATCAATGATTTGTGCCTCTAACTCTTTGGAATATTTGGCAATAAATGTGTCAAATGAAACAGAGCACTATTCACATTTTTTTCCCTTAGCCCTATAATGGGAAACAACAAATAAACTAGGTTTAGGTTAATGGGACTTAAGGGAGCACAGAGTCCTGCACCAGGAGGTTTAACCCATTAGTGCTGCAAATGTCTACAAAGTAATGGTTGCTTTCCTGGGAAATGGGTTATACAAAATAATATTACTTTCATGGGAAATGTATTCTGTCACTGATATTATGTTGTATTCTTATAAACAGGTGAGTAGGCAGCAAATTGGAAAACAATTATACAAAGTGCTTAAATGAGCTTACTACCCTCATAGGAAATTATCTTTGCAGGTGTTTGTTGGAATATTTGGGGGCCGTACATTATAGATATATAAGACATTTTATTAACAATTACAAAACCTTTGTAGCCTAATACAAAATGTCCTTTGCATTTTGGACTATTTATATTACATAAAATGTTATATACATTAAAACAAAGGAAAAAAAGCCTGCTGTGTACACTACAAGTTATTTGCAATTGATGTGCTAGAGAAGGATATGGAGGTGTTATATACTAAACAATAACAATGTAACCAGTGTTATACCATTCTAGTGTATTAATGTTGTTACATTGTTACTAAGTGTATTTATAAGTCATAATCTGTTGTGTCTTGTGTGTGGATACATAATATAAAAGTAATAAGATATTTCTAAATTCTGTAGCATGGTTGTGTTTTAACTTGCTAATGTATTTTGCTGAACAAACACACATTTGTCAGGGCTGCCACCTTCCAGACATTTGCTAATTCCATCATCCTGACTTTCTCCTGTGTCCCCTTTCACAAGACATTAGCTTTTTTGTTTTGTAAACACAGCCCATCCACATAATGAAGTCGTCAAAGAGGCATCACCCATTACTGAGCCCAATACAGATAAGAACAAAGGCTCATTAGGGCACTTTTCCTTTAAAAAAAAGTGTTTATCCTTTGTCTTGAAAACACAATTATCCCAAATTAGATCTGTTTTACTTACTTTGCTATTATATTTTTGAATGTAATTATCAGGACTTTCTAGACAGTGTTGCTTTATGTGTAAATCTTGTGCTAAACTCATTAACTAAACTTCATATTTAAATGTATTCTGTTTTCCAAGTCTCTGATAAAATAATCCTTATTTTATCTCATCATTTGTTTGTTATATTATTCCTTGCTTTCTTTTCCATCAAATAGTAATTTATTGCTCCACTGGTCTGTTACAGCCCCATCAAGAGGTATCTCATCTCCTAATTGCAGGGTCAGAACTCTTATAATAAATGGCACAGATGAGGCTATTGAGAATACAGAGACCAGTTGAGGGTGTCTGCAGGATCTGATCTTTTGTCTGGTTTTTGGAATAGAGGTCACTGCCTAAGCTGGTGTTCCACAGTCCTGGGAATTTACTGCCATCAGATAAGACTAAAGTCAATACAATAAAGCTCACTGGTAAAAACAACAGATGGAATTGTAGTTTTTTTTTTTAGTCCTGCCAGGCCTGAAAAAAATCACAATGAAGCTTCTTTGCAGTTTGTTGCATGGTCAGTGCACAGGGTGAGAGTTGGTGGATTCTTTTGTGTTGTATGGGACATAAATATTTCACACATGTACTATATTGCTGTTATCATTTGGTTTAATATCAACCACTATGATGATATTGTATTGTTTTTTACTTAAATATATACATGTTATCAGTTTGCTAAGATATTTAGCAATTTGTGCCACTTAGCATCATGTTGTTTATTATCAAACAACTGATCTTTGGATTCTTTCCATGGCCATTTTGTTTAGTACATTATAAGTGTTCATGTTTGTTTGTTCTCTGATCTTGTGACTCTGGTATCATCTCCATATGTGCATCATCCCCAATGAACAAGACAAGAGACACCTTTCCAGTGAAGTTTGTTAGATAAGGAAGTGATGTATTTGGGGTGACAGACATTCTCAAAGAACTCTGACAAGGAACATCAGTGACTTAATGTTTTTCTGTTCAATGTTAATTTGCTTTCTTCCTGGGACCTGGATACATGTGTCTGTTTTTTTATCAGAGGAACAGGAAGTGGCCCAGATAATCAATGGTATTTATGTAGATATAAAGCTATACATATGTACTTACTAGATAGGATAAAATGTCCAGCTGTAAGTTTATTGTTGATATGACCTTTTTTTAAAAGAAAAATACATGAATACAATTATTATTATTATTATCATTATTATCATGTGTTCACTGTTGGGTATTCAGTCTATGAATTTGATAAAATAACAGCCTCCACATTGTGCACTTCAAATAGCATGTTATAAACATTATGAAAGGTTTTTGAAAAATGAAAAATAATATGTAAACTTGTCTGTTGCTAATGTAATTAAAAATAACATGAAATGCATAATTCTTGTAGATCTCATGGCAGACAAGTATGACTCATCCATTAGCTCATTGGTTGACAGGGCAAACTCCCAGAGCAGTTTTAACCTTTGAATCATTTTATTCTCCTTTGAGAGAATATTTTTTTTAAAAAACGAAACACATATATATTTATATATACCCTCTTTGAGATGCAATAAAAAATAAAATTCTCTCAATGTCCCTTCAAATAAACCTATTTTCCTCCCAAAAAGTTTTTATTACGTAACCAAATAAACAGGAAATTGACATAAAATCCAAGTAACAGGTTTGGCATTATTGAAGTACAGTATCACCAGATTAAGGGAAAACCGAAAAAGGCTAACATTACACTGCACCATAGGAAAATACCATATGATAGTCAAAATAAATATAAACAAAAAGATTTATCCCCACCTGTGGGAAGGTCTAAATGGAACCAAGTTACTTAAATTTTTCCAATTTTCTAGGAAAAAATATCACCATAAATAAAACTGATTAATAGGCAAATAAACCTATTTTTAATATCAGCAGTAGCCAAAATTCACTACATTTCTTGGAGCATGGAATGTGTTTGATTGAAGCTATATGTATATTATACTTTATTTAAAAACAAATAAGAACTAAATATACTGCACAATTGAATATGTATTTTACTATATATATATATATATATATATATATATATATATATATATATATATATATATATATATATATATATATATATAAAGAGTCTAAATATTAGGTTTGCTATTTTGGAAAGTAAATTACAATTGATGTGGCAAGAAGATGGCAATGAGAAAATGAAACACAGTAAACCATTAGTATAAATATATTCAATCTATTAAACCTTAATTACCAGATAAGCGTGATCAGTTAACCTTCTATAATGAAATTAACTAAAAACTCAGTAGTCTTAAATACATCTACTCATGCTAATGATTGTGCTTTAGTTTCTTGGATGTTTTTCAATTAAATTATTGAAATTGCCAGCAACCTCTAATGAAGAAGTAAGTGCAAATCATGCCCATCCTGTCCTTATCAGTGAAGATAAGGGCAGAGGAAGGTCTTTTTTTTGAGCATGTACAAAGTAAGTGATATCAGAGAAAAGACTGAACAGAGATAGATGAAATTAAAATTCCTAACTCACTTCAGTATACTTATAAAAAAACTACAAAACTGATCAAAACTTAAAAATAATACATATGTATGTAAATAGGGGGCAATCATCTGCTTTACAAACACTTTATGAACTTTTGATGTGTTCATCCTTTTAGTATAGTCACATAAACACCATATGGAAATCATTATACAAAATGTAGACTTTTAACACAATTTAATTTGTCATTTGATAATTTAAGCTTCATTTAAATGTTAAGTATATTGGTGAAAATGTCCCTCTTTAACTAGACAAAACCACACAAAGGAATTTAACCACAGTAGGTCACCAAAAATAAAAATGGCAATACACAGTACTCAGAAATCTAGAAGTATAAATATGCTGATGACATATGAGTGTTGACTATTGAATAACACATATGAATCCCCCTACCTGCTTACTATATGTACCCCTCAAATATGGGATAGCGGGTTTAAAACCCTTTTACATAGACCAACCTTTTGCCGTGGAGAGGGTATAGGAAAAACTTTATGGGAGTCCACCAGATGCCTTATAAGCCTAGTGCAGTTGAGTCTGAGTCTGTTCAACAAAGGTTTTGTCACATGTAAAATATTTACATATTCTGGTGTGCTGAATTAAGAAACATAATCAGAATTTGTCTATCACGCAGAGAAAAGAGACACAGGGGAAAGGGGGAAAGAGACAGAAGGGGAAAGGGGGAAAGAGACACAGGGGAGGGAGGAGGGGGGAAAGAGATACAGGAGTGTCAGGAGGGGGAAAGAGACAAAGTGGAGGGAGAGGGGAGAATGAGACACAGGGAAGAGGCAGAGGTTAAAGGAGTAAAGAGACAGAGGGTGAAAGGGACACAGAGAAAAGGGGTAAAGAGACAAAAAGGGAAAGGGAGAAAGAGACACAGATGAGGGTGGAGGGGGGAAAGAGACACAGATGAGGGAGGAGGGGGGAATAAAACACAGGGGAGGGAGAGGGGGGAAAGAGACACAGGAGAGAAAGATGGGGGAAGAGACACAGGAGAGGAAAAGGGGGAGGAGAGAGACAGAGGGGGAAAAGGGTGAGAAAAGAGACATGGGGAGGTAAGAGACACAGGGAAGGGAGAGAGGGGAAAGAGATACAGAGGAAGGGGAATGGGGAAAAAATATTATCCCGTCATTTATGATGGGCAAACTAGTAGCATATAAAGCATTAATACTAAATCAATATTACTTCAATGTAGTCCATTGAATGCGAGGGGAGTTATGTATAATATTAATAGAGTCATGAGGCTAGACAGGCATAGAATAGCTTATAATCATTTTGATATTGAATATATCAGTTGAGTTTCAGATTTCATCATAGTAGCATCACAAGCGTTTTTCGTTTTAAAAAATGTGTTGTATTGTACTTAACATAGTTAATATGCCTTGAACTTGTATAAGCAGTAAAAACATTATCTTTTACCAACAAAGAGCTCTCCATACTAAAGCCTCCAGAAAATCGGAGCTTGGGTGAAGATGACTTTGATGATGACAAGGCCTGGCGGGGCAACACAGGAGACTTATTACATAGTGACCCAATATTTGAAGGTAGTATTCCATCTTCTGATCCTCATTTGCTAACTCATTCTGCTCTTAATAACCTAGATTATTAACTACATTTATCTATAAATTAACCCAAAATATTAACTTTAGAATGAAACATAGGAATCTACTTAAACTGAGTAGGTCTTTTCTGAAAAAGCAAAGATGAATTTATACATATGTTTCCCAAAGAGAGCAATCTTATATACTATGCTGATGTATATTCTGCAATGGAGACTTTGGGCCGCAGCATAATCCTTGTGAATGGCGTCTGTTGATTGATTCTTTGTTGCATTCATTGAGTTTGAAAGCTTTGCTACTACCCAATGAAAATGAATACTCCTCTATTCCACTAGCCCAGTCTGTTCACATAAAGATGTCATATGGAAATATGAATCTTCTGTGGACCAGTATCCAATCTGAAATGTAACTATTCTGTCACTTTCACTACATTCACTACATTTCTTGGAGCATGGAATGTGTTTTGTTGAGGCTATATGTATATTATACTTTATTCAAAAAGTTAAATAAGAAATAAATATACTGCACAATTGAACATGTTTTTTCTACTTCAAATAAATTATAAGTATAATAATTTAAATTTAACAACATTTTGGTAATAATCTTCCTCTTTGATGTGAGGTTAAAATTAAGATACAGAGATTGAGCTAAACAATTAAAAAAATAATAAAAGCATGACTTTGTAAGTTAATACATTTGATCTATTTGTGCTGTTTTCTTTTATGTTTATGTATTATTATTTGTTTTAAGTTTATGATCTGCATGCATAAAAAAAAATAATATAATGTAAGTTTAATATAAATAAATACATTTCCAAGAATAAGTGAGCTTAAAATCAAAGAAGAAGGAATATTTGAGGGTCTGGAAAAAAGGGCATTCCTTAAGTTCACAAGGTCTACAGAATAATAACCAAATTATTTTTTTAGTGTAATAAATATATTTTAATCACTTTATAACCATGGGTGATAGAATAAATTGTAAATCATATTTAAAGTAAGCATTTAAAGTAAGCAAGTCTGACAAAAAGATGTTTTTTTGTTATCCAGTGTAAAGCAATAACATGGATCCATTGTAACAGTTTGTTACACAAATAAACATTAGGGATACCTGCCTTCCACATGGTGGTGAAGTGGCGTGGGATGGTGATAAAACATAATACAAAGGCAATCCTTAATCAATATCATGTCCCTACCTACCAGCAGGGCCAGATCTAGCTTTTTGGAGCTCCTAGGCAGTGAACTGAAGGAGCCCCTGTCAGTGAGTACACAAGGTATGCACAAATCCATTCTTGCTTTTTCTGTGCGTGTCAGGTTCTTTTCCTGTTGTAACTCTCTTGTTCTAGGTGGTTACTCTCTAGTTGCCAGTATATGAAGTGCAGCATTTCATTTTTTTATGCCAGGAACCATTTTTTTTATAAAAGTGGCGCCCCTCACAGGGAAGCACCCTTAGGCGGCTGCCTAGTTGGCCTAATGGGTAATCTGACCATGCCTACCAGGGGTATAGGAACTAAGATAATTCTAGAGGAGGGGGGGTTAGATACAGCTCACTCGATAGTCAGAACACTTAACAGCTTCTATACGCACACATACACACAATAAGAAATCTGCCCCCCTCACCCCCCCTCCAGTACCTACACCCATGCTACCTACCTATATAGGAAGTATTTGAGTTTCCTCTGTTTTACCTATGTTTTTGTTCGAGGATCCTTATGATAAGGATTCCACTGGAGTTAATTCTAGTCTTGTAGTATAGGTGCCATCTATTGTAAAGAGAAAAACAGACTATTATGTAGGCATACGGCATCAGTCATTACAGAAATGCTGTTTATCTATAAACAACATAAAACAGAATAATATATCTTGAATGATGCAATAAAACATATTTTGCAATATAATTCAATCGATCTGTATAAACTTTGCCAGAACATTGTGACTATATCCTACTCCTCTGTGACTACATATATTTATGTGTATGACGGGCTACTGATTTGCATCAATTATAAGACTGTATAATGACAAAACATAATTTAGTTAAAAAATGCAGGATCCACTGTTACAATGCCATGAAGTATTTTTCTAGTTATTGTATCATGCTCACTGAATACTTGTTATAATTATTCACAAATCTATTCAGGCATTAAGCTAAAGCTGTACAATTAAAGGACTGCTGTAAAATGCAGTTTGGTGGAAGTTATGTGTGTGAGAGGGGATTTTACATTTCTGGAAAGCTGTTGTTGCATCATTTGATGCAACTTCCTGCTTCTGGGCTAGTGAGGGGAAAGGGGTGTGGTGTCAATTTCAATCTTATCCCATTATAAGAGGTGTAGGCTCTACAGCGCCTCACACGCGGTTACAAACACCCACACAAGCGGCACTTTACCAAAATAGATCTAACACGCAATCACTATATACGGACTTAGCAGACAAAAATACGAGACGCAGAAAAAAAACATTACGACCTCGCAAAAATTCAACCTTAACGGCCGAATAGCGCGCACCTGAAAACATTAAAAACAGAATAAATACCCAGGACCTCTGCAAGTGAAGTTACACCTCAATTTAAGTCAAAATTTACGAATTTAGACACACGAAAATCCCCCAAGCGAGAGAAAAAATGGCTGCCGAAAAAAACGAAAACGAGGCTACAGGGCTCTAAAGACGCAAAACACCACCAAGCACATACAGCTTTTCAAAAAAGCCGTACAAGATAAAGATACACTCTTACCAAGGACGCAACATCATCCACAGCCGTGTACCATAAAATCATTCACCTCCATTTTACATACACATAAAAAATAAATAAAAAGCTTGCCCACAGCAAGGGGGGGCACCCAGGACCTCTGCAAGTGAAGTTGCACCTCAATTTAAGTCCAAATTCACAAGTTTACACGCACAAAAATCCCCTAAACGAGAGAAAAAATGGCAACCGAAAAAAACGAAAACGAGGGTACACGACCCTAAAGCCGCAAAACACCACCAAGCACATACGGATTTTCAAAAAAGCTGTATGAAATAAATATACACTTTTAGTAAGGACGGAAAATCATACACACCAGCGTACCACATGCCACATACACATTTGCTCCATTTCACAACACTAACACAATGCGTAAGTACACAGCTACACTAACGGCTTTACCTCGCGCACGCAGCCTATTTACACTACACACTGCACACATTGCTGATACTTACTCCTCAGCTCCAGAACCGTGCAAACCTACATCGGATGCTGCAGGAACATCAAAACAGATTGTCAGCTCTTCAGCACAATGCTTCCTGCATATATTACTTAGAAATAGGTCAAGTATATTCATTTATTAATTTATTAATTATTTCATTGGCATACAAGAATACATACGCACAAAAAAAATGTAAAAAAAAATAAGCGCAATAAAGACAAAAGACATTTACAGCGCGCCTCACAACCAATGCAAACGCTGCTCATACCACACAAAATGCACCAGGGGACAGCCTTGCAATAAGACCAAAAAACACATCAGCCCCGACCTTACAATGACAGCAAAAGCCCCTGTAATAACAAAAAAAAACAAAAAACAAAAAAAACAACAGCCTCGCAATAAGCGCCGAAGGTCCTCACGGTAAAAACTGTTTTACATTATGTCTAAAACAGCATTCCCTGGCTTACAATTTTATGCCCGTCCTTTTTTGACGGGCAATTTGCTAGTATGATATAATAAACACAGAAATTGATTCCTGTACTCATAAACAAAGTCTTTTTGGTCCATGACTTACACAACTGCTAATATCGTTAGTTTTGTACAAACAAGTGCATTTTTCTTGGACTTCAGATGTCCCTTAAACACTTTGAGCATCTTGCTGTGTCCTTGGGCCTGCTGCGGGCTCACACTCTGCTACAAATGTGGAGTTTTTCGATTGAACAAGCCCGCAAGTTATGGGCCGAAAGCTGAGACTGTAAACCATGCAATCGTTTGTAGCAGCAGGAACATGATCAATTAAGCAAGGCCGTAACTACCCATTTAGAAACACCCAATAGAAAATGAGACCGTCATCTTTACGTCAGTAAAACATGGAGGTTACATGTCAATCAATTAGTGTTTAGAGGTCCCATATGCGATCTGACTCTCAATTCGGCAATGTACAAAATAATAAAAATGAATGCCAATACTGTTCTAGTCCATGTGGGTGGCCTGATATGTATTAAATCATTGATTCCCAAGATTGATATAACCCCAAAATTAAACATAAAAAAAAATGTATTGACGATTTGCAAGCTTGAGACTGTTGTGCAATTAATTATAATGTCTTTTATCAATTTCCCCGTCATATACAGTGCAGTATTGATTTTTTTTATTTGCATTTACAGTGCTATGGACATGTCTTTAACCCATTAACGAGTCCTCTCTGGTACTCGTAGGATTTTCTCCTACATTTGCCGTTTACAGGTGTGAAAACAGACTAGGGGAATTGTAGCAATTGTATAGCGATTTGCCATTTTAGCGATCGTAAGTCATGTGAATGTGGAAGATCAAAAGCTTTGATGGGCTGTAAGTTCCGGTTTTAACAACCGCAAGGATTTCAAGCCAGTAACACGTAGCCCATTTGCGGCTCACAAAAAAGCACCAATCGAAATGCAAAATAACTTACGGCCTCCATTACGGGCTCCAGTAATTTACAATTGCTCAATTTAATCTTTATTTTCCTGGTATCTGCAGCTATAATAGGTATTACAGTGCTTTCCACTCAAGCTCAAGAATGATCCTCAAATTTGTTCCACCAATTATACAAAACACTTATTTCAAAATATTAATAATTAATGTACAGCTTTTTTACTTGGTTAGTTAATATTTTTTGTATCAAAATAAACCCACATGTTAACTTATCAGCTGTTATAAAAGAAAGAATGGATGTTATTACAAAAAATATTCAGCATAATAATTGCAGATCTAGCCCCAAGTTATTGTAACATTGATTGTCTTATTTTCACTTGTCACTAGTTTGAAATTTAGTGAATGTAGGTACGGTATCTATATAAGTATACTATATAAACCCAAGTCAAATTAGGAATATCTGTTGTCCATCACAATACCAAATAATCCAATACTAGCACTTTCTGCTAAGATTCTAAGCTCAGGACCCTTTAACTTCTGAATTTGGTAAACATGTATTTCCCTTGTTCTTATCCCCTGTGCAGTGCTACAGAATATGTTGGCGCGATACAAATAAAAGATAATAATAATAAATCCATGGGAGACCAAGATGTCAATGTATCTGGTAATTAGGTGTCTCTGCTCTTCTAGATTATTGGCTTTGGAAACATAGAGTGCAGGAGCCAAAGGACCTTGCATATACACAATTCACTGATTTAACCTTAAGTAAAATAAAAACAGACCTACCATATACTAGAATCAGCCATAAATCACCACAAGAGGCAATTTAGTTACATGGTATTATCTTCTAAAATAAAAATGAATCCTTGAAAACAGACATACCATTATATACAAGGATCAGCTATTAAAATACCATAAAAGGAAACTTACAGTTAAGCATTATTGTCTTCTGAATAAAAATTGACAAAAATGTACCAGCACTAGTAATGTCCCGAACACCGGAGAACTATTTGCGGTGATTTTCGCATGTTCGCGTTCGCAACGAATGGCGAACATATGCGCTTTTCGGTCCGCCCCCTATTCTTTATCATTGAGGAAATTTGACCCTGCACCTTACAGTCAGCAGACACATTCCAGCCAATCAGCGGCATACACTCCCTTCCAGAGCCTTCCATCTGTATGACAGCCTCCATTTTAGAATCATTCTGTAGCTGCATTCGTTGAGAGAGGAGATATATTCTACCTGCTGTTGATTTAATAGGGAAATAGATAGTCAGGCTGTGTATTTAGCTTTAACTACACACCTGAAGGATTCCTTTGATATCTGCTGCAAGGACAGCAACCCAAAAAGCCCTTTTTAGGGATAGAACATCATTTATTTTATTATATTATTTTTTTCTGCTGATTTAATAGGGAAATAGATAGCCAGGCTATGGCCCTCATTCAATTGCAATTTTGCCAATTGAATAGGGCTCTAAATAAGCACATAACATATATTTTTTAAATAAGTTTTTAGTTAGTAAACATCTATCCAAAAGCAAGTTTTTCACTAAGTAAAAACTTATGTAAAAATAATATGCTATGTGCTTATTTAGAGCCCTATTCAATTGGCCAAATTGCAATTGAATAAGGGCCTGTGTATTTAGCTTTAACTACACACCTGAAGGACTCCTTTGATATCTGCTGCAAGGACAGCAACCCAAAAAGCCCTTTTTAGGGCTAGAACATCATTTATTTTATTTTATTATTTTTTTCTGCTGATTTAATAGGGAAATAGATAGCCAGGCTTTGTATTTAGCTTTAACTACACACCTGAAGGACTCCTTTGATATCTGCTGCAAGGACAGCAACCCAAAAAGCCCTTTTTATTTTATTTTATTATTTTTTTCTGTGTAATCTAATTGCATATGCCTGCCTGCTAGCGTCTGTTTGAGGCCATTTGCATCTAGTCTGCCAACTTTTGCCAGTGCACAGTGACAATCATATCTGGTGTCACCGTAGTGTGCAGTGAAATAAAACAACACTTTTTTTACTGTAATCGATTGAATATCAGTTGCCTGCCTAAAGGCGTGTGTGTGAGGACTATTGCATCTAGTCTGCCAACTTTTGCCAGTGCACAGTGACACTCATATCTAGTGCAACCGTAGTGTGCAGTGAAATAAAACAACCCTTTTTTTTACTGTAATCGATTGAATATCAGTTGCCTGCCTAAAGGCGTGTGTGTGAGGCCTATTGCATCTAGTCTGCCAACTTTTGCCAGTGCACAGTGACACTCATATCTGGTGTCACCCTAGTGTGCAGTGAAATAAAACAACCCTTTTTTTACTGTAATCGATTGAATATTAGTTGCCTGCCTAAAGGCGTGTGTGTGAGGCCTATTGCATCTAGTCTGCCAACTTTTGCCAGTGCGCAGTGACACTCATATCTGGTATCACCGTAGTGTGCAGTGAAATAAAACAACCCTTTTTTTACTGTAATCAATTGAATATCAGTTGCATGCCTAAGGGCGTGTGTGTGAGGCCTATCGCATCTAGTCTGCCAACTTTTGCCAGTGCACAGTGACACTCATATCTAGTGCAACCGTAGTGTGCAGTGAAATAAAACAACCCTTTTTTTACTGTAATCGATTGAATATCAGTTGCCTGCCTAAAGGCCTGTGTGTGAGGCCTATTGCATCTAGTCTGCCAACTTTTGCCAGTGCACAGTGACACTCATATCTAGTGCAACCGTAGTGTGCAGTGAAATAAAACAACCCTTTTTTTACTGTAATCAATTGAATATCAGTTGCATGCCTAAGGGCGTGTGTGTGAGGCCTATCGCATCTAGTCTGCCAACTTTTGCCAGTGCGCAGTGACACTCATATCTAGTGCAACCGTAGTGTGCAGTGAAATAAAACAACCCTTTTTTTACTGTAATCGATTGAATATCAGTTGCCTGCCTAAAGGCCTGTGTGTGAGGCCTATTGCATCTAGTCTGCCAACTTTTGCCAGTGCACAGTGACACTCATATCTGGTGTCACCGTAGTGTAGTGAAATAAAACAACCCTTTTTTTACTGTAATCGATTGAATATCAGTTGCCTGCTTAAAGGCGTGTGTGTGAGGCCTACTGCATCTAGTCTGCCAACTTTTGCCAGTGCGCAGTGACACTCATATCTAGTGCAACCGTAGTGTGCAGTGAAATAAAACAACCCTTTTTTTACTGTAATCGATTGAATATCAGTTGCCTGCCTAAAGGCCTGTGTGTGAGGCCTATTGCATCTAGTCTGCCAACTTTTGCCAGTGCACAGTGACACTCATATCTGGTGTCACCGTAGTGTAGTGAAATAAAACAACCCTTTTTTTACTGTAATCGATTGAATATCAGTTGCCTGCTTAAAGGCGTGTGTGTGAGGCCTACTGCATCTAGTCTGCCAACTTTTGCCAGTGCACAGTGACACTCATATCTAGTGCAACCGTAGTGTGCAGTGAAATAATTGTTGAAATAAAACAACCCTTTTTTTACTGTAATTGATTGAATATCAGTAGCCTGCCTAAAGTCGTCTCAGTGAGGCCTATTGCATCTAGTCTGCCAACTTTTGCCAGTGCGCAGTGACACTCATATCTAGTGCAACCGTAGTGTGCAGTGAAATAAAACAACCCTTTTTTTACTGTAATCGATTGAATATCAGTTGCCTGCCTAAAGGCCTGTGTGTGAGGCCTATTGCATCTAGTCTGCCAACTTTTGCCAGTGCACAGTGACACTCATATCTGGTGTCACCGTAGTGTAGTGAAATAAAACAACCCTTTTTTTACTGTAATCGATTGAATATCAGTTGCCTGCTTAAAGGCGTGTGTGTGAGGCCTACTGCATCTAGACTGCCAACTTTTGCCAGTGCACAGTGACACTCATATCTAGTGCAACCGTAGTGTGCAGTGAAATAAAACAACCCTTTTTTTTACTGTAATCGATTGAATATCAGTTGCCTGCCTAAAGGCGTGTGTGTGAGGCCTATTGCATCTAGTCTGCCAACTTTTGCCAGTGCACAGTGACCCCCATATCTGGTGTCACCGTAGTGTACAGTGAAATAAAACAACCCTTTTTTTACTGTAATCGATTGAATATCAGTTGCCTGCCTAAAGGCGTGTGTGTGAGGACTATTACTGTGACTATTGTCACAGTAGCTTGCACGCATAGTACCACTAATGATAAAAAAAAATTACAGGCAGAGGCAGGACACCCCGCAGGGGCCGTCGTGGTCGTGGTGCTGTGATTCCCTTTGGCCCTAGAATAATGCCCAGTTTTCAGAGGCAACGTACCCTGAACTTGAACAGTTCTGAGGACATGGTTGACTGGCTAACACAGGACACCCAATCTTCTACAGCTTCCGCTCGAACCTAGACGCACCATCCTCCTCCAGCTTAGCTTCGGGCACCTCTCCAGTTACCACTCGCCCGCCTGCCGCCACCACCAACACTAGCACCACAGCCGCTTCACTTGATCCGTCAGCATAGTTGGAAGAAATGAGTGATGCACAAACATTAGTGCCAGAGGATGTAGATAACAGGGATATGTCCCAGTCAGGCAGCATTACACACATGGACGTACGGTCTGATGATGATGATGATGTTGTACCCGGTGCTGCTTCCTTTGTTGAGTTGTCAGATACAAGTGAAGCGGTTGATGATGACGATGCGTCCGTGGATGTCACGTTGGTGCCCGCTATAAGAGAAGAAGAACAGGAGGAAAGTTCAGATGGGGAGACAGAGAGGAGGAGGAGACGAGATGGAAGCAGCGGGAGGTCATCAAAAGTAGCTAGTGGCACAGTCAGACAGCATGCATCGGCACCCGGGGTCAGCCAGACAGCACGCCAGTCAACGCATGCTTTTGCCACCACCAGAATGCCGTCATTGCAGAGCTCAGCAGTGTGGCAATTTTTTCGTGTGTCTGCCTGTGACAACAATGATGCCATTTGCAACCTGTGCGAAAAGAAACTCGTGGGAAGTCCAACACCCACCTAGGTACAACTACTTTGCGAAGGCACATGATGTCACATCACAAACACCTATGGGATCAACACATCAGTACAAGCAGCACACAAAGTCAAAGCCGCCATCCTCCTCCTTGTCCAGCATCTTCAGCCACGTCAACCACTGCTGCCCTGCTTGCCCCCTCTCAACCATCCACCACTCTGTGTCTCGCCCTGAGCAGTCCCTGCTCATCTGCCCACAGTCAGGTGTCTGTCAAGGACATGTTTGAGCGTAAGAAACCAATGTCACAAAGTCACCCCCTTGCCCGGCAACTGACAGCTGGCTTGTCTGAACTCTTAGCCCGCCAGCTTTTACCATACAAGCTGGTGGAGTCTGAGGCGTTCAAAAAATTTGGAGCTATTGGGACACCGCAGTGGAAGGTGCCCGGCCGAAATTTCTTTGCACAAAAGGCAATCCCCAACCTGTACTCGATTGTGCAAAAGGAAGTAATGGCATCTCTGGCACACAGTGTTTGGGGCAAGGGTCCATCTAACCACGGATACCTGGTCTGCAAAGCATGGTCAGGGCAGGTATATCACCTACACTGCGCATTGGGTAAACCTGGTGACGGCTGCCAAGCATGGAATATGTGGCTCTGCAGAGGAGTTGGTGACACCGTCACGACTTGCAGGCAGGCCTGCTGCCACCTCCTCTACTCCTCCTACTCCATCCTCTTCCATAACCTCCTCGGCTGAGTCCTCTTCTGCTGCTGCTATGTCTTGCTCCACATCAACGGCACCCCCCCAGCTCCACAGGTACTATTCCACATCCCGGATACGGCAGTGTCACGCCGTCTTGGGGTTGACTTCCCTGAAAGCAGAGAGTCACACCGGACTAGCACTCCTGTCCGCCCTGAACGCACAGGTGGATCAGTGGCTGACTCCGCACAAACTGGAGATCGGCAAAGTGGTTTGTGACAACGGAAGAAATTTGTTGGCGGCATTGAATTTGGGCAAGTTGACACATGTGCCGTGCATGGCACATGTGTGTAATCTGATTGTATAACGCTTTGTGCATAAGCACCCAGGCTTACAGGACGTCCTGAAGCAGGCCAGGAAGGTGGGTGCCCATTTCAGGCGTTCCTACACGGCCATGGCGCACTTTACAGATATCCAGCGGCGAAACAACATGCCAGCGACACGTTGGAATTCAACACTCCTAATGTTCGACCGCCTGCTCCAACAAGAAAAGGCCGTTAACGAGTATTTGTATGACCGGGGTGCTAGGGCAGCCTCTGCAAAGCTGGGGATTTTTTTGCCACGTTACTGGACGCTCATGCGCAATGCCTGTAGGCTTATGCGTCCTTTTGAGGAGGTGACAAACCTGGTCAGTCGAACCCAGGGCACCATCAGCGACATCATACCATTTGTTTTCTTCCTGGAGCGTGCCCTGCGAAGAGTGCTGGATCAGGCCGTAGATGAGCGGGCAGAGGAAGAGGAAGAGTTGTGGTCACCATCACCGCCAGAAACAGCCTTATCAGCATCGCTTGCTGGACCTGCGGCAAAGCTGGAAGAGGATTGTGAGGAAGAGGAGTCAGAGGAGGAATGTGGGTTTGAGGAGGGGGAGGAAGACTAACAACAACAGGCATCCCAGGGTGCTCGTTGTCACCTATCTGGTACCAGTGGTGTTGTACGTGGCTGGGGGGAAGAACATTCCTTCAGTGAGATCACTGAGGACGAGGAACGGGACATGACTAGCTCGGCATCCAACCTTGTGCAAATGGGGTCTTTCATGCTGTCGTGCCTGTTGAGGGACCCTTGTATAAAAAGGATAAAGGAGAACGACCTGTACTGGGTGTCCACTCTACTAGACCCCCCGGTATAAGCAGAAAGTGCCTGAAATGTTACTGAATTACCACAAGTCGGAAAGGATGCAGCACTACCAAAATAAATTAAAAAGTATGCTTTACACAGCGTTTAAGGGTGATGTCACAGCACAAAGGCAATCTAACAGCGGAAGAGGTGAACATAATCCTCCTCCTCCCACAACCACGCCGGCAAGGAGAGGACGCTTTACAGACGTGTTGTTGATGGAGGACATGCAGAGCTTTTTAAGTCCTATGCATCGCCACAGCCCTTCGGGGTCCACCCTCAGAGAACGACTCGACCCTCAGGTAACAGATTACCTCGCCATAACTACAGATATCGACACTATGAGGAGCGATGAACCCCTTGACTACTGTATGTGCACGCTTGCCCTGTGGCCTGAGCTATCCCAAATTGCCATAGAACTTCTGTCCTGCCCCGGTTTTTCACTGATAAGAGAAGTCGCCTAGGTCAAAAAAGTTTAGATTACCTCACCTTTATTAAGATGAATGAGTGATGGATCCCGAAGGGACTGACAGTGGGCGATACATTTGATTAAAAAAGGCCTGATAGATGAGCAGCCTTGAGCTAATAATGGTCCACAAACTAACATCAATTGTTCTGGTCGCTGCAACAATACCTAATTTTTGCATTTAAATTATTTTATTGTCAGAAGGCGTACAGCATGTAATGAAAAATAAAGCATTTTTGAACAGTCTTGCATAACAGTTGTGCAAAAATACATATTTACAATAAAGACATTTTCTGAAAGTTAGCTGGTTATTCCTTCTTATTTTTACTTTTTAGGTTAATAATTTTTCTTATTTTTTTCTGTGATTGCAATTTAAGAGATACTTAAAACATGGTAAAACAGACAATAGTAAAGAGTATATCTGCAGGGAACACCAAAGTCCTATTAGCTATCATCCCTCCAGCAGTATTAGGTTATTATTTACAATATCTAACCTGGGCACCTGGGTTACCCTAGGGCAGGCTTCAGTGAGCGACCTCTACTTTCCTGGGATGATTTTGCCGCCGGTTGCTTCTGAAGGGTCTCCAGGGCTCCCCCACTCCCGTCCTTCCCCCAGTGTCGCTTCAACCAGTAAGAAATGTTTTATATTTGTAAAGCGACCCAATGATCCCCCTTGATAGAGTTTTATCTTTACAAATTTGGGAGAACCAATTTAAAACCGGTGTCCCCTGTTTCTGGGTCTGGGAGTGTGTGAAATGCCTCAGCCTACAGTAATTGTAATGTTCTGACAGTGGTAGCTCATGCTTGTCCCTCAGTTCCTCATAGGTGAGCATCTGGCCCTTTACTAACCAGTCTCCCAGTCTATCTAGTTTCCTTGACCTCCACCAGTGTTGTGATGTTGTGCTCATGTGTTTCGGGGCCTGAGGGTGGTCAAGAATTGGGGTCGTTTGGGTGGATCCAGGGAACAAACCTGTGTGTTTCTTGGCCCATTTCCAGTATTATAGTGAGTGTCTGATTAGGGGGTTTGGCAAGTTTTTAAGGCTCTGAGGCAATTCTGATAGCCAAGCCATCTTGTCCCAGGTTAAGGGCCTTAAAGTGTGGTTCTCTAAATACACACAGGCCGGTTGATGACATATAGAATGTGCTATTGGGAGGAAAGATAGGTGACGTAACAGGTATTACACTGATAGGAATGAGTAGTACAACTTAATACACCTCTCCTATCTGGTGGAACCTTAGATTGCACGTGCAGTGCCCCAAATTCGAAGTAGGAGGTCCGACCAAGCATCTTTTTCCATCTCCCTGTTCCAAAAATTCATGCCATATACACGTCCCCTGATAGGTAACATAACAGGTATTAAACTGATAGGAATGAGTAGTACAACTTAATACACCACTCCTATCTGGTGGCACCTTAGATTGCACGTGCAGTGCCCCAAATTTGAAGTAGGAGGTCCGACCAAGCATCTTTTTCCATCTCCCTGTTCCAAAAATCCATGCCATATACACGTCCCCTGATAGGTAACGTAACCGGTATTAAACTGATAGGAATGAGTAGTACAACTTAATACACCACTCCTATCTGGTGGCACATTACATTGCACGCGCAGTTCCCCCAATTCGAAGTAGGAGGTCCGACCAAGCATCTTTTTCCATCTCCCTGTTCCAAAAATCCATGCCATATACACGTCCCCTAATAGTGGATGTAACAGGGATTAAACCAATAGGAATAGTACTACTTAACAGTACACACCTTATAATAACGCAGACAGAGGCAACGCAGAGAGAGGAGTCTGAAGAAGAGGAGTCAGAGGAGGAAGGTGGCTTTGAGGAGGTGGAAGACCAAACACAGCAGGCGTCCCAAGGGGCTTGTTGTCACCTTTCGGGGACCCTTGGTGGCTGGGTGGAGGAAGAGACCTTCAATAACATAAGTGAGGACAAGGAACCGGACATGGCTTGCTTGGTATCCAACCTTGTGCAAATGGGGAGTTTGCGGTTGTGCAAAGGCACTGTTTGCGGTTGTTTGCGGTGCATTAAACGGGGAGATTGGTCTGTTACTGTGAAGCGGGTGTAACCCTTACACTACCTGATCGATACAACATCATACCTGATGTTTTAAAGCATTTTATTCCAAACAATTTAGGAATGTTAGGTGATTTATGCCTTTTATGGCTTAAAACCAAACTCTGCATCAACTATGTAATTTTCCATGGGAGTTTTGCCATGGATCCCCCTCCGAAAATTTACTGTTTGCGACATCACTAACCAGCACCACTTGCATTTTACATATAGCTATGAAACAATAAAAAAAGGAATAGCAATACAAATCTTAGATATTCTTATATAATAAGGTAAATAGTAGTTTCCTGGATTATGAATGCATCTGATAGAGGAGAACCAGTAGTAAATGCAAACAATTTTGCATGAAAAAAAGTCAAAAAATAAATATGAATAAACTTAGCTTAAAGTTTGCAAATTTCTTCAGTTTTCTAGCAGTTGAGTTTGAGAAGTAATGCCCCGGAAAATCCAAGCTAAATTAACATAAAATTCATAATTTCTCGTGGACAACCAGAGGCATCTACAACATTGTTGCAATGTCTGGGGACCAACAGCCTTATTAAATTGTGATTCAGTAAATTTAAAAGGGCTCTAATTAAGCACACAGCATATTTTTTTTTACAGAAGTTTTTAGTTAGTGAACTTCTATCCAAAATCAAGGTCTTCACTAACTAAAAACTTCTGTAAAACATTTTTGCTGTGTGCTTAATTAGCGCCCTTTTAAATTTACCGAATCGCAATTTAATAAGGCTGTAAGTCTCTGCAGCAAAACATCATGGGATGTTTGTTCTCGTCACAAAGAGACAAGGAAGCAGCTCAGGCAACGCTGTTCTGGATTTCTGCAGTGTGCTGTTGTTGTCTTGAATGTTAGTATAGAGTTAAAAAGCATACTTGAATGCAGTTTTTCTATTTGTTATTTCTAGGTGCCTATGTAGGCTTAAGGATTTTCTATTTTCTCTTTTCTCCAGCAAGATTTAAAAAAGTATCTTTGGAATTATTAAGAAATCTGATAATATCCTTTCTTCTCTAAAAAGTTGAGAACAGCAATTCTTTCCTTTTATGAGAAACTCCAGGAAAATAATTTTGAAATATACTTAAATTAGAGCTCACACTAGAAATATACACAGTTTCCTATAAGCCTGAAATATTCATAAGAACTATATAGTTAAAAATAAAGATAATAATGATAGTTAGACCCAGATAATTTGGAGGATCAAGAACATTTACTAGGACTCATATTTTTTTAACTCTTTATTTTATTATTTTAAATAATTTTAAATCGTGTAAAACACTTTCAATAAAACAAAAGTGAAAAAAGTAACATTTAACACAATTAGTGAATGGGGGTATAGTAAATATGCAAAAAACTTAAGGGATAAAAGAGAATGGGAAGGGAAAAGGGGAGATCATCAGAAACCTTTTCAATTTGGGTTCAATATTTAATTAAAATTGATCTATTGACATTCTTTTTATAACATTATATATTCTTCTTGAAAGTCAACATTAATACAAAGTTTCAACATTAATACAAGTATATTATTTTTATATAATAAAGAAATTATATTTATAATTGTTTATATAAGAGATGTTTTCAAGTCTATATTTTTTCTTTTAAAAATGTGTTAACCAGGGAAGCCATTTAGTTTCAAATAGGCTTAGGGAGTCTTTCAATCTAGCTGACATTTTTTTCCATTTGAAGTGTCTTGTATGATTGTTCTTTAAAATCGTAACAAAGACTAACAATTGAATGATGAAATCCCCATATTTCTTGCCAGTTTTTTAGAAGGACTTTAATGCGGTATGTCCTGCTTTTTTATGTTGGTTTGAATAGGAAAGTTTTTCATTTGTCTATATCTGAAAAAGTCAGAAGGTTTAAGGTAGGTTCTGTCTTGTTAAGTTTGAAAAGGAATGACATTATTATCTTGATATAGATCTTTGTATCTTTTGATTCCGGACATCTCAATACCTCTAAAATGTAGAGCCTCAAGGCTGGGGGGAAATTCCTTATTTAGTAAGATGGGAATTAAGGTTGAAGGATCCGTTTTTAATTTATATTTTTGTTTGGAGGTAACCGGTAATGATAGTATATGTTATATTGTTGTCCAATTTATTTCTGTTTGAGAGCGAAATGATTTTTGAAGCCAAATATAAAAAGGTAATGTAATTTATAAGGCTAAATAATTTTCTAGATCAACACAATGTTTTTGGCTTAGAGGAAAGTGCCATGCCTGTAAATGGGCTAATTGCGCAGCTTTGTAACAAAGAAGTATGTTGAGGAGACCTAAAACTCCTTTTAATTTGTGGGTGTACATTTTTTTTTTACCAATTCTGGGATGTTTACCGAACCATATAAAGTGGTCTAGTTTAGTTTGTAGAATTTTCATGTTCTTAATCAGTATCAGTATTGGAAGGGTTTGAAATAAGTAAAGCAATCTTGGAAGAACATACATTTTTGTTGAGACTATGTGACCAAGCCTGGATATTAATAGTTTGTTCCAATGTAGTAGATCTGTATACATTTTCTTTAGTAAGGGGTTAAAGTTTGCTTTAAATCGATCTGAGGATATTTTAGGAAGTGTTCTTTAAAACAGAAACCAAAGTTCAGTTGAATTATTTTAATTTTGCGTTGAGGAACACGAATGGCGAGAATTTCTGATTTAATTTAATTTAATTTATTTTAAGCTTGAAAGATGGAATTATGTGTTTACTTTTTCCATTAAATGTCGGAGGGATTTTAGAGGATTTATCAATGAGAGCATTACGTCATCAGCATATGCTGATATTTTATTTTCGTTTTGTACTTTTATTATCCCTGTGATTTGTGAGTTTAGCCTAATATGGTTAAGTAAAGGTTCACTGGTTAAAGCAAAGAGAAAGGGAGATTGTGGACAGCCTTGCCTAGTTCCATTTTGTATTTGAAAGACGTTTCTTATTGCATTTGGCAAGAGTAAAGAGGCTGGTGGAGAGTTTTGTAATCTATTGCAAATCTTTGAGCTCAGATTATTCTGTCAAATGCTTTTTCAGCATAAAGAGATAGGAATATTGTTGGATCTTTTCTGTTCTTAGAGAGCCAAATAAAGTCAATATTTCAATATAGCCAAGTCAATATAGTAATGATACTTAGATTATCCTACACATTTAGATGATGATATTACAGGTAAATTACACATTTAAAATGGATTTAAATTGATAGTAATCCCATATTTGAATACTCAGGATTTTGTTTATACTTTATGTTATCAAAAAGCACATAATACATATAATGTTTCTAGTGCTTTCAAATAGCCATTTTATATGCTGCTTACTAGAAATATTAAAATATATTGGTAAAGGCCTCAAACCTTCAAATATCTCTAAAGAATAAGTACCAGAAATAAATTGAGTAAAATAAATATGTGTATATCAAATTTAATAGATTACTGCCTATCTTTTATTTACCATCTATTTTGCCAATGTTGACCCCTAAATAATATAATCCATTATTTATAGTGTAAAATGTATTATAATTGATTCTTATCATGATGTTGGGACCAATATATTATTCTGATTATTATCTATTATTAATCATGATTTAAAAATATATTATTAGGTGAGGCTGTCATTTACCAATATGTATCTAATCTACAAAGATGAACATGTATAACAACTTCTAAAGTTATCCTGTTATAAGTATTTTCAAATAAATGGTGTAAAAGTGAAGCCTTCCTTCAGGCCTAAAGGTTTCTTGGTACTTAATAGATACATTTTGCCTCTTTTTTCAGTAGTTCTTTGTCTAGATTACCTCTTCTAATGTTTTTTTGCACATGATCAATTGCCATAAAGGATAGTGTTTTCACATATACATTATGTCTGTTATTGACATGTATTGCCACTGGAGTATCAAAGCCATTCCTAATACTGTAAACATGTTCCAATCTGAATTGCTTGTAGGTTTTACCTACGTACCTCATCCCACATTGACAAGATATTAAATATACAACTCTTTCTGTTTTACAAGTGATTAAATATTTCACTTTATACATTTGTTTTTTATCATGAGAGGTAAAAATTTTAGCCGGTTTAATGTATTGACAAGCTTTACATGTTTGACATTTATAGCATCCATTTAATGGTTGTAACCAAGTTGTATTTTTTGGTATCTCCAGATGACTTTTAGATAACATATCTTTTAAATTGCTAGATCTTTTACTTGTTATTTGTGCTTTGTCCTTTAAATATGGTCTGATGTCTTTATCATCTCGTAATATCTGCCAATGTTTATTGAAGATTTTTTTGACTTCAAACCATTTTTCATTGTATCTTCCTATACATCGAACATAGTTATCTTCAAGTATTTTTTCTGTAAGAATGTTCTCTCTATTGACATCTCTAGCTTTATGATAGGCCTTTTTCAGTACTATTTATTTATAGCCACGTTGTTGAAAACGAGATTGTAATTCTTTAGCCTCTTGTTCAAAATCTTGTTTTTCAGAGCAGTTTCTCTTAATCCTTAAGTATTGTCCTACAGGAATTCCAGATAGCAAACTTTTTGGATGGCTACTTTCCGCATATAGCAGATTATTTGTAGCTGTAGGTTTCCTATACATATTGGTTTTTAAAGTGCCATCATCTTGTTTACTTATCCTTAAGTACAAGAAGGTAATTGTTTTCTCATTAATCTCTGAGGTTAAATATAGACCCATGTCATTATTATTCAGAGTTGTTATAAATTTCTGCAGATGTTCTTTAGTGCCATTCCAAAGTATCATAATATCATCTATATAGCGAATCCATAGATCCACATGTTGAGTGTAGATATCCATGTCTTCGCTATATACCATCTGTTCTTCCCACCACCCTAAGTATACATTGGCATAAGTTGGGGCACAAGCTGTTCCCATCACCGTACCTTGAATTTGGCGATAGAAAGATTGTAAAAACACAAAATAGTTGTTTGTTAACACAAATTCCAGTAATTTCATCTTAAAGTGGTTATGTTTGCTATAGACCTGCATGTAGGCCTCTATGATGCTGTATGTTGGTATAGAGGGATTCTACATCCAGAGATACTAAAAAGGAATGTTCATTTGTATCTCTTTAATTGTACCTGAAGAACAGGTTGCTTGTTTTGTTGAATGTGGAAATGTGTATTGATTTCTCTGTCTTTGTTAATATTTACATTTTTTATGATACTTTTTACTCTTAGAGTATAGGTAGTAAAAATGTATATATCCTTTATAAATAAAGTATAATAATAATAGGTAGTAAAAATTAGACTGATAAAACAAATTGAAGTAGTATTTATATATGTAAGATAGTGGAGACAAAATTTACATTTTAAACTGGGGCTATGTCGTTATTCTGTGTTCTTTAAGATTTGTAAAATTTAGTGAAATTTAATAAATTCTGAGTTCCACATTTTTACTGGCGGTAAGGAGAGAATCCATAATGATTATAATTTAAGGAGAAAAGACAGTATCACATTTTGGTAGCTACCTCCTAGCACATTTATTGATTTACATTTCATCAACTAGCTACAGTGCTATGATCTGATGCCTTATGCCCAACAAATATAAAAAGTAAGAAATATAAAAATAGGTAAAATGGCTTTGTCAAAATGTTTTATTGAATAGAAAAATGTTTGGATCATGTAATTTATCCAGTATTATTTAAGTTATTTGTGAGTTCTTCCTTGTCATTACACATCTTTTTATATAATATTTTTTTATTTTTTACAAGAGGAAACATAATAATACTATACATAACATCATTCTATTTAGTAATATCAAGAAAACGAATTCCAGCGTTTACTTTTTTAACATTCTTACTTTTCCTTCCTTTTTTTTTTACATTATTTTTGATTTTTTTTCCTTTTGAAAGCCTTCCATACCCTTTTGATCCTTTGCTCCATTAAGTTCATTACATAGTTTAATTTTCAATAGGGTCCCAATAGCTTCACAATGATAACAAGAACTGCTATTTTTAAATTTAGATTCAGACTTAACACACTTCCATTCACACTTCTTCCATTCATGGCTTCAGGTCAGGAGGGAGAGCGGGTACGGGCGAGTAAAGGAGCGGGGCGAGATGAGGTTGCCAGACAATCCTGGGTAAGACCAGTAGCTTCATCAGTTACATACTAGGGAAATATGTATCCCATAAAGACCAAGAGAGGCTGTTTTTTTTTATTTTTATAACTCCCAAGTCCATAAAGTTTAATTCAAGCAGCCGGTTTTTATCCACTTTTGTTTTAACCTCATTCCAAGACGGGACGTATTTGGACGTCATTACACTTCTTGCCCAAGTTTAATATTGAATACTATTTAGCACTAATCTTAACTTTGCTGCAAAACTTCAACAACAATACTGGATAATAGAAAAGATGAACATTCCATGATAATAGTTTTTTTATTGCAGTAGTTTATTCCAGCAACCAGAATGTAATGAACTGTGGGTGGCTTGCTAGCCAAAATCCACCTAAAAATGTTATTATGATCCCAACTATCATTATGATTAATTACTTTACTCATTTTAAATCCTGTGATCTCTACTACACACCCACTGTGGAAATATATTTTTTTAGTTATCACTTTATTTATATATCAGGTCAAACTGGTTTACATATCAGGTACCGGAAACAAAAAAATAATTGGAGTACTGGCACTTTCTATACCTCTGAAAAAAATATCTTATCTTTATTGATGTGTTCAGCTCAGGTGTGATGAGCAGCATCATTGTAGTGATCACCATCACTGTTTATCTATATTAAAGGGCATCTCAGTATTTACTTAGGCTCGTTTATGCAATTGAGCCTAGAGATGTCCTCATGGGATGTCCTAGTAGGTCTCCATCTACTAACTCACACTCATGACCCTTATGGTTGTCTCACCATTGAGCATGCACAGTAATTACAGTGAAAACTAGTGCAAATATAAATATAGCAAATAAATGCTGTTGTCTAATGTAGCAATGTACAGTATGTGTAAAATATTTCAAACTGGTAACATATTATTTTTTCCAATTTCCTTATGAACACCATTAGTATCACAGTATCGTGGCACTAGAGTCAGGCAGTTTTCCAATCAGTTGAATTGTAGGCCAGATGTTTTAAAGGATGAGGTATTGGTGAAACTCTCCACTTCTATGTTGTTCTGTGGTTATATGGATGAAGATTTGATAACTTAATATGTTTAACACTTTACTCTTTAGTACACTGCCACGTATAAAAAGGTCCTAGAGAACTTGTTTACCAGTGGCAATGAAAATCACAAATAATAACCTTTTCTTTTTTTCTGTCATTTGACTCAAGTGTACTGATTCAACATCTATTTATGTACTTATAGCTAGCTTTCCACACCTGGGCATGTAAAGGGTTACACAAGAGCAACGGTCATTTCTTTTGTAATATTTTTTTTTTCAATTGGTGTGCTGAGTTGTGATGTAACTGACCTGGGGAAATATATATATATAATGTACCTAAACATAATAACCCCTTTTGGATCACTATCTTGTTATGATGTTCTGCCTCTGTGCTCCTACTAGCCTTTCATGCTACTTTAGTGATATTTTATAGTGGATTGGGGTTGGGAAAGATCTGTATAACTCCAGATAACAGAAGGTGTCCAGAACATTAATATATCTTAAATTGCCTTGGTGGTGGCAGCTTTATAGTACTGATTTTGAGGTATAGTGACAGATACACTGTTTTGTGCAGTCACTGGAAATGGTTGGTATCTTGGAAAAGTTGTTTTGTAGTTAACCCTTTTACCCACACACATATACCTATATGGTTTTTGTATAGGAACAATATGTGCTCAAACAGATGTATACATCATATATGCACTATATACTTGTACAAAATATATGAACCACAAATAGACCTACATAACCACACAGCATACACACATATACAGCATACAATATGTGTACTATCCACATACAAATACATCATATAAACACAATTCCTCATTAAACATGCAATGTATATAGAATTAGCTTCGCAGCAATCTGTCTCTGGGAAGGGGAAAAGCTCAGCAGCACTATCTGTTGGTAATAACCTACAGTGAGTCAGTTGTATTTTTTATTCTATCATATTGAAAATGTAAAATAAATGATACATACAATTAGAATATGTTTCAAATTCTGTAATTCATTCTTTAGGAGGAATTGAAGTCAGAAAGTCTATAAAGTACATGTATGCATTAAAAATGAGTACCGGTAGTTTAGGAAAGTTATGGCTCATAAGTTTGTCTTTTTTTTTTTTTATATTTCGAGTGGAAATGAAGACTTAGTAATTCAAACTACTTCGAATTTTGACCTTGCTTTTGAATAAAGAATTGTGTAAGCTAATTTAGCTAATCTTTTTTTTTTATCACAGAAGGTTTTCACCCAACTTTGTTTCATTTAATCAGGCCTGTAACTTTAACATATTTTTTATGTTTTCCTTCACTTTAGTTAGAAAATGCCAGATGAAAAGTTTAGACATAAAATCTAATTTCTGGCAAATATAATTTATTATTGCAAATTATTTTTGAGCAAACACAATATGTCCCTCAGTACATTAGAAACTCGCACTGGTTTGCATTATTATGGGATTGAGTGACAACAGAACAGGTTCCATGCTAGCTTTCACTGAACACAAGCCAGTATGCAAATTGCATGTACATTTTGTAAAGTCCTGGTTAGCCACTAGCCTTGGAGACTACAGTTTGCCACCCACTCTGTTTGTCCAGGTGGTACTTCTTAAAAATATCTACTTGGTAAATATACTTAACTTAGGCTTTGAGGTAGTAAAGGGACACTGTAGTTAATTTTTTTTTATCTAGCATCTAAAAGAACATATTTTCAGCACAACAAACGTGTATTTTCTGTTTGAAAAACTGGTTGTTTATATGGCTGTTTGCATTGATAAATACAGTCTCATCAGACAGTGTCAGGTATACTTCCTATAGTCATTCATGTGCATACTGTGCTTACTTTCCATCATTTTTGCTGTCTCCTAGACACTGGCATCAATGAATAGACAGAATTATACCACTACATCTACCTTAATAACTGTTCCAAAAGAAGCAGACAACGGCACATGTTTTATCAGGAGAAAAAATGACTTTACAATTACTAAATATAATTATTTTTATAAATGCAATGTTATGTTAATCCACTAATATATCTGTTACAGAACAATATGATTTCATACAATAACTTAAAGCTCACATTTAGTGTAAAAGTTTCAGTGTAAAGTCAGCACAATCTTCATGCTATTTTGTGATAAGATGTATGCCATATTTCATGTGAGCCTGAGAAATGTTAACCATCATAAAATTATGAATTCCAGCATTTATTGCAGGAACTTCTCAGGAAATGATATGAGGTGCTGCAACACTTTATAAAGATGAATATCAATATGATCCATCTTTTAGATACTCACAGTCAAAAATGTTCTTTTTGTTTCCAGTACATATGGATTTACCATTGTATGCCAAAGTTAAATAGCTCAGCTTCGAGAGTTGTATTTCAATAGACCTATAACAAGACTTTTCTTTTATTTAGCCTCATGCAAACTCTGAAATATTATTGTCAGGGCCTATTACTGGGAGTGTTGCACAATATGTTGGCAATAACTAGCGTTTACTCTAAGTGTTTCCACCATCCTAATGTTCAGTAAGGTGGGACATTTCCAAGTATACTCAACTACATTATGTTACATATTCTTAGTATTACTTCTGATAACACCCATGTATCTTTTCTGATATGGCAGGTCTGTTTTCTAAAGCTGGACTAGAAACACATGTTTGTCAGATTGGGGCAGATTCACAAAACTATTGCAGGAGCTGCCATTGCCTGTGATGTGGTTCATCACAAACATGCACCAAAGCCCTTCAAGGCATTCACTAAATCGCCTATTATGCCCTCGTCACATTGAGCCCCATTAGGATCTGGTCAGTGTAGAGAAGTGTTGAGGTGTGCATTGTATATAAAACTCTGAGATTATTGTCACAGTATTCACTGAGAATGTCTCTTCATCCACTGCAAATAACATTGTGGTCTGAAATGTCATGAAGTGGCTATTCCTAAAATTATTATATAATTACTAATTTCATAACCAAATTGACACTACTTAAGAAGAAATTTTATTAATAACTTTATTTAGAACATTTACTGCATTTTATTCGCAGTTTTTGTTGATTTACAGTTAAATATCAGCCATTCAATGCTGATTTCCACTTTAACAGATTAAATAGGATAGGGGAGCCTGATGTATCCTGAAATTAGAAATCAGTTGCGTATATATATATAATCATCATCATCTGCAGTAAATGTTTGGTCCTATTTTATGATTTAAATAAAAATATAAAACTTTTCTATAGGAACAGTGCTTTTATTTTCTGTTCCTTGAAACCACCAATAATTGGAGGAGAATATTGGGATATTGTTGAGAGTTATTTTACCTGTGATTTTTTATTTGAGCTTTTAAAATAAATTATAGTTACAGTGCCTTCCATAAGCATTTACCCCCGGAAACATTTCCTCTAATTATAGTGTTACAACCGAATATTAAAATAGTTTTATTTGAGATTTTATATCACTGATTCTCACAAAATAATCTATAATGTCCAGATGCAAAAAACAAACAAAACAAAAACACAATTTTCATTTATTTACAAATAAAAAAAATTAAGTTTTGATTGCATAAGTATTTGCCCCTCATAAAAAAGCTCCGGTATAATCAGATGCCTTTAGGAGACACATAATGTACTAAATGGAGTGCACCTATGGCAATTAAAGTGTAACAGGATTTCAGAATAAACACACCTGTTCCTGCAAAATCTCAGAATGTTTTTAGAGTGCATATCTAAACAATTTTTGGATGAAATTCTGTAGAAGTGCCATTCAGGATTTGGATATGAAAAATATACCAAACTTCAAACATCTCCCAGAGCACTATTACATACATTATTAAATATGGAAAGAATAGGGTGCAAGAAAAGGTCATCTATCACTAATCAGTAACTGGAAAAGGAGGTCATTATTCAAAGAAGTAAACACGAGGCTAATGATAACTCTGAAGGAGCTGAAAAGATCCACAGTTTCAACAACAATTATACCTTGAGAATGTCCAGAGGGACAAAGAGCATAATTTCAGGATAAATCAGGCTCCCCTATCCTATTTAATCTGTTAAAGTGGAAATCAGCATTGAATGGCTGATATTTAACTGTAAATCAACAAAAACTGGTGGGAAAGTGGCATATTGTCTCACGTGTGTTTTTGGTAGGAGTGGGAGGAATTGCTCTGTTGCTGCTAAGAGGGAATCCTTGGGAATCCTTAGACAGTTCTGCACTTTATGCACTTTCTTTTGGATTGTGCTGGTCCTCCTATAGAAGGAATGTGGGCCTCACACATAATGGGATGTTGATTTATTCATACTTTTTTTTTTAATGATTTTTATTAATGGAAAGAAAAAAAAAACAGTAGTTTGTTAGATGCATTATATATAACAAGAACTTACTGAAGAAAGTACAAATGTCAGTGTGGAGGACATGTTCTTAAATTTTTCCCAATATTTTCCATTTTTTTGTTGTTGTTTGTTTGTGAACATTACAAACCTTTAATATAAGATACAATATAGTATGCTAGGTCCAATTAGCCCTACATTGAAGAGAGATAAAATTGAAAGACATAAAATAACTAGATAGAGAGACAGATAGAAAGAAAAAAAAAAAACGAAAATAATGAAGAGGGGGTAAGAGGGCATTTATAACATTTATTTCATAGGAGGGTGAAGCATTGCTTTAGTATACCTCTTGCTCGCTAGCATTGGTATCTGCTGATTGTTAATCCCATCCAATTCGATGCTCTTACATATCCCAGCATGAAGCCCATTTTTTGTAGTTATCGTCTAGTTCTGCAGATATCATACTCATAGAATGTATGCATTTAAGTTTGGCTAGGACCTCTCTATATAGGGGCCTCCTTGTTGAGACCGATAACAGGAAGGCCTAGTAAGGCGTCTTCTGTTTTTTTATGTATTCTTCTGCCCCACAGTTTCTCTAGGGTGTCAAATGTTTCCGACCACATGTGGGCGATTTGTGGGCACTCCCATAAAGTGTGAAGGAGTGTTCCCATAGAGCTAAATCCGCTAAAGCAGTTCCCCATCGAGGATGGATCTGCTTGTTGGTGTCAGGTACCATCCTAAAATGGTATTGTAGGAATTTTCCCTAAGGATTATGTTGAGGGAAGATTGCATTGCATTTCTGTGAATTTTGCTCCATTGTCCATGATCTAAAGTAATGCCCAATTTATTTTCCCAGGAGTATTGGTGGCGGAGTTTGGATGGTGTCGCTTGATCTAACAAGTAATCATAAATAATAGAGATATTTTTATTACCCTCAGCGTTATAGATACAACATTTCTCAAATTGAGTTTTGTTAGCCAAATTGTTAACTTCAAAATTTTAATTTGTGCTAGGTTAAGCCATTCTGTAACTGGTACCTGATTCTGTGTGCTAAATGACATGGGTGACCATTTTTGGTTTGTTTTAAGTATATCAGCTACAATAGATTTTTACTTATCCACCAATTCCAAAAGGGAGTTTTTGTTGAGTGAGTTTATTCTTATTTTTTTAATAAAAAGCTACACTTAGATACTGTTCCTTTTGTTTGTTCTTATATCCAAAGAGGAAATCTTTGTACAAAGATCCTTTGGATAAAGAAAACTGGAAAGAGGAATTTGGGACTGATACCAATCCCCCACTGGTATTATAGATTATAAAGTGACTTATCTTTCATATTGATTTTTGTGTGTAACATCAGGTAGTTTATTGAAACCACTGTTTTCAGTTATTATCTTTAATTATATGGTGCTTTCATTTGTTATTTTTATTTGAAAACTTGCAAATGGTTGTAATACAGTGAGATTTAATGTAATTATTACTAAGATTTTATGGTCTGATAAGACTACAGTATTTGTTTTGGCCATAGCAAACACTGCTCTTCATCCTGAGAACACCATGCTTTTCATGGTAAAAATCTGGTCAGCTTAAGAGCAGATAGATGTTTCCAACTAAGGTTCAAGAGACCTTCTTTCTGTCTGCAAGAGACCTGAGAGTGGGTCTAATGTCTTAGAACAGCTCAGTTAAAACCCAGACCTCAATCAAAATGAGAATCTGTTTTAAGGCTTAAAAAATATTGTTCACCCTGAGCAATTTTGCCAAGAAGAATGGGTAAGACTTCCAGGACCCAGATATGCAAAACTGGTACAGATTTAAGCCAAAAGTCACAGTTGTAACTGCAACAAAGTATGTTTGACAACATATTGCTCAGTTTTTTTATTTAATGGAATTTTGTATAACAATAAAATAATATTTTGCACATGTGGAAAAAAGGCTGAATACTTTTGCAAAAGAAATACTTTTTTTTTTTAACTTTTTTTTACCACACAGTGTGGGTGTCTTGTTTCTCTTTTTGTTTTATTTTTTAATTTTGCCCCTTATTACTTAAATGTCAAAGCTGGGCCATTAGTGACCCTTTAATTATGTATGTATTTCTCATGAGCTTCCACAATTCACGTAGGTCAGAAACTTCAGAAATAAGACATAGCTGAGATTTTAAGCTATTCACAAGTACACGCTAATATCAGTTGAATGTTATTAAAAATGTAATTTTCTTACAGTAAGCTTACAATGATTTTTTTGCCTGACCAAGTGTTGATCCTAGGGTACAATAGCCTAATTAGTCACTGTGGTTTACATATTCTCATTCCTGTCAATGTCAAAAAAAAATTCAACCAGGCTCACGCAGTCTGCACAATTGAAATTTGGTAGCTAAATCTACCAGTGCTCTCAATAGGATTAATCAAAAGGTAATTGGTTTACACAAACACCCTCCTGAGATAGTAGTAGAAATAATTAGGTAAAAAACAAAAAATGACCAAAGTAGTTCTTTAATCAGTCTCTGAAGTATAGCTATGTTACATACTATATTTTGTGCCAACTGAATAAATACCAGTACTTTATTAGTGTATTCAGTTTGATATTTACGTCTAAAACTTGTTTAAATGGTTGTCTGAGAACAGTTTTAAAGTCACCTTAAAACATAATAATACAAATGTCCTCTCTTTGTACAATCAATTAATAATATAAATAACTTAAAAAAACGAAAGAATCCCACCAACAGAATGACTAACCAACTGGCAGTTGAAGATTCAGGATGTCAGGTGTGTTCTGTGTCTTTGTTCTACCATATTTTTCCACCTGCAGCAACATTCAGCAAGCACATGTCATTTAGATCTTTATTCAGCACTGGACCATGGAGGACACAAATTGTGTCATTGGGAATTTCTACCCTAAATTTCCTAAACATTCTGCTAGAAAGAAAAGCACATTGGACAGCATTGACCTAAATATTTATCTATAATGCCTAGTTAGGTTTAAAGGAAAGAGAAGAAAGCAATTTGTCACAGATGCGTCAAATGAATGGACTTTTCATCAGTCATATAGCATTTAACAGAACTGGTTCTCATAGCCAACTTGCTTGACTTTTGTTATTTGGAATGCACAGAAGCATAGCATATTCAAGAGACCATGGCCCCTATTCAATAAAAATTTGCAACAGTTACAGAGCGATTCAATTGATCAAGCGCGAAAGCCTAAACCGTAAACCATGCACCCAAAAGTAGCATTTCAGAGCATGATCATGATCAATTAAGCAAGGCCGTAACTACCAATTTATAAACAGCCAATAGTAAATGAGACCATCATCATGATGTCAGTAAAACATGGAGGTTCAATTTCAAACAATTAGCGTTTAGAAGTCCGATATGCAATCGGACTCGCAATCCGGCAATGTGCAAATTAATAAAAATGAATGAAGAAAATGTTTTAGTCCGTGTGGGTGGCCAGATATGTATTACCGAGATTGATATAACACTGAAATTAAACTAATTAAACAAAAAAAAATAATTTTGATTGCAGATTTGCGAGCTTGACACTGTTGTGCAATTAATTCTAATGTCTTTCATCACTTTCCCTGTCTTTTAAAGTGCAGTATTGTTATTTTTATTTGCATTTACAATGCTATGAACAGGTGTTTATCCCCTTGCAAGCCCTATCTGGTACCCAGAGGATTTTCTTCTACATTTACCATTTACAGGTGAGAAAACAATTGTGGGCTTGAAGAATTGAAGCAATTGAATAGCGATTTTAGATTGTTGTAACATTTATGGGCTTGCTAGATGAAAGGCTTAGATGGATTGGAGTTAAGATTTTGACAACTGCAGGGATTTTCAGTCTGTAACCCTCAAATCGTTTGCGGATAGCTAAAATACGCCAATTGAAAAGCAAATTAGTTTACGGGCTACAATACAGGCTCCAGTAACTAACAATTGCTCAATTGAATAGGGGCCCATGTTCTCATCTCAAGGCAAGATTGTATTCATATAGAAGGCATTTTTATATTCAAATACCCATTGTACAATATTGTCATATATGTTTTTTCGACATATCCAATCAAGAAAAAACTACTGCAGACAATACTAAAGACAACTAAGTCACCTGAATACTTTGGAGAGACTTTCTTAGAACCGTAACGACTTCACAGTTCAAAACAAATGTCTCCAAAACCCAGATTAAAGGAGGAGCCTTTCTCTTATTAATAAAAAGTGTTTTGCTTCATAACATTATGGAAGTTGAAAATAATTAGATTTGAACGACTACTGTAGTTATGGTAATATATACCAATATTTCCCAGACTGGAGTAATATTCCAATTATTTATTAATGGCATAAACATTAATTTCCCAGGACTAAAAATACCCAGTACCTGGGGTTTCTATGTCAATGTGAACACAGAAATGCCTATACAGTGAAATAAAACTGACATGTGCCACAGGTTGGGAGGAGCACTTTGGCAGGCCCACCCAAGCAGAATGAGTGCTAAGACATGGGAAAGCATGTGAGTGACAGAGTCAGGCAATTCCTACTGACATTTGTAAACAGGAAGCTTACTGTAATATGTGCTTCATTCCTTAATAGATCATTATTTATTCACTCCTACCTTCTAACTTTCCACTTTCCTTATCTGTTCACTTCTGTTTTCTCTAAGGGACCAATAGTGTGTCAGTTCTGCATTTATCCAGTTCTGCATATATACTGTATATATACACAGTAAAATTAGACACATTAGTCACCCCCCTACCATCTTGGCAAAAAGCAATGGCTTAAGCAACTGTCTTCTTCTTTTTTTTTTAAATATGCATGGACACTTAAAAAGCTGTCAGATATGAACAGGAAGAAGACATTGGGGAGTATACAAAATGTACAGAACTAGAAAGTAGCTAATGAAATGGCAAGTTCTCTTTTACAGCTTTTGTGAACATATTAATTTTGATTGCTATCTAAAATTGTTATTAATTCATTAATGCTTTTGAAAAAAGGAACTTAATGAACAGACATTGAATTTTAGATAGTGTTTGAAACCCTGACACTATATCATAAGATTCCAACACTCCAGGACTAGGACTTCGACATTTGAAGATTCCATCCTACATGTTTCACAATAGCTTGCAGTTTCCTTATGCACAATTATTTCTTTATGTTTATTCCTTATATTCGTAATACCCCTTTTAGCATTTACACTGTGAAGCTCATTTTATTTATACAGTAAAACACCCGTTATCCGGCACCCACGGGGACTCCCTATTGCTGGATAAGTGTAGTTGCCAATTAATCATGAGTCCCTGAAAAAAAAGGGTCTAAACCCCCCAAAATGCATTTAAAAGGGCACTGGCACCTAAACTGGGCCACTAAGGCCCAGAAAAAACATAAAAAAAATTTTTTTTTTTTTTTTTTGCAGTCTTGAACTGCCGAATAGTGCCGGTTATGCCAAGTTTTTAAAAAATGGGGAATTGATGCTGGTGCCGGTTGCTTGAGTGTCTCGGTTAGTTAGGTGCCAGATAACCAGGATTTTACTGTATATAAAATATATTTCCACAAAAGTTATCCTTAAAAATCCAGCCAGTTGTAATAAAATGCAATATTCATATAGAGTTAGTTGTGTCTGATCCTACTTGTAGATCACTCAAACAGTATATTCTGTATTTAAATATGCAATCATTTTCTGTCCTATTGATTTATGAATTAGGTTTTTCCTTTACTCCTATCTCTGTACAGGAATACCTCATTTAACGCTGTAGATAGGTTCCAGGCAATAGGAGTGTTAAGGCGAAACAGCTCTAAATGGGGCAGTTTAATATAGGAAAGATAGGGATAGGGGACTCATGAAAAAAACTCACAATTTCAATTTTTTGGTTTTATATGAACTTCAAACAAACAGCAAACATAGCACTAACACGAACTGAACATTAGCAGAAATATAAATATAAATTTGGGATGTTGAAGCTTTTGTGTCTTCCTGGATTCTATTTTTTTTTTTGAGAATCAGCGCATTAAAAGTGGTCTGTCAGGCAAAAACAGCGTTATAGCGAGGCCGTGCTATAGAGAATCAGAGCGTTAAAAGGGATCTGGCTGGAAAAAGCAGAGTTATAGCAAATCAGCTCTAAAACGGGTAGCTTTAAGTAGGGTATACCTGTATATGAACTGAATCAATGTTACCCAACAATTAAAGCAACTCAGTTTAAAGATAAGATGTTATAAGAGTTATTATTCATGCATGACACAATTAAATCATGTAGAAGTGAGAGCGTGTTGATTTTTCATCCCACTAAAATATATATACTAATGTATATGTTTTTTGCAAGCTGATATATAACAGATTTATAGTATTTTAAAAATAATTTAGATAACTTCCAGGCCCCTTAGAAACAGCTTTTATTTTTCGATTACTGATTAATCGAAATTAATAATTGCTCATTTCTCCCTAATGTTTGCACATGAGCAGATATTTTTAAGAATTGTTTTTGGACTTTTTTGGTTACCCACATGGCAAAAAAATGCAGAACAGAGCCCAGTTATGTGGTTAGTAACTTTCCCTTGGTATTCTATTCACCCCTCTCAGCATGATTGCAAGCATGCTCCTCCCAATTCCTGCGACTGACCCCTGCTCACAATATTACACTGGCTTCCCCATCAATTTTCAGACATCAGTAATATTATGAGTTGCTTTTGCTCAAAAACCTATTCAATTCAAAATAACTTATTACTCACAACTGATAATGTTCTTGTAAGTGCTATAAAGCACCGGCAAAGGAATAAAAATGCCTTTGTGGCTGCTTCTCCCTTCCCTAATAGACCCCCACGGCATCTAAAGATTAATCCCAGCTGCTGAGGTCCTTAAAGGACCCCAATGTCACCTTTTGTATTACCCCCTGCCACGGAGGTTCTTAAAGGATGCTTGCAGCATCTAATTATTAACACCATATCATGGGGGTTCTTAAAGGACCCCCCTGGTATCCATATTAACCTATGTTAACCCCTACTTAAATAACATTCAAGTAATAAAGCCCATATTATGATCTACAGTTTTAAAGTAAATATTACTTTGAAGCTTTGCTGTATCCCTTTAAAGTCATTCCTTTGAATTTATTTTAAACAAATAAATGATTATATGTTAAATTGTATTTTTAATTTATTTTACCATTACTATTCATTTAGAAAAAGAGAATTATTATAAAGCTTAATTAGAAGATGCTGAAAGTTTGACAAGCTATTGGCTCAATGCCCCATGCACTAAATTATTGTTTCATTGCATGAACTTTGCTACCAGTTCCTTTCACATCTGTCACTTTGTATAGCACATGCATAGAAACAGGAAGTTAGTGGGTGGAGACTAAATAGAACAACATGTCTGGCTATCAACTTTTTCTAATTTATATGAAAATTTGCCTTTTAAATATGAAAGGTGAATTAAAAAAATAGTTTAAAATACATTAATTTATTTGATTGGAAATATAGATTACAAAACAATACCTGTAATAGAACGAGGAGTAAAGTAACACAGGGACATCATTAACAGACTTACATGCACTGCATATAGAGCAAAGTGTATACACTCAATATGGGAAAATACAGAAAACAATATTATGATTTTGGCTCCATTAAATTCAAATGTAAACTGAAGGTTTAAAGCCTTGCTTGGAAGAACATGTTTCACTTTATGGCTCCAGTGAAATGATACTTTCTATTTGTTTTTGATGCTATGTGGACCACATAAAAGCATTACACTTCTCTTATGTGTTATTTATTTCTTACTCCAGATACTTCAATTGACCTGTAATGGACCTATCCTGAATAAGAAAAACAAACATATCATGTCATAACTCAGACTAAAGATTTTTTTCATCTTTAAAGCCTTTTTTTTGGCTTGATTCAAACTTTACTTTGCAAATGGTTATTGTTTTAATGCATCTGTCTTTTTTTTTTCTCAACCTCTGTGTGTGTATTTATTTTTGAAAAAAAAAATACATTTTCCATTTCTTTTTTCAAACAGATGTGAATAATTTACATAAGCCACAAATTCACTAAGTTTTGGAAAGCATTATTTAACCCTTTATCATATAATTATATTGTGGGGCTGCTCCAGTGCGGTATAATCAGTATTATTACTACAGTATTATACAGTATTTATAAAGAGAAAACATCACACAGTGCTTTATTTTGGTGTATTTAGATAATCAGTTAACATTCAAACAGTCAATGCAGATGTTTGTGAGAAGCCTATACTGGCAAGCTTTTAATAAAAGGGTCTCAGTTAGATGAAATATGTAAAAATGTAGAAATGATAATACTAAAGGAAAAACAAGCAGTTTTAAGATGTTGTAAACTATTCATTAAACTGCCCCACAAGACCAGATAGCTAGATGAAAATTCTTACTCCACCCAGCCAATGAAAATCCCATGAGATTCCCACTCCATCCAAATATCCAAGGGTGCTGCAAGAATCTGGACCTGTATTAAAGGGCCACATAAATAATCTAAAAAACTGTAGATGTGTATGAAGGATTTGTTAAATTGAAATCTATCAACTGATATTATGTTGAAAAAAAATTTAAAGGAATTAATTTAGTACACAGCTAAACAATGAGGCTGTATGGGACAAGTAATATCTTTCTCTGTCTTGTACATAGAAGGGTAGCAAGGATATCAATGTGACCATCTATCTGCCATTTTATTATTATTGTTATTATTATTATTATTATTATTATTATTATTATCCTTAACTTGTAAAGCACCATCATATATCTCTATACAGGAATTAAGTATGAGGCAAAAAACATTTTAACATATTGCAAAATATTGGAGGGCACTGTCTTTGAGCTTAGAATCTAACATACTGTACATGGTGCTTTTCCCAAAGCCCCTTACAAGACTGAAAACTCACAAATGTATAATCTAAGGTTTGGGTGTGATACAAGAGGGTGATTGATATGTTGTGAAGTTAAGGCTGAAGGTAATATGTTTCTTTAGTGAGTTTTTGAAAGTTTTGAGGCAGGGACATGGTCTATTGGAGAGAGGCAATGAGTTACAAAGAGATGGGGCAGCACGAGAAAAGTCCTGAAGACAGGTGTGAGAGAAGATGATTAGAGAGTAGGAAAGACAAAGGTAATTAGCAGAGTGAGGAGGGCAGTTGGGGGAGCATATTGAAACAAAAGCAGGTAAATAAGATGGTAAGTTTTTGTTAAGGGCTTTATATGTTAGGGTCATGATTTTGAATCATCAGCAAGGAGCAAGTTGCAGTAGTTGAGGAGAGATATGATGAGAGAATGAATTCGAATTTTAGTTGTGTCTTGTGTATGATAGTGACGCATTTTGGAGATGTTTTTTAGGTGTAAATTACAAGATTTGGTTATTAATTGTATGTGAGGAATGAAAGAGGGCATGTAGATAGCCCAGTAGAACCCCAATACAATGGGCCTGGGAGGGGGGAGTAATGATGGCATCATCATCAGTGAGATATATTTGAGGAGTGGAAGCTGTAATAGAGGGTGGATAAGGAGCTCAGTCTTTGACATATTGAGTTTTAGTTGATGAGTGGACATCCAGGAGGGTGTGCTTGAGAGGCAGATGGTAACTAGTGTTAGAATAAAGGGGGATAGATCTGGTGCTGAAAGATAGATTTGACTGTCAACAGCATATAGATAATACTGAAATCCAAAATGTTTACAAGGGAAACAAGGGAGGATGTATAGATGGAGAGGAGGCAGGGTGGGGGGGGCAAGCACTGAACATTGGAGTACGCCAATAGTCAGAGGGTGAGGCAAAGAAGAGCAACCAGGGAGGAGAAACAACATTTTTGATATTCTAGGTATGATGTGAACCATGAGAAAGCTGTGTCACGGATGCCAAGAGAACAGAGAATTTGAATTAGAAGGGAGTGGTCAACTGTGTCAAAGGCAGCAGTGATATCAAGGAGAATTAGAATAGAAAAACAGTCCTTTGACTTGACAGTGAGCAGGTCATTAGTGACGTTTGTGAGTGCTGTCTCTGTGGAGTGTTGTAGTCGTAAGCCAGATTGGAAGGGAGTTGGAGGAAATAAATTGGGCAAACAATTGTAGATGATTCACTCAAGCAGTTCTTAAGCCAGGGGAAGTAGAGAGGTAGGGTGATAGATGCAAAAGTTGAGTCAGATGAGAGTTTTTTTAAGAATGGGTGTTATTATGGCATGTTTTAAAGATGATGGAAACTTGCCAGTGTTTACATAAAGGTTAGATAGATGTTTGAGAGCACGGATAGGTGTGGTAGAGAGGGGAGGGTTTAGCTTTGATGGAACAGGATCATGTGGTCAAGTTGTAAGAAGAGAGCTTGAATGATGACATGTGACTTCAACCTCAGTTGCAGGTTCAAAGGAGTCCATAATGGATGTGGGATTGGGGAAGGTTATAAGCTGGGTGTTGTCGGTTTGTTGAGAGGAGGATGAGATAGGGCCACATTGAGAGGAGCGTTTGTTTTATTTTTAAAGTGGCTGGTAAAGTCTTCAGCTCTGACGCAGAAAGGGGCAGGAGGTGAGGGTGGGCAGAGCATAGTGTTGAATGTGGGAAACAAACATTTGGGGCTGGAGAAGAGATATAGTATTAAATATGAGAAGTAGTGCTTTTTGGCAGAATTGAGGGCAGGAGCATAAAATAAACTTTAATGGTGGAAGTCTTCTGACGTGTGAGATTTCCTCCATAAACATTCAGCAGTGTGGGAGCACCTCTGGATATAGTGTGTTTGCGCAGTGTGCCAAGCTTGTAGTGAGAGGTTGGGCGCCTGCCTATCGTTATGGGGCAAGAGTGTCAAGGGTGGATGTTAGAGTCATGTTGTACTGTGTGGTGGCTGATAGCTAGTGGAAATGATTGAGGGAAATGGGTTAGGAGATATATCTCCAGCAGCCAGCAGAAGAAGGAGTAAGAATGAGAGGAGGACTTACAAAGACATTTCTTCTATTTCATTTTTATATACAGTTTTATAATTAAAAATTATGTTTTATTTATGTACATCCATATCCAACTATGTTCTGTTTGAATGTCACTTCATATTATATGTAGTTTTTATAACTTGGTTTATTGACGTTTCTTCTTTTAAGCTTTAAAAGTGGGAGTGACTGGATTAAGGAAAGGAGCTCATAGGAACATAGAAGAGGAGAACAGGAAAGGTAAGATGGTTATTTTGTTAGGGACATGATGTGGTGAAACTGAGAAGATTCTGAGAAAGAGGCAGAAGGTTATGATGAAGAATTGTGACACAGCGTGTAAGCTAAAAGGTAGAGTACTTAACAGGTGTCGCTGACTGTTCAGGTGCAGGTAAATTGCATAACGCAACAAGTTAAGGCCAACCAAAGGTGGGTGGGAGAGGGGCAGGGAGGGAGTGGATTGTTTCATGGGTTATTGCAGCAGGAATTCTAGTACTTTTAAAATTATTTCTATAGGAAACAGAGATTTGGTGTTAAAAAGAGGTGTTTGAAAAAAGTGAGAATAGAGATAAGAGGCTGTAAACCAGGGATTGAGGTAAAGGAATGCATAACAGAGTATAAGGAGCTCACAACTTAGCCAGATAACATTTCTATCTGCTTAGTTATGATAACAGTGTAGCCAGTTATAATAGAGAAACTAATATTATTAATCAATGTGAAGGTGATAAAGATGGTATCTGAATGATGATTTCTTCTGTAAATACCTTGGCTGCAGAGAAGCTTTTCAGATATTATTGCAGCAGGATTTAAAAAGATCAAAGGACTGAAGTCCCATGTTTTCTAATATATATATATAGGAGTATGTTTTGTACATAGAAAATCCTCTATGAAGGCTAGGTATATTATAGTTTAAAAAATATAAACCAAAGCTACTTGTGAGTGAATTATTTGGTCATGCTCTTGAATTAATTATTGTGCTTGTGCTCCATTATGCTGATTAAGAAAACACTATTAATTGGTCATTTTAACATGCCAGATATAGGTAGTGCAAATATTTTCATGATGATATAATTGTTTTCCCTTTAATAATATTCTGGCGCTTCAGCTCATGAATTATTATAGAACTTTTGCATATTTTGCATGATGGCAATAATTCCTTAATATAGTTCTGTGCTTTTAAAACTATATGTTTGACCCAAAAATACTTGTGTTTGATATGCTTGACTAGATCATCTATTTTTTAGATATCACAGCTGATTCAATGAAGATTCCTATTGAGCTAAAACTACAGCAAACGGTTAATAGTTATAATACAAAAGCTGAATACTCACGGTATGTACTAATAGTAGGCCTTGTTTACTAAGCATTGTTGTAACACTATTCAGACATGATGTGAATCCTTTGCTTGCATTGCCGTTTGTGTTCCTGCCATTGCCAGATGATAAATCACAGTACTGCCAGATAAACACGGGTTTATGTATAGTAACTAATAACAATGTATTAGTAGCATGTAAACAAGTTCTGTTTTACACAACATACATAATACATGCATTTATAAAATCATAGAGGCACAATCCCCTTTTTAAAGTCAACTACATTTATGAGCTTATATATTTTTAGTAATGTTCTTTTCCTTTGTAGGAAGACCAATTAATCAAATTCTGAAATGTTATTAGCATCAGGACAATTAGTGCATACTGTGTGGATACTATGCATTAGTTTTGCATAAGTTTAGCTCTCTGTGGCAACCACTCTTTGTTCTATGCATTGAAGTACATTTTCAGATATGATTGTAAGGGAAAGTATCCTAAACAATGTTTCACTCTGTAGAGTTATTTACTTAGGTGCTCACAGTTTTAACTTCGAGCCATGAAGAGCTAATTTATTTAACCAGTATTTAGAATAGTTGATGTACTCAGTCTACCTCCCAGCTGTTGCTTTTTTCATGGAAATATATGTCAGATTAAATAAATATACATGGTTTGGAAAAGGTAATTTTAAGGTCTTAAAAAAGAAGTAATAATACATAGAACAGGATTTGCATGTACCAACAACGTGTTACCAGTTCCTCTAGCAACAAGCATGAGGTAATTACAATGACATTTTAAATATAAATATATATATATATATATATATATATATATAGTGATGTCCCGAACAGTTTGCCGGAGAACTATTCGCAGCGATTTTCGCATGTTCGCGTTCGCATCGAACAGCGAACACATGCGCTTTTCGGTCCGCCCCCTATTCTTTATCATTGAGGAAACTTTGACCCTGCACCTTACAGTCAGCAGACACATTCCAGCCAATCAGCAGCATACACTCCCTACCAGGGACTTCCATCTGAAGGACAGCCTCCATTTTAGAATCATTCTGAAGCTACATTCGTTGAGAGAGGACATATATTCTACCTGCTGCTGATTTAATAGGGAAATAGATAGCCAGGCTGTGTATTTAGCTTTCACTACACACCTGAAGGACTCATTTGATATCTACTGCAAGGACAGCAACCCAAAAAGCCCTTTTTAGGGCTAGAACATCATTTATTTTATTATTTTTTTCTGCTGATTTAATAGGGAAATAGATAGCCAGGCTGTGTATTTAGCTTTCACTACACACCTGAAGGACTCATTTGATATCTGCTGCAAGGAAAGCAACCCAAAAAGCCCTTTTTAGGGCTAGAACATCATTTTTTTTTTCCTGTGTAATCTAATTGCATATGCCTGCCTGCTAGCGTGTGTGTAGTAGTGTACAGTGACATAAAACAACCCTTTTTTGACTGTAATCGATTGAATATCAGTTGCCTGCCTACAGGCGTGTGTGTGAAGCCTATTGCATCTACTCTGCCAACTTTTGCCAGTGCACAGTGACACTCATATCTAGTGCAACCGTAGTGTACAGTGACATAAAACAACCCTTTTTTGACTGTAATCGATTGAATATCAGTTGCCTGCCTACAGGCGTGTGTGTGAAGCCTATTGCATCTACTCTGCCAACTTTTGCCAGTGCACAGTGACACTCATATCTAGTGCAACCGTAGTGTACAGTGACATAAAACAACCCTTTTTTGACTGTAATCGATTGAATATCAGTTGCCTGCCTACAGGCGTGTGTGTGAAGCCTATTGCATCTACTCTGCCAACTTTTGCCAGTGCACAGTGACACTCATATCTAGTGCAACCGTAGTGTACAGTGACATAAAACAACCCTTTTTTGACTGTAATCGATTGAATATCAGTTGCCTGCCTACAGGCGTGTGTGTGAAGCCTATTGCATCTACTCTGCCAACTTTTGCCAGTGCACAGTGACACTCATATCTAGTGCAACCGTAGTGTACAGTGACATAAAACAACCCTTTTTTGACTGTAATCGATTGAATATCAGTTGCCTGCCTACAGGCGTGTGTGTGAAGCCTATTGCATCTACTCTGCCAACTTTTGCCAGTGCACAGTGACACTCATATCTGGTGCAACCGTAGTGTACAGTGAAATAAAATAACCCTTTTTTTGCTGTAATCGATTGAATATCAGTTGCCTGCCTACAGGCATGTGTGTGAGGCCTATTGCATCTACTCTGCCAACTTTTGCCAGTGCACAGTGACACTCATATCTAGTGCAACCGTAGTGTACAGTGAAATAAAAGAACCCTTTTTTGACTGTAATCGATTGAATATCAGTTGCCTGCCTACAGGCGTGTGTGTGAGGCCTACAGCACCTACTCTGCCAACTTTTGCCAGTGCACAGTGACACTCATATCTGGTGTCACAGTAGCTTGCACGCATAGTACCACTAATCGTAAAAAAAATGACAGGCAGAGGCAGGCCACCACGCAGGGGCCGTCGTGGTCGTTGTGCTGTGATTCCCTTTGGGTCTAGAATAATGCCCAGTTTTCAGAGGCAACGTACCCTGACCTTGAAAAGTTCTGAGGACATGGTTGACTGGCTAACACAAGACACCCAATCTTCTACAGCTTCCGCTCGGAACCTAGACGCACCATCCTCCTCCAGCTTAGCTTCAGGCACCTCTCCAGTTACCACTCTCCCGCCTGCCGTCACCACCAACACTAGCACCACAGCCGCTTCACTTGATCCGTCAGCCGAGTTATTTACACATCCATTGGAAGAAATGAGTTATGCACAAACATTAGTGCCAGAGGATGTAGATAACAGGGATATGTCCCAGTCAGGCAGCATTACACACATGGACGTATGGTCTAATGATGATGATGATGTTGTAACCGGTGCTGCTTCCTTTGTTGAGTTGTCAGATACAAGTGAAGCGGTTGATGATGACGAAGAGAAGAAGAACAGGAGGAAAGTTCAGATGGGGAGACAGAGAGGAGGAGGAGACGAGTTGGAAGCAGCGGGAGGTCATCGAAAGTACTGTAGCTAGTGGCACAGTCAGACAGCATGCATCGGCAACGGGGGTCAGCCAGACAGCACGCCAGTCAACGCATGCTGTTGCCACCACCAGAATGCCGTCATTGCAGAGCTCAGCAGTGTGGCAATTTTTTCGTGTGTCTGCCTGTGACAACAGCGATGCCATTTGCAACCTGTGCGAAAAGAAACTGAGTCGTGGGAAGTCCAACACCCACCTAGGTACAACTTCTTTGTGAAGGCACATGATGTCACATCACAAACGCCTATGGGATCAACACATGAGTACAAGCAGCACACAAAGTCAAAGCCGCCATCCTCCTCCTGGTCCAGCATCTTCAGCCACGTCAACCACTGCTGCCCTGCTTGCCCCCTCTCAACCATCCGTCACTCCGTGTCTCGCCCTGAGCATTCCCTGCTCATCTGCCCACAGTCAGGTGTCTGTCAAGGACATGTTTGAGCGTAAGAAGCCAATGTCACAAAGTCACCCCCTTGCCCGGCAACTGACAGCTGGCTTGTCTGAACTCTTAGCCCGCCAGCTTTTACCATACAAGCTGGTGGAGTCTGAGGCGTTCAAAAAATTTGTAGCTATTGGTACACCGCAGTGGAAGGTACCCGGCCGAAATTTCTTTGCACAAAAGGCAATCCCCAACCTGTAGTCAATTGTGCAAAAGGAAGTAATGGCATGAACGCACAGGTGGATCAGTGGCTGACTCCGCACCAACTGGAGATCGGCAAAGTGGTTTGTGACAACGGAAGAAATTTGTTGGCGGCATTGAATTTGGGCAAGTTGACACATGTGCTGTGCATGGCACAAGTGTGTAATCTGATTGTACAACGCTTTGTGCATAAGCACCCAGGCTTACAGGACGTCCTGAAGCAGGCCAGGAAGGTGTGTGCCCATTTCAGGCATTCCTACACGGCCATGGCGCACTTTACAGATATCCAGCGGCGAAACAACATGCCAACAAGGCGCTTGATTTTAGACAGCCCGACACGTTGGAATTCAACACTCCTAATGTTCGACCGCCTGCTCCAACAAGAAAAGGCAGTTAACGAGTATTTGTATGACCGGGGTGCTAGGACAGCCTCTGCGGAGCTGGGGATTTTTTTGCCACGTTACTGGACGCTCAAGCGCAATGCCTGTAGGCTTATGAGTCCTTTTGAGGAGGTGACAAACCTGGTCAGTCGCACCCAGGGAACCATCAGCGACATCATACCATTTGTTTTCTTCCTGGAGCGTGCCCTGCGAAGAGTGCTGGATCAGGCCGTAGATGAGCATGAAGAGGAAGAGGAAGAGTTGTGGTCACCATCACCACCAGCATCGCTTGCTGGACCTGCGGCAATGCTGGAAGAGGATTGTGAGGAAGAGGAGTCAGAGGAGGAATGTGGCTTTGAGGAGGAGGAGGAAGACCAACCACAACAGGCATCCCAGGGTACTCGTTGTTACCTATCTGGTACCCGTGGTGTTGTACGTGGCTGGGGGGAAAAACATACTGTACCTTCAGTGAGATCACTGAGGATGAGGAACGGGACATGACTAGCTCGGCATCCAACCTTGTGCAAATGGGGTCTTTCATGCTGTTGTGCCTGTTGAGGAACCCTCGTATAAAAAGGATGAAGGAGAACGACCTGTACTGGGTGTCCACGCTACTAGACCCCCGGTATAAGCAGAAAGTGCCTGAAATGTTACCGAATTACCACAAGTCGTAAAGGATGCAGCACTTCCAAAATAAATTAAAAAGTATGCTTTACACAGCGTTTAAGGGTGATGTCACAGCACAACGGCAATCTAACAGCGGAAGAGGTGAACATAATCCTCCTCCTCCCACGACCACGCCGGCAAGGAGAGGACGCTTTACAGACGTGTTGTTGATGGAGGAGATGCGGAGCTTTTTAAGTCCTATGCATTGCCACAGCCCTTCGGGGTAACAGACTACCTTGCCATAACTACAGATATCCACACTATGAGGAGCGATGAACCCCTTGACTACTGGGTGTGCAGGCTTGCCCTGTGGCCTGAGCTATCCCAATTTGCCATAGAACTTCTGTCCTGCCCCGCTTCCAGTGTCCTGTCAGAAAGGACCTTCAGTGCAGCAGGAGGTTTTGTCACTGATAAGAGAAGTCACCTAGGTCAAAAAAGTCTAGATTACCTCACCTTAATTAAGATGAATGAGGGATGGATCCCGAAGGGACTGACAGTGGGCGATACATTCGATTAAAAAAGGCCTGATAGATGAGCTGCCTTGAGCTAATAATGGTCCACACGCTGTTGTATTTTATCCCTGAATGCCGGATGACTTGCGTGATTTATCCGCCACCAACTAGGGTTCAAGACGCAATGTTTTAGGGCACTTTCTGCCTGGCAAACTAACATCAATTTTTCTGGTCGCTGCAACAGTACCTACTTTTTGCATTTAAATTATTTTATTTTAGAAGGCGTACAGCGTGTAATGAAAAATAAAGCATTTTTGAACAGTCTTGCATAACAGTTGTGCAAAAATACATATTTACAATAAAGACATTTTGTGAAAGTTAGCTGGCTATTCCTTCTTATTTTTACTTTTTAGGTTAACAATTTTTCTTATTTTTTACTGTGATTGCAATTTAAGAGATACCTAAAACATGGTAAAACAGACAATAGTAAAGAGTATATCTGCAGGAAACACCAAAGTCCTATTAGCTATCATCCCTCCAGCAGTATTAGCTTATTATTTACAATATCTAACCTGGGCAAGGCTTCAGTAAGCGACCTCTCCTTTCCTGGGATGATTTTGCCGCTGGTTGCTTCTGAAGGGTCTCCAGGGCTCCCCCACTCCGGTCCTTCCCCCAGTGTCGCTTCAACCAGTAACAAATGTTTTATATTTGTAAAGCGACACAATGATCCCCCTTGATAGAGGTTTATCTTTACAAATTTTGGAGAACCAATTTAAGACCGATGTTCCCTGTTTCTGGGTCAAGGAGTGTGTGAAATGCCTCAGCCTACAGTAATTGTAATGTTCTGACAGTGGTAGCTCATGCTTGTCAGTTCCTCATAGGTGAGCATCTGGCCCTTTACTAACCAGTCTCCCAGTCTATCTCGTTTCCTTGACCTCCACCAGTGTTGTGATGTTGTGCTCATGTGTTTCGGGGCCTGAGGGTGGTCAAGAATTGGGGTCATTTGGGTAGATCCAGGGAACAAACCCATGTGTTTCTTGGCCCATTTCCAGTATGATAGTGAGTGTCTGATTAGGGGGTTTGGCGAGTTTTTAAGGCTGAGGCAATTCTGATAGCCAAGCCACCTTGTCCCAGGTTAAGGGCCTTAAAGTGTGGTTCTCTAAATACACACAGGCTGGTTGATGACATATAGAATGTGCTATTGGGAGGAAAGTTAGTTGACGTAACAGGTATTAAACTGATAGGAATGAATAGTACAACTTAATACACCACTCCTATCTGGTGGCACCTTAGATTGACACGCGCAGTGCCCCAAATTTGAAGTGGGAGGACCGACCAAGCGTCTTTTTCCATCTCCCTGTTCCAAAAATCCATGCCATATACACGTCCCCTGATAGGTGACGTAACAGGTATTACACTGATAGGAATGAATAGTACAACTTAATACACCACTCCTATCTGGTGGCACATTACATTGCACGTGCAGTGCCCCAAATTCAAAGTAGGTGGTCCAACCAAGCATCTTTTTCCATCTCCCTGTTCCAAAAATCCATGCCATATACAAGTCCCCTGATAGGTGACGTAACAGGTATTAAACTGATCGGAATGCATCGTATAACTTAATACACCACTCCTATCTGGTGGCACCTTAGATTGCACGCGCAGTGCCCCAAATTTGAAGTGGGAGGACCGACCAAGCATCTTTTTCCATCTCCCTGTTCCAAAAATCCATGCCATATACACATCCCCTGATAGGTGACGTAATAGGTATTACACTGATAGGAATGAATAGTACAATGTAATACACCACTCCTATCTGGTGGCACATTACATTGCACGCGCAGTGCCCCAAATTCGAAGTAGGAGGTTCGACCAAGCATCTTTTTCCATCTCCCTGTTCCAAAAATCCTTGCCATATACACGTCCCCTAATAGTGGACGTAACAGGGATTAAACCAATAGGAATAGCACTACTCAACAGTACCCACCTTATAATAGCGCAGACAGAGGCAATGCAGAGAGAGGAGTCTGAAGAAGAGGAGACAGAGGAGGAAGGTGGCTTTGAGGAGGTGGAAACCAAACACAGCAGGCGTCCCAGAGTGCTTGTTGTCACCTTTCGGGGACCCTTGGTGGCTGGGTGGAGGAAGAGACCTTCAATGACATCAGTGAGGACAAGGAACGGGACATGGCTAGCTTGGTATCCAACCTTGTGCAAATGGGGAGTTTGTGGTTGTGCAAAGGGACTGTTTGCGGTTGTTTGCGGTGCATTAAACGGGGAGATTGGTCTGTTACTGTGAAGCGGGTGTAACCCTTACACTACCTGATCGATACAACATCATACCTGATGTTTTAAAGCATGTTATTCCAAACAATTTAGGAATGTTAGGTGATATATGCCCTTTATGGCTTAAAACCAGACTCTGCATCAACTATGTCATTTTCCGTGGGAGTTTTGCCATGGATCCCCCTCCCGCATGCCACAGTCCAGGTGTTAGTCCCCTTGAAACAACTTTTCCATCACTATTGTGGCCAGAAAGAGTCCCTGTGGGTTTTGAAATTCGCCTGCCCATTGAAGTCTATGGCGGTTTGCCGATGTTCGTCCGTTCGCGAACATTTGATGGAATTTGGGTCCGCGGTTCGCGAACCAAAAATTTGATGTTCGTGACATCACTATACATATATATATTTATTTATGTGTATATATATTTATACATATACATACATATATATAGAGTTACTGTGCAAATTTAACAATCACTGGCTTCTTTTCTTCAGATTTCCAGGTCAATATTTTTCTCCAAATTATCATAAGCTGTAGGCTGCTGTCTCGGTGTGTGTGTGTGAAAACAACCAGTCTGTAAGCAGCCCCTCCCATACCCCAGGGACTTATATATCAGGTCTGCTCAGGTGCAATCAATCAACTAAGCAGGAAAGTTAACTCCTTCAGTAATCATGTGGAAACAGAGCGGACTCACATAAATGGCTTTTCTGACTGTCACAATAATGTAACGGGTAGTATGCTGCTGGTACACGCCTATTTCGTTCTATCAATTATTATTTCTCTTTTAATACCTTTATTAATTCTTTAAAATTAACTGTTTTCCACATCTTTTATGGATATTCAAGTAGGTAGAGGAATAAAGAAAACATCAAACCATATATAACCCTCAGGCTTCCTTAATCAGTTAACAGTAAAATAAAGTATGCTGTGTGCTTAAATAGAGCCCTTTTAAATTTGCCGAATCGCAATTCAATAAGGCTGTGAATTCTTAATCTGAATTGTTTTGGCAAGATTTATCAGATTATTGAAATTTCTCTGTAGAAATGTGATGTCTGTTGGTAATTGGTCAATTAAACTGTATAATGGGATCAAGTCTACAGCCACAAGCTTTAGACTAAATTGCTCAAACATGAGAAAATATAATTTAATGTAATGCTATTCTATGAGCCTGATAAATCAAAATGTCTAATACGCTCCCAGTAGCCTCAAAGAATAACATAGCATCAAATTATATTTTCATGTAAGAGAATATTGAACTGTTGGAGAAATATAAGCCTCAATGTATATGATGCAAGGAAAAAACAAACAAACCGTTATTAAGATATTGAGTTTTTTAAGGTATAAATTATATGGAAGTTAGATGGGGTTGTTTAATATAATTATGAATGATTCAGTACTTTCTGTGTTCATTATAAGTAAATATTCCTAAAAAAATTGGCATAATGGCACAGATTGTTTCTTTGCTGTATAGTCATTGATTTTTTTTTCTTTTTTTTCTTGGAGTGGCATAATAGTGGTCCAGTGTCCAAAAATAGCTTTTCACTGGTTTAGTTTTTGTATAATAAACATGGTCTCCTGAAAAATGTCCACCTATATACAATGAAACTTGAAAGATCTATGGCTTATCCCACAGTGAGATCACACATTTCAGAATATAATTTTCAACAATGTATCTAATAATGTAATAATTTATTGGGCACTCTAACTTTGACCAATTATACTTATTGGTATTTATCCTTGTGTCTTTTCTTTCTGCTCTTATATGCACACAGGATGGACACAGAAAGATAAAGTACTTCTGGATCTTTTTTTACTCTTCTGAAGACACACTGGAGGCATTTCAATATTGTGCCAGCACCTTTAACCTAATGGAGCCAATGCCATGGACTGACACAGTATACAGGAGGTGCATTTGTACAGTTCCAAAATGTCAAAATATGTTTTTGAAGAGAAATGAGTCAGGAAGCCATTTGACTCCACTTCTGTGTTCATTTATGAGTGGAGGAAGCAATACAAAATTGTCAACCTGGTGGAGTCTTAAAAAACGAGTTTTGCCCAATCTTTAGGAGATTTATTTTCATAGTGCACATATATGTGGTGGGTTAAATGTACTAAATGGCGAAGAGATGGAAAACTCTTGGAGTAAAAACTTAATGGAGAGGTTCTATAACAATTTAAACGCAATACTTTGGGCCCAGTGTGTAGGTCAACTGTAGATCAAGAATAAAAGCAATTGTTTGTCAAGTATGTACCATGCTAACATTAACAAGTGTGTAAATCACAGACATGCACATATTTTTGGGGAGGAAGACTGAATTTTTGAAGACTTTGGGCCTCATTTAATTGTGGGACGTAACTCGGTTTGCTGCAATCAAGTTACGTCCTTGAGTTGCCCTACATTTACACTGCTATTCAATTGGCTGGGAGCGCAAGTAAGTCCCCTTTCGTGCTAATTGCAAACCATGCTATTGGCAGTAAGCATTTGCGGGCCTGAACATGGTCATGGCCGCAAGGCCGTAACACGTGTTTCAAGCCCGCAAACTCGGAGCACTGTAAATGAAAATAGAAATTCAAGACAGCACTGTAAAGCACTGAAAATTATCGGGAACACAATGGGTGATATTAGGATTAAAAGCACAATATTCTCAAGCTTGCACATCGCCACAGATACTTCATTTCATGTTTCATTTTCGTCCAAAGTTCGACGGGCTTGAATGACCTCCAAGCCCGTAACCCATTATTCAAGCCCGTAAGACTTCAATGAAATATGAGGTTGGATTCCAAAGTCCTACGGGCTTGGAGGATAAAGCCTGTAGGACTTCTAATGCAAAATAAGCATGAAATAAAGTATTATACTTGGCGATGTGCGAGCTTGATAATGTTGTGCTTTCAATTCTAATGTCAACCCTTGTGTTCCCCATCATTTACAGTGATGGATTTAATTTATATTTGCATTTCAAGTGCTACGATTAGTAAGAAAGCCCTTTGTGACACCTCCTTGGTACAAGTAACTTGTGGTTTGCGTTTAGCCATTTACGGGCTTGACGGAAGGGTAATTGGAGCAATTGTATAGCGATTAGGGATTTCTTGGCGGCCACAACTGTCGCGGGCATGAAAGATCAAAGGCTTTGAGGGAAATAAGCTGCGATTGAATAAATCACAAGGAATTGTAGCTCGCAGCACATAACTCGATTGGCGCACACAAACGGAATGCAATTGAATGGCAAAAAAGCTTGCGATCAGCATTTGCAAGCCCGGATCTCAAAAACGTTGCAATTTAATGAGGCCCTTTGTGTAGTGGTATAGGAATCCATTTTGTGTTTATTACATCTCTTCCTCAGAGCTGGATAATGATGATGTGTGTATTGGCTGTCAGTGTATGAATGGGTGTGGGAGGAGGAAATAGAGAGCCTTTGTTGAGATAAATGTATAACATTGAAACTGACACAACAACCCATCCCCCTCATCGGCCCAAAAGTTGGAAGTTGCATAAATAGATGCAATGACTGCCCTTCTGAACTGTAATACCCTTCTTGCACACCCAACGTCTTTCTAGTGCTGGTTGTAGCACCTCTATTGCTGTCAGGTCAAAGGAAATTGAAGTCTTTAAGCTTGACGGAGTCTCTATAAATGGATGTTTATGTATAAACTCACTAGGAATCCACAGTTTACTCCGTTTCAATATGAATCAGAAATAATCTGTGTGGAAACCTTTCAAATAGCTTTGTGTAGAAACTCTACCATGAGGTTTATTACTGTGTAACATTTAATTTCTGATAATTTATACACTGATAAGATAGAGTTCTGATGAAAGATATATAACTCATATTCTCAAATATTTAAGAATAATTTTAAGGAACACTACATTATGAGCAGATGCTGTGCCTTACATTAGCAAAACTGAAAACGTCACATTTCAACTGACCAAAGAGGGACTCTTTTAAAATATGGTGCACTATTAGTGTTACTGCTTTTCATTACAATGAGATAATTGCCTGAGCTTTTGTCTAATATATACATGCACAAATACTCCAATGTAACCAAATTCCTGCCCTCTGCCATTTATTTACAGACTTGGGAAAAAAATGAGAATGAGCCAGAGAAGGTAAATGAGATTTTTCCCTTAATGTGTGAGATTCTCCCTTTAAGGGCCACATAAGTAATACTTTTAAATGTACTACTTTGAAGAACTACACTGCAACATGTTTTTAGAAAAAAATAATGGAGCGTCCATTTTATTATCTTTTTTATGCAATTATGCTGCTGTATACTCTACCATTTTGTCTTCACCCAAAAGGGACGTGACTTTGAATACACAAGAAGTGCCAGTCTGGACAATGGAAACGTGTCAACTACATCTGCCAGTGCTCTCAGCAGGACTAAACAGGACTAAAAGGCAGCAGCAAGAAAGAATGCAAAATTAAGCCACAAAGTATAAAACTATTGCATATAAATGTTCTAACAATAATTAGAAGTAAAGAGCACTGTTCTCTATTAAAAAGAAAAAAAATATATTGTATAGTATGGTCTGCTAAGCGACCAATGAAACTACTGTATATAACTTATAACTTATGCAATAAATATCTGGGTATTGGAAAATACTAAATGAAACATTCCATTAACTTAACTGCCACCAAAATGGATGATTAAACTATGGAGGGAACATGTATGAATGTGGAGAGAAGATAAGGACATGACAATGAGCAATTGGTATATTTATGTTCTCTGGTGCGATGGGCCTCATAAGTGAAAATACCCCCTCAAGCTCTTTTGTATATGTGTGTGTGTGTGTATATAAATATATATATATATATATATATATATATATATATATATATATATACTAGCGACTTGCCCGTACAAAAATGACGGGACAATAAAAGAAAGTGTTGAAATGCTGTTTGTCACACAATGTGAGTGTACTGTGTGCCTCAACTATATAGACCCCTCTAACACACTAATGAACGAATGTAATAACACTATAAGTGCCATGAGGGTCATCCAGGACCCTCATGACCCAAAGTGTAAGCACTACACTATTTTAACCCGGTCACTTATGGGGGTCTATCCAGACCCTCATAAGCCTCTATTTAACCCCATCAGTCCCATAAGGGTATATTATGACCATTATGGGCCTGTTACAACCCAACATTAACCACATAAGTACCATGACGGTCCTCAAGGACCATCATGCCACTAAGTCTAAACACTCCACTGCACTATACCCCCCAATAAAACATTAAATATCAACTAACCCCCCTCTACACTAACCTATTAACACCTACACTATCTACCTACACAACCTACCTACCCCCTAAAAAAAACCTCCCCACCACTGTAATTACAGAGAACAAAAAAACTAAAGTCACCAAAAATCTACATTACAGAAAATAAAAAAAACTAAATCACAAAAAAAAAAATCTACATTACAGAAAAAAAGAAAAAAATCACAAAAAAAAAAAAAGGAACATTACAGAAAATAACAAAATACATTACAACCTTCCCCCCACTACAGAAAAAAAAAATACACACCTGAAAAGGAAAGACATATAATACATACAATACAATACATACAATACAATGCATACAATACAATGCACACAATACAAATAAAATTAAAAACAAAACAATAAACCCCTATCTAATGTACATTCCCCAATATATCTAATGTACAATACATCCTATCTATGTAATATACATCCCCCAATGTATCTAATATACAATACATCCTATCTATGTAATACACATCCCCCAATCTATCTAATATACAATACATCCTATCTATCTAATATACATCCTCCAATCTATCTAATATACAATACATCCCACATGCTATCTCTATCTAGAAACCCTAATTCTAAGCTAAAATAAAATAATTAAGACCACTTACCTTTGAAATGGCCCTTCTGATGAGCCACCTTGGAAAAATAAAATAAAAAAAATAGTACAATATTTACATAAAATAAATAAACATAGTACATATTTTAAATATTCTACTCACCTTTCCAGCATGTCCCCATCCTTCTTTTTTTCCTCATCTCCGGCGCATCCCCTGTTAAAAAAAACCATAACATTAATACACATACATGAACATAAAACAAAGTAAAATAAACATAATAATAATATGCGATTTCCCTGGCCTCCCCCTCTTCTGCCCCAGCTGGACCCTGGAAAAATCTAAAATAAAAAATGGTTAAAAAACTAATGGAGGTCCGCACTTGCGAACCTCTCCGACGCTAATGAGCCTCCTACGGAGTGTTCCAGAATAAAATTGCCAATCGCGGCTTCTGATTGGCTGAAAACGCTGTCTAGCAAATTCAGCCAATCAGAAGATGCCAATTGTGAGCCAATGAGAAAGGGATACACCCCAAAACCCCACTCTGAATGGATAATGCACCTGTCAATCTTTATTTGAACCAATCAGAAGGCTTTATTGCCATCAGCAAATCACGATGGGATACACCCCCATGGGTGATTGGCTGAAGACATCTGGGCCTTCCCATTGGCTGTAATACTTATTGACATTGACAACAGCCAATGAGAAGGCGCAAATGCCTTCAGCCAATCAGTACGTGGGGGTGTATACCATTGTGATTGGCTATTGTCAGCGCAACCAATGAGAATGCGCTGATGCCTCCAGCCAATCACCCTGTGGGGGTGTATTCCATTGTGATTGGCTGAAGGCATCTGCGCCTTGTGATTGGTTTAAATAAAGATTGACAGGTGCATTATCCAATCACAGTGGGATTTTAGGGTGTATCCCTTTCTGATTGGCTCACACATTGGGTGACTTTGATAGACAGCGTTTTCAACCAATCAGAAGGCACCATTGCCTATTTTCTTCCGGGAAAGGTTCCGGGAGGCTCATTAGTATTGGGGAGGTCTGCGAGTGCGGATCTCCGTTATTGTTTTTATATTTGTTTTAGAGTGCGTGTTCAGGGCGGGGCAGAAGAGGAGGAGGCCGGAGACATCGCGGGGAGGTAAGTACAACGTAGATACTGTTTTTTTTATTTTGTTTTATGTTTATGTATGTGTATTAATGTTATGTTTTTTTTAACAGGGGCCCACCGGAGAAGAAGAAAAGAAGAAGGACGGGGACATGCTGGAAAGGTGAGTAGAATATTTAGAATGTTTATAATGTTTATTTATTTACTGTAAATGTGTTGCACTAATTTTTTTCATTTTTTTCCCTAGGTGGCTGATCTTCAGGGACATCTGCAAAGGTAAGTGGTCTTAATTATTTTATTTTAACTTAGAATTAGTATTTTATATATAGATAGCATTTATTGTATGTTAGCTAGGGGTATGTGTTTTATATAGATAGCATGTATTGTATATTAGATTGTGGTATTTATTTAGATAGATTGGGGGATGTATATTAGATAGATAGGATGTATATTAGATAGATAGTATTTATTGTATATTAGATAAATTGGGTGATGTATATTAGATAGATTGGGGGATGTATATTACATAGATAGGATGTATTGTATATTAGATAGATTGGGTGATGTATATTAGATAGATAGGATGTATTGTATATTAGATAGGGGTGTATTGTATTGTATTTCATTTTATTTGTATTGTATGTATTATATGTATTTCCTTTTTAGGTGTGTAATTGTTTTTTTTTCTGTAGTTGGGGGGGGGGTTTGTAATGTATATTTTTATTTTGTGTAATGTTCCTTTTTTTATTTTTTGTGACTTAGGTTTTTTATTTTCTGTAATGTAGATTTGTTATTTTTTGTGATTTAGTTTTTTTTATTTTATGTAATGTAGATTTTTTATTTTTGGTGACTTTAGTTTTTTATTTTCTGTAATTAGAGTGGTGGTGGGGTTATTAGGGGGTAGGTAGGTAGTGTAGGTAGTGTAGGTGTTAATAGTTTAGTGTAGAGGGTGTTTAGTTGATATTTAATATTGTATTGGGGGGTATAGTGCAGTGTAGTGTTTATACCTTGAGGGGGTTTATGGGTTTATGGCGGTCTGTATTGGCCCTCATGAGTGACAGGGTTAATTAAGTGCTTATGGGGGGGCTGTATTGACCCTCATGAGTGACGGGTTAATTAAGGGTTTATGGGGGTCTGTATTGACCCCCATGAGTGCCAGGGTTATTTATGGGCTTATGGGGGTCTTTATTGCCTCCCATGAATGAAAGGGTTAATTAGGGGTTTATGGGGGTCTGCATTGACCCCCATGAGTGACGGGGTAAATTAAGGGTTGATGGGGGTCTGTATTGACCCTCATGAGTGACAGGCTTAATTAAGTGCTTACGGGGGGCTGTATTAACTCTCATGAGTGATGGGTTTAATTAAGAGTTTATGGGGGTTTGTATTAACCCCCATGAGTGCCAGGGTTATTTATGGGGTTCTTTATTGACCCCCATGAGTGACAGGGTTAATTATGGCTTTATGGGGGTCTGTATTGACCCTCATGAGTGACAGGGTTAATTAAGTGCTTATAAGGGGCTGTATTGACCCTCATGAGTGACGAGGTTAATTATGGGTTTATGGGGGGCTGTATTGACCCCCATGAGTGACAGGGTCAATGATATGTATTATGGGGGTCTGTATTGACCCTCACGAGTGACAGGGTTAATTAGGGGTTTATGGGGGTCTGTATTGACCCCCATGAGTGAGGGAGTTAATTAAGTGCTTATGGGGGTCTGTATTGACCTCCATGAGTGACAGGGTTAATGAAGGGCTTATGGGGGTCTGTATTGACCTCCATGAGTGACAGGGTTAATTAAGGGTTTATGGGGGTCTGTATTGACCCTCATGAGTGACAGGATTAATTAGTGGTTTATGGGGGTCTGTATTGGAATTTTGAATTTTCATTGCATCGAGACACCCACTGCGATGGTTAATGTGGGGTTAATGCGGGTCTCCGAGCTTATCTCGGATCCCGTGGGGTTAATGTGAGTTTCCGAGCTTATCTCTGATCCCTTCTTAGGTAAGTTGTACGTGGCTGGGTGGTCCTGGGTCTTTGAGCCTCGTTTTTTTTCGGCGGCCATTTTTTCTCTCGCTTAGGGGATTTTCGTGTGTCTGTGGGTAAGCTTTTTATGTGTTTTTAGTGGGTGTTTATTGTGTTTTGACTGTTTTTAGGTGCGCTCGGTTTGCAAGGTCGTAACGGTGCCGCTTGTGTGGGTGTTTGTAACCGCGTGTGAGGCGCCTTTGAGCCTCCACCTCTGCAAATGCTGACAACTATTCATCGTTTGACAACTATTATATGTGATAATCAAATAATCAAGCTTATCTCGGATCCCTTGGGGTTAATGCGGGTTTCGGAGCTTATCTCGAATCCCTTCTTGGGTAAGTTGTCCTGGGTCTTTAAACCTCGTTTTCGTTTTTTTATTGGCGGCCTTTTTTCTCTCGCTTAGGGGATTTTCGTTTGTCTGAACTCGGGAATTTGATCTTAAATGGAGGTGTAACTTCACTTGCAAAGGTCCTGGGTGCCCCCTTGCTGTGGGTAAGTTATTTATGTCTTTTTTGAGGGTATTTAATGTGTTTTTAATGTTTTTTTGTGCGCACGGTTCTACCGTTAAGGTTGTATTTTTGCGTCTCATATTTTTTTAGTGTAAGTCCGTGGTAGTGCTGCTTGTGTGGGTGTTTGTAACCGCATGTGAGGTCGTAGATTCACGAGGCCCTTGCGAGGGCCGCAGGCTCGCGAGGCCCTCAGTTGCTGGCAAGGAGCGCCTTCCTCGCTTAGCAACAATCCGCATGCCCACAACAATATATGTGATATATATATATTTATGAAAAATGATATCAAATACTGCACTTTAAAAGTGGATTTGTAAGTGGATTTGCCTTGCAAGTAAAGGCTGATAAATTGCAGAGTGCTCTAATTGTGCCCAGGTGTGAGGGGTGTGGCTTATAAAAGGGTTGTGAGCTGTTTGTGGCTGTTCGCAAGTGGATTTTCCTTGCAAGTAAAGGCTGATAAATTGCAAAGTGCACTAATTGTGCCCAGGTGAGAAGGCAAAAGTTAATATAAACAGGACAAGGGGCGAACTTGTGAGCTTACAAACTTTTCTAGTATCAAGTGCAATTCTCTTAAAAGCGTAGGGGTTTAAAAAAAGGAGGGACTTCAAAGAAAAGGGAGGGCAGAATTATAGTGCAAAGGAGGAAAACTTTTTACAAATATATTATTTTATATTCTTTATTTTTCCCACTGAAATTTTGTAGAAAATAATAATAATTATGAGTCAGTCCAGTGGCAACCTCACTGAGTGTATATCCTGTCATATGTATGCAATACTGGAACAGATGATCCAGAGTCCATACCTGAATGAGGAGGGGGGTTTAGAATGAGGAGGGGGGGGGGGGGTTGAGGATGAGCAGGGAGGATGAGGAGGGAGGTTGAGGATGAGGAGGGAGGATGAGTAGGGAGGTTGAGGTTGAGGATGAGGGGGGAGGTTGAGGAGGGAGGATGAGGAGGAGGGAGGTTGAGGAGGGAGGATGAGGAGGAGGGAGGTTGAGGATGAGGAGGGAGGTTGAGGAGGGAGGTTGAGGTTGAGGATGAGAAGGGAGGTTGAGGATGAGGAGGGAGGATGAGGATGGGGGGTTGAGGTTGAGGAGGGAGGTTGAGGAGAGGGTTTAGGATGGGGGGTGAGGTTGGGGAGGAAGGTTGAGGAGGGGGTTGAGGATGGGGGGGTTGAGGTGGAGGAGGGGGGTTGAGGAGGAAGGTTGAGGAGGGGGTTGAGGATGGGGGGGTTGAGGTGGAGGAGGGGGGTTGAGGAGGGAGGATGAGGAGGGAGGTTGAGGGGGGAGGTTGAGGAGGGAGGTTGAGGATGAGGAGGGAGGTTGAGGATGAGGAGGGGGGTTGAGGATGGGGGGTTGAGGTTGAGGAGGGAGGATGAGGAAGGGTTGAGGATGAGGAGGGGGGTTGAGGTTGAGGAGGGGGTTGAGGATAGGGGGGTTGAGGATGAGGATGGGGGGTTGAGGAGGGAGGTTGAGGAGGGAGGTTGAAGGGGGTTGAGGAGGGAGGATGAGGATGAGGAGGTAGGATGAGAAGGGAGGTTGAGGATGAGGAGTGGGGTTGAGGAGGGAGGTTTAGAATGAGAAGGGGGGGGGGAGAGACACAGGGAAGAGAGGGGGGAAGAGATACAGGGAAGGGAGAGGGGGGAAGAGACACCCGGAAGGGAGAGGGGGGAAGAGAAACAGGGAAGGGAGAGGGGAGAAGAGACACGGGAGAGAGAGGGTGACACAAGAGGGGGACACAGAGGGCACAAGAGGGACACAGGGAGCAGCACATTTCCCACCCTCGGCTTATACTCGAGTCACTCATTTTACCCAGTATTTTGTGGTAAAATTGGTGCCTCGGCTTATACTCGGGTCGGCTTATACTGAAGTATATACGGTATCTTACATTTAGTCAGCACAAATAATATTGATATAGTATTAAATGTTGGAATAGGGCAACCTTTGGGAAACAGTGATCACAACACTGTCTTATTTGAGATTGATTAAAAAAAACTAAATTTTAAGGGGCCAACAAAAACTCTTAATTTTAAAAGGGCAGATTTTAACGGTCTAAGGGCAGCAATACAAAGTATAGACTGGGACAGAGAACTGATAGGTAAAAACACTGAACATAAATGGACAACATTTAAATCCTTACTAAACATACATACACATGGGAATAAAAGTAAAAGGAGTAAATCCCATCCAATGTGGCTTAATGATTTAAAGATCAAGATACAGAATAAAAAACAGGCATTTAAATTATACAAACAAGATGGGACAGAGACTGCTTTACGGGAGTACAAGGAAATCAACAAGGCTTGCAAAAGCGCTATTAGACTGGCTAAAATAGAAAATTAAAAATGAATTGCAAAATAGAGTAAGACTAGGAAGGAAGCTATTGGAACATTACAATGTGACACAGGCCATCTGAAAATTAGTGACAAGGAAAAGACAGATGAGCTTCTTTTCTTCTGTATACACAAGGGAGGTACCAGTAGTTGGGACACTGCAACATAATGGGGCTACACTATCTTTGCCAAATAATTGGTTAACACAGGAAGTAATCCAAAAGAGGTTAGAAAAATGAAATTAGCTCCGGGTCCTGATGGAATACATCCAAAGGTACTGAGGGAACTGGGTTCTGTAATAGCCAAACCATTATATTTAATTTTTCAAGATTCACTCAAAACAGGGTCTCTACCAGATTACTGGAGAAAAGTGGATGTGATACCTGTCACGAACCACTCTCTGGCTGGGGTCTGCTGACCGGATTTGGGTTACTCTGGACCTTGGAGTAGCTTTGAGTACAGGAACATCATGTCTCAGCCCTTGATTTAGACTGAGCAATATTGACAGTAAGTCTGACGAATCTTACTGCAAGCATATGTCCCCGGGTAAATAATACACCTGCACACAAAGTCTTGATGAAAATTATGAACCACGTTTTATTTTGGAACCACATATTTAAAACATTTCACACACACACAGTGGAGGGAGTGGCTACTCTTAGTCAAACCCTCATTCCCCTCTGGCCATTCTCACAGAAGTAATTTGTGGGAACTTATTAGTCTCCTCCCCCAGGGCCTCCCCCAGGCGTGGCTACTAGTTCATTTTGGTCTGGGTCTCAGACTGGAAACATCCTGTATTAGCTCTTGGACTATGCCCCTGGGCTTGTGGTTGGGAAACCCCATACTATACCATTGTCCTGAGGTGCCTGGCAGTCTGGCAAATCTATTTGTTTAGGTTATCTTCTTTTGTTTACACTAAGGACCATATGGCCAACTCCTGACTGAGAGTTTATACAATGGGGGAGGGTTGACTAATTAAAACATAGCTATCACTCCATAATACAATATACAATATAATACTAACATATTATAACCCATAACCATATTTCCCCATTCCCACATGGTATCAGGGTGGGGCAAGTTTTCCACGTCAATCCATTTTATGCAGTAATGCTGACTTTATTTAATGGTGACAGTGGAACCCCCTATTCATACCATTTACAAGCAGTAACTTTGTGCCCAATTCTTTTGTTCTTCCACAGGGCAACAGCATGTGGAAGATAACCCAGCCCAAAATGGCCACTGCTGCCAGTCACAAAATGGCCCCAGCATAGTTCACACCAAATCCAATATGGCCCCTGGGTGATTCATGACAATACCTATATTTAAAAAGGGAGCAAGAGCAAATCCGGGGAATTATAGACCAGTGAGCCTCACTTCTGTAGTGGGGAAGCTTTTAGAAGGGTTAATAAGGGATAATATACAATAATATGTCTATTTGAACAGGATTATAAGTAGGAGCCAACATGGATTTATGAGGGATAGGTCATGTCAAACAAATCTAATTCTAGTTTTTATGAGGAGGTTAGTAGGAACCTGAATCAAGGCAACTCAGTGGATGTAGTCTTTTCAGATTTTGCAAAGGCTTTTGATATAGTGCCACATGGGAGACTATTGTGCAAACGAAGAGATACAGGAATTGCAGTAAATATCTGCTCATGGATTAAGAGCTGGCAAAAAGACAGGAAGCAAAGGGTTGTTGTAAATGGAACATACTCCGATTGGACTAATGTGGTAAGTTGGGTTCCTCAGGGTTCAGTATTATGTGCTCTCCTTTTTAACATATTTATCAATGACTTAGGGGTGGGATTGGAGTGTGGTGTCTCCATTTTTGCTGATGACACAAAGTTAAAAAAATTAAATAAAAAAAATTAAATAATTGATTAATAATTAATTAACAACTAATTAATTAATATTTAATCCGCATATTGCAGATCAGAGGAGATATTAAAAGGTTGAACTTGATGGACAAAGTCTTTTTTCAACCTTAATTACTATATAACTATGTAGCTATGTAACTATGTAAATGAAGGGGAAGCAATTAAAGACATTAGAATTCATTGCACAACAGTCTCAAATTCGCAAATCTGCAATCAAAAATTATAATTTTTTACATTTTATTTTCATGTTATATTGATCCCAGGAGTCAAGGAATTGATACTTATCAGACCACCCACACGGACTAGAACATTTCCTTCATTCATTTTTATTATTTTGTACATTGCCGGATTGCGAGTCTGATCTCGGTATAACATAAACTGCAGGCTCGCATTTGAATAGGGGCCTTGGAATCCCCAAGAAAATACATAGATACCAGGGGCCTCATTCATTTGCGATTCAGCCAATTGAATAGGGCTCTAAATAAGCACATAGCATATTTTTTTTAAAGAAGTTTTAAGTTAGTGAAAACCTAACTTAAAACGTCCTTAAAAAAATATGTTATGTGCTTATTTAGAGCTCTATTCAATTGTCCAAATTGCAATTGAATGAGGGCCCAGGGGCCTAATTCAAATGCAATTTGGCCAATTGAATAGGGCTCTATATAATAACATAGCATAATTTTTTACAGAAGTTTTTAGTTTAGTAAACTTTTATCCAAAAGCAAGATCTTCACTAACTAAAATCTTCTGTAAAACATATGCTGTGTGCTTATATAGAGCCCTGTTTAATTGGCCAAATGTCATTTGAATGAGGCCCCTATTAAAATGGGACTTTATCTCCACTTAAGAGTTGGAATACAGACTAATATTTAGAGGATGGTGCAGGTATGGTGCGTCATAATATGGATCCTTACTAAGAAAAGCATGCAGGCAACGTGAGTCTTAGTTATCATTGCATTATATTTAATGGTTACACTTTGTTGTCTCATATAAAACCTGGTACATATATGTGAAGTAATTGAATGTATAGACTAGCGCTTCTTTTAAATCTGAATTAACCGGACAAGTCTATATAAAAAAATAAAACACGTTGTTAACCTTATATACCTTACAGTATATATCTTATAGATAATTCACAACCCACTCCTCAAGGCCCACCAGACACAACATGAGTTAGGTTTAAATACAAATACAAATGAGTTAAATATAGGTTCCACAGCCTGTTGAATATTAACTTTCTTTCTCGTGGGCTTTGAAAACTGGTTTTGGAACCACCAAATGAAAAACAACTTTACATCTATATTTGATTCTTTCTTGAAATTATATTAGCTCTAAAATTAAGAAGTGTGGAACAACTACAAAAATCTATTTTAATTAATGGATTATGGACAAGCACATTTTGGGTTTTAGATAAGCAAATATATAAAAATAAAATGTTAACAATGAATTATGATGACTTTAGCCATATATATTTAATCATCTCCATGTGGAAATTTTTTAAACATTAAAAAATTACCAATTCAACCAAGTGAATAAATGCATTAAGTGACATCATAGAATGCCAATTGTGTAATCTGTAATTTCATGGATTATGTCATTTTTCATTTTAGATAAAATGTCATGAGTGACGTCATAGCGGATATCATTATTTATATGGTACGCAATGTCATTAACGATGTCACCTAATGTCATAAATTATGTTATGAATGTTGTCCTCAAATACAAAAAGTTTGTTTGGCATAGAGAAATCTATGTTAAGAGAGACTTCACTGTTTCAATTATTTTGGCCAAATCCAAAAGTTAAGAAAATGTTCTACCTGTATTTAAAACAAACTTTAAAAAAAAACATTATTTAAAATAAAATATAAATGATCAAATAATCCATCTCTAGCAGCTTCAATACAATCCTTAATAGATTGTTTTGCCCCACAGGAAAAACTAAAATGGGATAACTGGAATATAAGAAATATAGATGAATTGGATAGAGAGGGGCTGACCGGAAATTACGTAGCGCACTGCGTGACGCAGCGTAAGGTGGATGCAGGAGTACAGTAAGCCCACGTTGTTTGCTCTCTGAGTGTTTCTCTGGGCAAGTAAAGCCTGAGATAGTACACGCCTGCTGTTAGACAGAAGGTCTCGCAACATTTGCATCGTTTGCCCCCCAGTCCTCCCCTACAAATGTATATGCTCATTAATTGAGCAATCTGCTGGATTCCAGGGTAATCACCAGGGAAGTATTGCAGAGGGCAGTATGCGTAATTCTGGATGATGAGAAGGGATGAGACCATAAACAAACTTATGAAACAGAGGTACCTATACATAAGAGAAATAATGACTGTATGTTGTACTATTCATAAGAAGAAAGTGAGATGAAGTGAGACAAACTCCCTAATAAGGACTTTTTGAAATAAAATTATCTAGTGCATAAGAGGCATAATGAATAATAAAACACTTAAAAACACATATGAGATAAAAAAAATATGGAAGAATAGGAAGATAAATGAATGAGAATAGTCTGCACTGAACATCGACAATATAAAGTGGCATAAAGGTATATCCCCTGGAGTTCAGTTGGAAAGCTAGTAAGCCTCATGAAAAAGAAAAAGAAAAAAAAAGAGAAGGAAAAAAGGAACAATTTTTTTGGTTGGGCTATCTCACTATGTTAATGTAAATGTGTTGGCTCTTATTTTTTTTTAAAGAAAAGGATTAGAAGACATATTTAAAGGGATATGTAAGTGAGCTGGATTATGATTTCATCTGATAGAGGAGAATTAGTAGTTTATGAAAACATTTTTTTGCATGAACATATCCCAAAATAAACATTAATTAGCTTACCTTGAAGTTATCAAAATTTCCCATGTTTTTTGCAATTTGCATGTGATTGTGTACACCCCTAGAAAATCCCACCTTAATTAGAATAACATTCAGATTCAGAATCAGGCTAATACATTGTATCATTCTTCACCCCAGTGTCTTCTGGTGTGCACAGTACAAGAACTGCAACAGTTACTTCCTCTAAACCAGAAAGGTCAAAATATGTACCCTGCTGGATTTCCTGTGTGTACCTGGCTTATGTAAGCGTCCTATGGGTGTGAACACCTTGATTTGACATTTGTGCAAATGACTTTGTAAGTAAACTGAACTTTTCTATATAACACATGTTTTCATACACTACTAATTCCCCTCTATCAGATGCATTCATAATCCAGCTCACTTACATATGCCTTTAAGATATACAAATAAACAATATAAAGTACATTATTTTATTACATGTTGGATGTAGAATCCTTTGCTAGCTATGTGGAAGAAAATCAAGTTTATTTTGATGCCAAATATGCTTATATTGGGGAACTTAATTGATTATATTTTATAGCTGATCCTCTTAAATGTTATAAAATGAAGAAGACTTTTCAATGCTGGACCAATCTATTAATTGAATACGGCTAATATAAAACCTTTATATACTGTGGAAGAAGAAGTTTGTGAACTAAATAAACAACTCATTATGTCTAAAATAAGAGAATTATTAGCAGAGTTCCAATCAACTTCAAATGGAACCTAAACAACAAATCGTGGAAAGCTCCAGAGAAATTCAAATTATGCAAGAAAAACTTCAGGATATGGAGGGTAAATTGTGAAAAATGATTCAGGATCATGTTCCTCTGATTTCCTATTCCTCAAAGCTGGAAAATAAGATTAAAGATCTTAATGGTAAAATTAGAAAAGCACAGGACTATTTATGGAGAAATCATATTAGATTAAGAGTAATCCCTGTGACTCAATTCAGAATTAAGAAAAAATATTTTCAATTCTTCTGTAATTCCAGAGAATCAAGGTGATAATGAAATTGATGTGATTCACAGATTGCCTTTACCTGTTAAGAGGGGCTCTACAAAAACAAAGATGTTATAGTAACATTTCCTTTTTCCAAGATATAAAGAAGACATAACAAGTTCAATGTAGAAGAAAAAAAAATTGTACTCTTCTCTGATATATCTCATGTTACATTAGCAAAAAGCAAAGAATTTGCTGAAATAACAAGAAGTTTTATAAAAGAAAATCTCAGCTACAAATAGGGCTTCTCAGTAAAACTCTTGGTTTTGAAAACCTCCAACTGATATACTATTAAATCAGTAAAGCAAGGGCAAAAGCTGTTTTGAATATTGATTTTGTACCTAGTATAGAGAAACCAGAATTAAATCGTAGTTTCTAAGAGTTGAGATTAATATCTAGATAACTGTTCCCCCCCCCATTTTTCTCTGTAAAATCAGTTATTATAATTAAATTCCTGATAATTTAGTTTATGTAGAGGGAAGGGAAGGAAAGGGGGAAAATCAAAAAGATATAGGAAACACAGATTTAAGAGAGATTTAAAAAGATGTAAATAGAAAAGAAAGCAATGATTTGGTATCACATATATAGTTGTCGTACTGCAAGTTTGTGTGTAATGCTCACAAAGTTGTAGGTTTGCGCATGCTTGGAGCGCAGTGGGCGCAGGAGGGGGAGAGGCCCGCAGAGTTTTCGGTTTGAGCATAGCGCATGCCAAGGCCTGCAATGAGCAGCAAAGCCTCTCAGTGCGAGGCCTGCAATGGGCGCAGAAGGTAAAGGGGGAGGAGGCCTTTGGCGCAAAGTTGGAGGTTTGCGCATTCTCATAGTGTGAGACTTGCAATGGGTGCAGAAGGGAGAGAGAGGCAAAGAGACACAGGGGAGGGAGAGTGGGGGAAAGAGACACAGCGGAATTAGGGGGAGGGAAAGAGACACAGGGAAGGGATGGAGGAGGGGGGGAAAGAAACACAGAGGAGGGGGGAAGAGACACAGGGGAGGGAAGGAGGAGGGGGAAAGAGACACAGGGGTGGGGGAAAGAGATACAGGGACGGGAGAGGGGGGAAAGGGGAAACAGGAGAAGGAGGAGGAGAAAGACAGATGTGAGGGAGGTTAGAAGGGGCTAAGAGGGGGGAAAGAGACACAAGGGAGGGGGAAAGAGATGTAGGGGAGGGAGAGGGGGGAAAGAGACACGGGAGGGAGAGGAAGGGAAAGAGACACAAGGGGTGGGGGGAAAGAGACACAGGGGAGGGAGAGAAACATGAAAAATTATACCACAAATTGCCACCATTTTTTGTTGGCAAATGTCTAGTTAAAGTATATCACTCCCTGTTCAGAGGGAGACACCTAAAATAGAATTACATTTTCTGGGAAATTTACATTTTAGTTTTGGAATGAGGATTTAATATAACACCTTTAGAATAAGGATGTCAAAGAGTTAGAGAATTACCAATTTTTTTCAGGAAATCACAAGAAAATGTATATTTTAGAAATAAAAAAAGAGATTTAGAAAGTTATCACTGAGATTAAAATTGTAATAGTTAATCATATTTATATAGTTTGGCCCAAAATCACTTTGGTGCATTTGTTTTTTTTTCCTCTCCATTTTCCCTCTCCTTAGATCTCTTCACTTGAGCTGAGAGAACTTATTGGGAGAAAAAGTATTGGAAAAGTTAATACCGAGGGATTTACATACAAAGGCTATTCTGTTCTCCTTGCTGAAACCAATTAGCTTTTTTCATTTCTGCCTGTCATTTTCAAGGATTGCATGTTAGCTCCATGGGTATAAAAGAACTTATAGCAGTTAGAAGGATATTTTTTTGTAAGATTAAATGTTATAATGATGTGTTTTTAGATGAAGCTATAAAATATGTAGATGATTTAGGAAAAATTAATAATAAAAGTATTAAATGGCGATTTTTAATTTGTAATTTTATCCCAAAATGCCCAAGGCATTAACTCTCCTTTTAAGAGAAAAGCTGAATTGTTAGACAAAAAGCAGACGTTGTCTGTTTTCAACAAACTCAATGTAAAATAGGGAATGTCCCAAAAATGAACAGTAATATGTATCTAGTATCCATAAATTCAACTTATGTAAATAAATCAAGAGGTGTGTCAATCTTCTTCAGTAAAAAAAAATTGGCTTTTCAGCAAGATTATAAACTAAATGATGAAGAATAGTAGAATTATAATATGGTTAGGTAAAATAAATAATAATTATTATACAATTGCAAATATCTATGCTCCAAATAAAGAACAACTTAGATTCCTGAAGACATTTTTGAAGCAGGTCTATAAAATGAAAGAGGGGGCATTAATTAAATGTGGTGCTTATAGTATGATGTTCGATTCTTGTTTGGACAGATCCTCCTCCGTGAAACAGTCTCCTGGCCTGAGTGCTGTGAGGAGTCTATGTGAAGCTGCAGTCTCTGTGAGAAGATGTGATGTGAGATAGTAAGGAAGACTGGATCCTGAGTAGGGCAGCAGGGAAGACTGCTTAAAGTACAGAGAGACACTGGCAAGTATGTTGGAATGCCTGGAGAAGACACTGATTGTTTCAGCGTGACCTGGGAGGAGAAAGAGACAGAGCTCCTGAACAGGACCTGGCAGGACTTACAGAGCAGCACAGGAAGCTGCCAGTAAGAGGATCAGTCTGTGTGACTGCAACACTGCTTACCTGAGAGACTTTTTGCTCTAAAGGTAGAGGACCTGCAGAGGATCCATTGCAGCTGATAAAGCTGGGAGAGAGAGACTGGACTTAAAGGGACCACCCCTCTCTGTGAAAAGGTATTTTTTTACCTGCAGACCGAGAAGCGGTCTCAGGGCTAGTGAGGGTGTTCCTGCAAGTAAGTAAGCCCGTTTATTTAGATTTTTCTTTTCATGCTGAAATTAAGCTATTGTTTGTTTTGTATACTTTATTAAAAGCAAAGATAAATTATATGGTGACTCAGCAGTTTATGTTGAAATCACAGGAGCATCTGGTGGCCAAAGGCCGGCCCTGTCACAATATATATATCCCATATGATTTGTCGTCACACTTGCGAGCCTCGAAAAGCAAGGCGAGCCGTTGAGGGATTGAAGCCTTCCAAGCTTGCAGGACTTAGGCAATGAGCGCCGAAGGTGCTCATTGCCCTTCGAGCCTTGCAAGGCAAGGCGAGTAGTTGAGGCATTGTAGCATGCGGGACTTAGGCTGAAATGAGCGCCAAAGTGCTCCTGCGAGCCTCGCAATGCGAGGTGAGCAGTTGAGGCATGCAGGACTTTGTCACTAAGCAGATGAGGAACGTGGGAATTAGGCTGCAAGCGGTTGAGGAACGCAGGCTTTAGTAAAAAAATCTTGGAGGGGGAAAAAAATCCGACCTTGGAAAAACCCGAATTTAACAGCCGTACCTTGAAATTCGAAAAACAAACCAAAAACCATAAATATGTCTCAAATTAACTTACAAACTCACTCACAGCACATGGGGAGAGCGTAAGTGAGGTTTCAAGTTAATTTGAGGCATATTTGGCATTTTTTAAACAATAAAAATCGCCTAAAAATGGCGGCTGAAGAAAAAAAAAACAGAACAAAACGAGGCCGTAGAGCGCAACCCATCGCCAGGCACATACGATTTTCAAAATACACCATTATGATGGATGCAAAATGCTCGCGAGGCAAGTAAGACTTAGACAATCGCTGCCATTTTACAACACTAACAACATTGCAAATCTGAAATGGCATTTTTCCGGCCTAAACAAACAGTTTTGTCTCGCGCACGCAGCCTATTTACACTGCAGTTTGCAAATTTCTAACACTCCCTTCTCACGTGATGAACACTGCAACTGTACATTTTCTGCTGCCGGAAAATACAGAGAGATTGTTAGCTCTTCAGGATATTGATTGCTGGATATTAATTAGAAATAGGTAAAGTATATTAATTAATTCATTCATTCATTAATTCATTCATTAATTATTATTAAAAAAAATATGCTAAATCTCATATTTTCCACTTACTCTAAGAATACATAAATGCTTAGCTCTTTCTAATACATTTATTAATTGATTAATGAATTATTAATGAACATAAACTTACATTAATTTATTATTATTAATTAGTAATTAGAAAAAAAATGTATATTTTACACTGCACTTATATATTTTTATTACTGCTTTTTGGCTGACAGGGATAGGACCCTCAAAGCAGTTAAATAGTTAAATCAGTTTATTTATGCTTTGAGACCTCCATTGGAGAGGACTGTGGCACATTAATTAAAGATAATTTCACTGTAAAAAAAGAAAAACATTGCTCTTTCTAATACATTTATTAATTGATTAATTAATTATTAACATCCATTAATTTATTAATTAGTAATTATTAATAGAAAAAGTTATATTTTACAATGCACTAACATTTTTTATATTTTACACTGCATATATATATCTGTATTACTGCTCATTGGCTGAAAGGGATAGGACCTTCAAAACAGTTAAATATTTTCATCAGTTTATTATGCTCTGACCCCTGCCACATTTCATATTTTATACTGCCTTTATTTATGAATAAATCAGTGCTTAGGCCTTTACGTTTTGCATGTATGCCAATTAAACATCATACTTTCATTGATTAATTAATTAATTCAATAAAAACATTAAAAATGCTTTTCATGTCATTTTATAGTTTGCTCATCTCTGCACCTGCCTGAACACAGAGTGTGAGCTCTGCAGAATTTTATCTGCAATAACATCAACTTTACAGGTATATGATTTAATGATGCCCTTCTTTAGGGAAACTTGATTACATCTTTTTGTTTTGCATTGATGACAGTTATTGATTAATTAATGTATATTAATGTATGAATTAATTATTAATTAAAATTTAAAAAAATATATTTATTACTACCTTATTTATAAATACATAGATGCTTAGCTATTTAGCTTTTAGTGCATGACAATTAAACATCATACATTGATTGATTAATAATTAATTGAACCCCCCCAAAAAAATCCTTTTCAGGTCATTTGACAGTTTGCTCATGACCCTTTGTGTTTTGGATATGAAATTTACATTGCAATGATGCCATTCTTTAGGAAAACATGATTAGCTCTTTATTTTTTGCATTAATGACAGCTAGTGATTAATTAATTAATATATATTAATTTATTAATTACCTATTAATTAATAAAACAATGACTATTTTACACTGACCTTTTTTTATCAATATATATATGCTTAGCTCTTTATCTTTTCATGTATGCCAATTAAACATCAGACTTTAATTGATTAATTAATTAATTTAAGGAAAAAATGCCTTTCAGCTCTTTATGTTTTGCATTGATGAAAGTTAAATACAATATGAACCATAAAAAAAACACATTATATCTTACAGATTTGAAGAAAGAAAAGGCTACAACTACAATACCATCACAAAGTGTACAAGAATTTCATCCCTTAATTGAGGTAAGTAAAAAATAAATATTAGTAATGTTATGATTGCCATTGTTTGCTATATAAGAAAACATTACAATTCAAACTAAAACGCCCGTATTTACAATTACAGATTACAATGGCGGACAAAGCAGAAGAAAAGAAAGGATGTAAAAGAAGAATGGCAAGGAAATGGAAGCAAAAATGGAGAGATGCACAGTCGCCTGAGACTTCACAAAGAATAAGAGCAGAAGACCAACAGAGACTTGTCAATAAAAGAAAAATGACTGAAAAAGCACAAACTGAGTGTGACGAAGCTACAAAGAAAAAGTAAAACAACATAATGTCTGTGAAACATTGCCTAATGACCAAATATTGCCTAATGACAACAATGTTGATATACATGACACCAGTCTTGATATACATGACGCCAATGTTAATATGCAAAGTTGTAGTGATATATGTGTTCAGGAAGCTAAGGATAATCCCTTATTTACAGCACTACCAGTAGAGAGTCATTATTGTGATGGAGAGTTTATTAGTTGCTGTCAGAAAGGAAAGGTAAGACTCCTAGGAAAACACACATTTCCAAATGATAGCAATTTAAAAATTAAAACATCAGGTCTTATAGCAATTTCCTTTTCTTCAATGGGTGCAACAGAAAATGTCCCAGGACAGGGTACTTGCTGTTTTAAAGTACAAGGACACATTTACCATCGGACTTCACATTTACACCCACAAGCAAGAGAGCAAAGGAAGCTGTTGAACAATGGATGACGCTTCCTGAAAATAAACAATGCTTACCCATCGTCTTTGAACAGCTGGATAACATTATGGCCAGCAACCCATATAGTCAGGCATACAAAAAATTGGCAGAGGTTGAAAAAGAACAACAGGCACATGCTCATATAAATCAATTGCCAACGCCAAGAGTAAATATGGTTCTGAAAAGAGATCCCCATACTGATCAAAGCTGTTATAATTTACCAACAGTAAATGAGGTTGCCACGTTCTTTAAAAATGATGATGGTGAACCACTGTTTGAGCGGGATATGAGAATATATCCAAACAAGGAAGAGCAACCTTTTATAAACAAATATTTTAAGTAGTAATTTGGATCCAATGACATATCCCATTTTCTTTCCAAATGGTGAGCCAGGATGGCAACCAAAATTACAATTGCAAAGTTGTCCCAATAGTAAAGTTCATATTAGAAACAATATTTCTATGCTGGAATATAAAGTGGCACAAACTGCTATTCGTGATCATTTTAATCCTATTTTATGTGGGGGGAACTCACACAATAATGGATTATTGATTCATATCTACAAGTCGAAGCAAATAATCTTAATGTTATCAAATTTCAACAAAACAAACTTTGCGTAGAACAATATTGTGGATTGATGGATTATGTCGCTGAATTGTCTACAAACTGATACATTCCAGCTGGAAGAGCAATCATTTTGCCACCTTCTTTCCAATGATCGCCTCGCAATATGCAAGAAAGATGCAATGATGCCATGGCTATTGTGACTATATTTGGAAAACCTGATTTATTTATTACATTCACATGTAATCCACAATGGCCAGAGATCAAGGAAAATTTGAAACTTGGCCAAAATACTTCTGATTGACCATATTTGGTGGCTTGAGTTTTCAAAATAAAACTAAATACATTAATATATGATATAACTAAAGTACAGTTATTTAGGAAATGTGTGGCTTTTGTTTATACCATTGAATTTAAAAAAAGAGGCCTACCACATGCACATATACTTTTAATTCTGCAAGATCAAGATAAATGTAATACTTCAGAGAGAGTGGATTCAGTGATTAGTGCTGAACTGCCACATCCACAAAAATATTCAAAACTTTATGACATTGTAGCACACCAAATGATTCATGGTCCATGTGGAGATATAAATCCCAATTCACCATGTATGGAAAATAGAAAATGCACAAAAGATTTCACAAAACAATTTCAAATGCAAACTTATGCTAATTATGTTGGATACCCTTTATAAAAGAAGAGAAGGACAAACTGCTATTATTCGTGGCCAAAAGGTTGATAATAGATATGTAGTTCCATATAATCCACATTTGCTGATGAAGTACTATGCACACATAAATGTGGAAGCTTGCACTTCTATCAAATACATACAATATGTTTATCAATATATATATACAAAGAATATGATGCAGCAACTGTTGTTGTGCAAGGTTCACAAAATGAACAAAACAATCCAATTTTACACGATGAACTTTCATGTTATTTAGTTGCTTGCTATGTCAGTGCTCCAGAAGCAATGTGGTGTCTTCTGAAATTTGAGATGCATGATCGGTCACATGCTGTGTATCGATTAGCTGTACATTTGCCACAAAGTCAATTCATTTGCTTTATTGCAGGGAATGAAAGAAATGCTATAGACCAAAATGAAAATAGAGCAACAACTTGGTTTCAGGTAAACTGCGAGGGCACTGAGGCCAGACAATTTTTATACATTGAGATTCCATATCACTATGTATTCGTAAAATAAAATTACCCCCAGAATTTATACTTTTAGTCCAAGAGACATTGAACGTTTCAGTTTAAGATTACTTCCTTTACATGTTCCTGGTGCACAAAGTTATGAACATCTATGCACAGTGAATGACACAGTTTATGATAATTTCCAATTAGCTGCAAGACATCAAAAGTTCCTGGCAGATGATACGGAATGGGAGAGATGCCTAGAAGAAGCAGCACTATGTCAAATGCCAAAGCAAATGAGAGAACAATTTGCATTCATTTGCATATTTTACAATTTACCTAATGCATTAGCTTTGTGGGAAACATTTAAATTGTATATGTGTGAAGACTTTTTGAAACGTTACAATGAGACTATTGCGCAATTAAAAGCATTAATGGAAATTCAAGAAATATTTCTTTGTCATTGATTCAATTGTGCAACTTTTAATCTGCCTGATCCAGGACTCCTAGATGAAATAAACTTTGAAGACTATGACAAAGAAAACAATTGCAACTTTAAATACATTACAATTGCAAGCATTTAACCCCATCACATATGCAATAGATGATGACTTGCTCAAAGAGCATTATTTCTATCTAGATGGACCTGGTGGCTCGGGAAAATCTTATCTATATAATTTATTCATGAGTTTTATTCTAGCACAAGGTCAAATAGCACTGCCATTCGCAACAACTGGAATTGCTGCACTTTTGTAAGAAGGTGGGAGAACTGTGCATAGTGGATTTAAACTGCCAGTTCCCATTCTAGAAACATCAATGTCGGATATTCAAACAAATTCATTACAAGCCAAAAAATTTAAACAAAGTAAATTAATTATAATTGATGAGGCAACAATAATGTTCTGTCTTGCCCTGCAATGTATTGATCGATTATTAAAAGAAGTTATGGATAAGGATTTGCCATTTGGTGGAAAGGTCATGTTGTTAGGAAGAGATTTTAGGCAAACATTACCTGTTTTGCCATATGGAAATAGGACTGACATCGTCAAAACATGTGTAAAGACAAGTAAACTGTGAAAATATTTATACACTTTAAATTAGTACTAAATATGAGATCTCAAGGCCAAAATGAATTCAATGATTGGCTAATTCAAATTGGAGAAGGAAAATATCCCAAAATAACTAATCTACCTGATGATACAGTTAAAATTACATTAGAAATGATTTGCAAAGAATTCCTAATCAGCAATCTTTCTAAATACTATCAATAACGACGATTACTCAGACATTGCAAATAAAGTGATATTAACATCAAAAATATTGATGCCTTGAATCTAAATAACATAATTTAAAAATTAATCAATGCACCCCAATTTCAGTGCAGATTCGGTTCTGGCTGATGACAAAGACAGTGAATCTAACTTTAGTATGGAATTTATCAATTCTTTAACTCCCTCTGGAATGCCACCACATATTTTACAACAGAAAAAAGGGCAATTGTCATGCTACTGAGAAATATGAATCCCCAAAAAGGACCAGATTAATTGTGCAGGATTTAAGAGAACATGTCATACATGCAGAAATTATGAATGGTACCCATAAAGGTGAACAAGTTTGTATACCAAGAATTGATTTGGCTCCAAGTGAGAGTAGTTTGCCCTTTGTCCTTCAAAGGAGACATTTTCCCATCATCATGGCCTTTGCTATGACCATAAATAAATCCCAAGGACAAACTTTTAAGTCGGTGGGTATTTTTTACAGGAACCTGTATTTGCACACTGACAACTCTATGTTGCATTTTCAAGATGCAACTATCCAGAAGAAATTAAAGTTTATATTGAAAAAAAACAAAGTCAGGGTGATATATTATGAGGTGCTGTAACTTGAATTACAAAAAAGGATAACAATACAACAGATGTACCCCCCCAAAAAAGGAAAAGTATCTAAATGACAAATTCACAACAAAAACCCCAACAAACATAGAGAACAGAGGACGAACTTTGATGTCACTTGGACTCTTTATAGAGGACCACTATTTCACATATGAAACTCTATAAAATGGCAAAAAACATAGAGAACAGTGGTTTGTACTCCGAGGACGAACTTTTATGTCTGGCGGACTCTTTTTAGAGGACCACTGTTTCACATAGTCAGGAGGACCAAAGAAAAGGAAAAACCTTGATTAGCGTTGCAAAACATTTTATGGTCTTTCATGGGTCTAAAACGGAACTGAAGTGCTGGATTCTCCAACAGGTGAAATTGGGGGTATGTGGTGGCAGTTGAAGACCCGCTCTTAAAAGTCTAGAGTAGGAGGGTCTTCTTGTTAGATACTGTCACCCAATAAGGTCTCAATGAGAATATAAATTACACTATTTATATCTAAATAAGTAAGATGATTTGATATTGCTATATTAGAAGCTTTTTTTTCAGGAAATGAGATAAACATATATTAGATTAATTGTGAAATATGTGTATAGCATGAGTGTAATTATGATTAATAAAATGTTTAATCTTATCATTTATGTAATTGTATCTTGTAGGCAGTATTTTTTTCATTAATTCATTTATATTCAATATCTTTATGGTATGATTTCTATATGACTAAAGCTCTGTGATATACAGAGAAGAACTTAGTATGTTTATTAACATGCTTAACCTGCAAGTTGCTAATCTATGCTCAATAGGCCCTCACATTTCTTACGGATTAATTTCTAGATATCCAAAGTTGTATGACTTAATGTTTATAAATACATGCTTGCATACTCTTTAGATCACAAATCAATGTAAATATCTATTATGTGAAATCTTAGGATATTTATAAGATCTTGGGATTGACAGGGGTGTAATTGATATCCTGTTTATTATACTAGATTATTATTATCATTTATTATTTCATATATCTATTAGATTTCAGGATTTAAGGATTGACCATTTGCCCCTTTATTAAAATCAGAATAATTCTGGCATGCACAGACATTTACAAAGTGGTTTATAATTTATCTTTATTATACTCTACAATGTATCAGATAAAATCAACCATTAAGAGTGAAAATTCATTACCCGCCAACAATAGAGATGTTAATTGACTGAAAATACAACAGATGAGACTGTTTATGAATCTGGTTTATACCAGATATAAACTCTGATCAGATATAATTTTGAGGCCTCTCTGTACATTTCTTTGTGCCTTAAAATGATTTAAAGACAGCTATTTCATCTCCTTGCCTTCACTTTTTATATTTTAACTAGTGACTTGCCCAGCAAAAAATGATGGCAATAAAATTTGAAGCCATGGTAATGCTGTTTGCCACCGAATGTGAGGTTGTGGCCTCTCTGAAGACCTTCGACACTCATGGCAAGCCTCTCGCCTGTGTAATTTATAGGCCTCGCACTTGAGCACCCTCATTTTACTGTTTTGTGTTAAGTGCTTAGGGCTGGTATTTACGTCTTTTGGACACCTTTCCCGTCCCTCGGCTGTGTTTTACTTCCTTTGGCCTCATTTTGGCTTTGTTTAATTTTTTTCGTCTGCCATTTTTTTTCCGCTTTGCCGATTTTCGATCACAAAAAAAGCCAAATTATGCCTCAAATTGACTTGCAACCTCACTCACAGGCTCCCTTGCTCTTCCCCAGAGCGGTGTGTGAGCGTGTAAGTAAATTTGAAGCATATTTGTGTGTTTTTGCTTCCTGCAAACGATTTGCAGGTTACAGTCTGAAAATCCATGCTGTTGTCAAGCCTTTGATCTTTCAAGCCCGTAAATGTTACAATCGCAAATCGCTATTCAATTGCTACAATTCCTCATGTCCGCAATTGTTTTTATACCTTTAAATGGCAAATGAAGTCTCTACTGAGCATTCTCATTACATTAACTTTTTAAACTATTATATCTCAAAAATGGCTTAGGCTATCAAAAAAAATCCAAAAGGGTATTTAGACATTTTAGATCACTTTTACATTGCCAAATCCATTCATTCATTTTTTCCTACAAGTGAAGAAATATTTCAAGAAATTCCTATGGGGAAAAAGTCATATTAACATTTCAAACAGATAGGTCAAACCAACACAACGCTATAAGCTCATAAAAAAATTATAATGGTACATTCTAGAGAACTATAACTATTATAAAACAATTTTGTTAAGGCATATGACTATAGTAGTGAGGCCAGCTGGAAGCCTTATTCAACACCCTGTAGTCCTCCTTCCACTTCAATACATATTATTATATATAGAAGATGATAAAAACTTAGGGTGATATGGGAAAAAGAAAAGTCTGGCAAAATGGAGAAGAGGGCTAGGGGAAACATTATAGAAAATGACCATATTGCCGCCCCCAATATGGTGCAGACCTATACCTGTGCCTCAGACGCATGGGTGTAGGAGCCAAACAAAATCTGTGGGGTATAAAGTTTAGAGACAAAAACACTGTGGTCCTGAATGGTGCAATTCAACTTTACTCCCCGGGCAGGCAGCAGGGGTCGATCTACCGACGGGCCCCAGTGCTGCAGTGCCCCTCAAAAACTTTTTTTTAAATTAATTTGTTTAAAATCTTAATGCCCCTTAGTCCCACCCACCCCCAAAGTAATAAATAAATATATATACATTTATTATATGTGTATATACAGTATATATATATATATATATATATATATATATATATATATATATATATAAATAAATAAATATATATATATATATATATATATATATATTAATTATGGGTGAAAGCTTTCAAGGGAATGCACTGCTCCATAGTGCCCTACTTGCCAAGGCCTAGACATGCCCTCCCAATGAGCAAGAAGGAAATCCTCATGCAGGGTTACTGCAACAAATAAAAACAAAAATATTTTACTGAAGTTTAGGTTCTACTGGCATTATCAATATGAAAAGGGAATACTTTAAAGTAAGTGAGATCATCAGTATGACCAATTGTACTGCCAATGTTTGGTTGTATACATCTTCTTAGCAATTAGAAGGAATGTCCAGATACATTTTACCATATATTATATATATATACAGGTATACCCCGCTTAAAGCTACCCAGCTTAGAGCAGATTGGCTATAGAGCTGTTTTTCCTGCCTGACCTCTTTTAATGCTAAATCCCGCTATAATGCTGTTTTTGCCAGCCAGACCCCTTTAATGCTCTGATTTTCTATAGCATTGCCTTGATATAACGCTGTTTTTGACTGACGGACCCCTTTTAATGCTCTGATTCGCTATAACAATGTTTTACTTTTCTTCAAAGAAAACAGAATCCAGAAGCTCCAACATCAATAATTTAAAGTTTATATTTCCGCTAATGTTCAGTTTGTGTTAGTGTTATATTTGCTGTTTCTTTAAAGTTCATAAAAATATATATAAATATATATATATAGTAAAAATGTAAATAGTTTTGCTACTAGTTTTTAAGCCTCTACCTGATGGTACAATAGTGTCCCTTTTAATTGCCACTGTAATAACCCAAGTAATATAGATCAATATGAACAATTTTTTAATGTATTGTGATTAAATAAGCTGACCTTTTGTGAGAAAAATTACACAGGTCCACACATTATTTATAGACTGTGGTGTGGAGCATATTCTCCTATACTAAGGGCCTCTTTCAATTGCTACTTACTACAAAAAGTAGCAGTAAGTGAAATTGCAAGTTACTTCCATAATCAATTGCCTCCTACTTGTGTGCCCCATTCTCGTTACTTACTGAGAGCTACTATCCCTTCCTTACTCATGATCGCAAGTTACTTCCATCAAAGCCTTTGATCTTTAATGGCCGCAAGAGTTGCGGCCACAAAAAACTGAAATTGCTATTCAATCAATGTAAGACGACAAAACAATATTCATACAGGAAAAGATAAAAACTTATGTTTATTTATAGTTTAATTAGTCAAACCATGTCTCAAATCCAGTTCTAGAATCCAAATCAATTAAAACCTGTTCATAGGAAATCTCTTAAACAGTATATTTTTTAAAATTAAATACTTTAAGGAAAATTACAATTAACGTAATTGTAACTTCAAGAACAGACTGGAGAGGGAGGATATAATAGAAGCCTTTAAAAAATATTAACAGATTAAATACATTTTAAGGTTGTAGTAGGTAAGTTAAAAAATCATCCAATTCAATATTCAATGTCATTGTTTCTACCTCACAGTAGTGATAAATAAGTTATTTATTGAGATGTGCAATACTGAAAGTACTTCACGTCTTTCATACACAGAATGACTATTTATTCGTTGTTGCTTAAAAACTTAAGCAAATGTCCAGATACTATGAGCCTCATTCAATTTGGGGCTTGCAACTTGATCGCAGACAGCCGAATGTCTGCAATTGATTTGCGTGCTCCTGTTCGTCTCTGATCGCGATGCTATTCAATTGGGCGGGACCACTAATTAGGGGCCTATATAAAAAATCGAAACACCATGCCGTCGGATGTAGCATTTCCAGGCTTGAATATGTTAGGGGAACAAGCCCGGAACTCCCGATGCATAAATAGCCAATGGAAACAGAGATTGTCATCATGACCAACCTCCAAGCCCATAACTCATAAGGCCATAGAACTTTGAAATCCAACCTCCATTCTTCGAAGTCCTACGGGCTTCAACCTCCAAGCCCCTAGGATTTTGAAAGCCGTGATTGATATAAAAAGAAAATTGAACATGAAATAAAGTATTGGAGGATGTTGTGCTATTACTGTAATTCTAAGTACTAACATCACTTTCACTCTTAATAAAAGAACAGTATTGCTTTTTTATTTGCATTTAAAGTGCTCCGATTTCTCATGCGAGACCTCCTTGGTACCATTAACTTGTGGTTAGATATTTGCCATTTGTGGGCTTGACAGAGTGGTTAGCAATTTGCAATATTAGCGTTTGGAAGTCTTGCGGCCATGAAAGATCATAGGCTTAGAGGTCATTAACTTGCTATTCTTAAAATTGCTATGTCGCAATTGTAGCCCGTAACTTGTTCGGAGCCCGTAAATTGACGCCAAGTGAATAGCAAAATAACTTACTGGCTCCATTTCCGAGCCCGGATCTCCCAAAAGCCTCAATTGAATGAGGCTCTAAGTATGTACTGTAGGTATAGATGACTATTTGTTATAACACAACTTTATTGCTATAACTGGTTTGAGATGATATACAGGGGGGGGGGGGGGGGAGTCTTTGATGACTGTTAAAATACACCTAGCATTAAAATCATAGACTGATCATTTCTTTGTCAGTCTACAAACTTTCAAAATCAGCAGGGGATCAAATGTATATATGTTTTCAATATTATTGTGCTAGTGACTAGAAGTTACATTTTGGACATTTTTTTTTAAAAGCATGCTTTTTTATCAGTGTTATGAGCACCCTAAAATCTTTTTGCATTAGAACACATTTTCATTGTGTTTGCCGCTGTATGTTTTGCTTGTGATAACAGTCAGAGAACAGTTTCTAATTAGACATACACAACTCCACTGTAAACTATCATTATAAAACATAACATAAAAAATATGTAATATACAACCTCATCCATGAAGCAAAGTTCAAGTGTTAATGATTAAACATGTTTCTTATGTGCATGTGTGCATTATTTGCATCTATATATCATTACTGACACTTTTTTGGGATAGCTGCCCTGTGAATAATACAACATATGTTGATATATTACATAAACCAACACAAGCTTAAAGTTTATATATTAAATACTTAAATCTGTCTAAACCATGTTTATTGTTCACTCAGAGAATATGTATACAGTATTTATCCCCTTAGGTTAAATTAAATCCATCACTCTGATAATTCTGAGACAGACTGAAAACACACAGAAGCACAAATCGGCCTCATGTACAAAAAGTAGCCCACACAGGACACTATTATGGTTGGGCAACCTTTCATAAATGGGGTGCCGAAAAACATAATTTACTATTTCAGTACTGAGTGGCAATAATACACTTCATTATGTAGAAGATATTTCCTATACACATTTAAACTAAAGTAATTAATGTTTACTAATAAACATTACTATAGTTTGATCAGTGTCCTTAATTTTCCTTATATTTTCTGTTGCATATGTAGAATTAAATTACATGCTAAATTCAGACAATTATATTCTTTACATTAAACTCTCAATCAATCAAATAAACCTTATCATGTGCACGCTTTACCAGCATTTCTTTAATACAACATGCACTTTTAAAGTCACCCCTTTCACATCACCCTTTAACCTCATTTGCTGAAAATCTCTGAATTACTTTCCCATTTGTGAACAATAAATGCAGAAAGAATTCTGTTAAGGGATACCTAGTTTTAAAAAGAAACTCATGAGAGACTTTTTTTTTTTTAAATTGAACTTTTATTTGGGTCCTTTAAAAATTCCTAATAAATTCCTAATAAAAATGTTGATCTTATTATTACACTTTAATAATTAGCAGTCAGAAGATTGCGTTTGACACATACTCTTATTAATTATGAAAAATTATATATATAAAAAGTGCAGTTGTGACATGAAGACAAGTGAATACATTTACTGAAAAGTGATAAAACTGACTGGTCATAAATAACAGCAGAAATGTACAAACTTTTGTTAGTAAGACCAATAACATTGTTCTTATATAGACCCTTATGGTATATAGGGGTTAATAAGTATACCATGGGGTTCCTTTAGATATTTAGATGTTGCAGATGTCCTTCAAGGACCTCCACAGCAGGGATTAATATTTAGATGTCGCCGAGGTCGTTTAAGTCTCAATGGACCTTCCCATGGTTATGTATAACAAGGATCAGGGATCATGAGGGAACAGGGGGATCAGGTGTGAGCATGGCAGGGGTGATCAGAAGTGAGCGGGGTAGGGGATCCCTCTGCATTCCTTTAATTCTGTGCATGGATGGAGGGAATACCTGGTGATTGTCATTTGTGGAAGTGGAGATTGAGCAATGTAATTTTGCTCAATCTCCTCATTTTGCTTAATCCCATTCCTTATGCTTTACTGACAAGTCATGGGGTTATGAGTTGCAGGTGTGATCAGTAATATTGCAACTGGGGAACATTGAATACGTGTATAACTTTACTCAAAAAAACATGCAGCTGAAATTATGTATACAGTTCTGAGAATATACATTTATTGACATTCCAGAGTGGAAAATATATTAAACTCTGACAATGCTGGTTTCTTTGCTCACTATAGTTATGGAAATGAGACAAACAACCTGCTTATCAGGGGCTGAGCTACCAGTGGAACAGGTGGTTTAATGCACCAGGGCCCTTCTCTGGGGGGCCCAGAGCTGTTTAATATTTTTTACAATTTTTTTGCATTTTTTTCTCTAGTGTATTTCTACTGAAGCTCCAAGCGATGGCAGTGTGGAGCAGTTCAGTATGCTGAGGGTGTGTATCAGGAAAGAAGTGAGAGAGTGCAAGGGTTGGATTACAGCAGGAGGATGGGTTCTGTGAGGTGGGCCCTGAGAGTGGCTGTGTGCTGTTGGGGCATGCTGAGAGGGGATGGCTTCTGACAAGGATTGGGTGCTATGTAGGGATGGAAGTTAAGAGGGGTGGGTGCTGTGTGGAGTTTGAGAAGATGACTGTGGGTGCTATGTAAAGATGGCTCCGGAGAGGGACTGACTGCTATGTACAGAGAGTATATGTATATATGTATATATATATGTGCTTCGCGCAGCCAGGAGGTAAGGGAAGGGGAACAGCTTGCCCAGGGCAAAATAAATTGGGAGACACGGCGCCACTGCTGCTGATTGTTGTTTTTCATCAAATTGATTACCTTTACAAGTTGTCTTTAGCTAAAAATCAAGTTATTTTGCGTGAAGTGAAGCAGAGAATTTCATCAAAATAATTTTACGGATCTATGTATTCTATAAAGATTTGAAAAGTACACAGGTCGTCATACTTTGTTTAAAGAATGGAAATCTCTTTGTGTCATATCCTCAACCACTCAAGAATTGATGGTGCTAAAAAAGTGTTGCTTAATGTATAAAGAAGGTGCACCTTTCCTCTAGTCTTTATTTCCTGTGGATTCCCTTATTATACAATTTTACTATACAAAAGTTTATTTAATTTATTTTACATGGATGCCTGTAAGCATACTCTTGCTGATATAACAAATACTTTAAAGCATAGCAGAGGATGAAAGTGAAAATTATTATTACTTGTTTGGTCTAAGGCAATATTATAAAGAAACATTTATTTCCAACATTTATATTATGCTACATATATTGACAAAAGTGTTATGCATACCAAAAGTTGTGTTTTTCCTTAAAAAAAAACAAATGATTGAAATTTATAAAATAAATCCCATTAAAGTAACAAACATATATAACCATATGAATAAGAAAACTCCACATCTAATCTGTTAATTATACAACATTTAGAGGTAGCCTGGTGGAGTTGCCATTAGGTAGTTAATAGTGTTTCCTTGTTCAGTTGAACAGTCAAAAAAGATGGTAATAATTTAAAATCATGTGGATTTACATATACTTCCTTCCACCATGTATTATGTAACAGGTTAGGAATAGAGTTAGTGAACGCCACCTTTTGTACATTTTCTATCAATCCATAATTTTCTATGCAGGAGAATAATTTGTAATGTTTTAAAATAACACATTTTCATTTGCACAAAAAAGTAATGTGGAACCATAGAGCCTCATTCAATTGAGCTATTGCATGTTACTGTAGCTCGTGAGGCCGCAAATTAATTTGATATTCAATTGGCGTCTTTTTGCGGGCAACAAACGGGTTACGGGTTGCGGTCTTGAAAACTTTGCAATGGTTAAACCCGGGACTTACAACCTACTGAAGCTTTTGATCTTTCAATTCCACAAGAGTTATGATGGCTAAAATCGCAAAACTCTATTCAATTGCTCCAATTCCCCAAGGCCGCAAATGGTTTCACACCCGTAAATGGCAAACGAAGGAGAAAATCTTACGAGTTCTAGAGAGGACTCGCAAGGGGGTTAAACACCTGTTTGTAGCACTGTAAATGGAAATAAAAAATCAATACTGCACTGTAAATAACGGGGAAAGTGATGAAAGATACTTGAACAACAGTCTCAAGCTCCGAATTGGCAGTAGATAACATTTATTTTTGTGTTTTATTTCGGGGGTTATATCTAACTCGGTAATCAATACATTAATACATATCAGGCAACCCATAGTATTGGTATTATAACCTCCATGTTTTACTGCCGTAATAATTTCTATTGGCTGATTCGAACTGGGAGGTTAAAGTCTTGCTTAATTGATCATGTTCCTGCCCTGAATAGCTACGAACCAGTAAATGGTATACAGAGTCGGCTTTGGGCCAGTAACTTGAGTGCTTGATCAATTGAATAGCTCTGGAATCAGAGATGAACAGGAGCCAGCAGAACACCTGCAGACATACGACCTGGATTCTGTGAGATATGGGCTTGCAATTGAACTGGGCTCATAGTTTCAGAAGTCCTTTGAGTCTCAGTCAGAAACAAACAAGCTAAAAATAATCATTATGCAATCTTTTGCACATTATATAAATAATAAAAAACAAAAAAGAACATACAAATAGATTAATTAATCTACCATACTCAATGCTCAGTATCTGCAGCACATCTCTCTCCATCACTCCACTGGCTTCCTATCGCCTCCAGAATAACATTTAAAATCATGTCCCTAAGGTATAAAGCTCTAAACAATAATGCACCCTCTTATATCACTGCTGTCAAAATACTCTCCCAACCGCCCTCACTCTACTAACGACCTTCTTCTTTCCTCCTCTCTTATCACCTCCTCTCACTCCCGCCTTCAGGACTTTTCTTGTGCTGTTCCTATTCCCCTGAATGTCTTGCCTCACTCTGCTTGACTATTGCTGCCTCAAATCCTTCAAGACAGGAAGAAAGAAGAAGATCATCAGTTAAGCGAGGAGGGCGGATGGGGGTATATTTAAAGACATTAAAGATATTTAAAGTTCATTATTGTTGAGACGTTATAGGTTAGGGTTATAATTGGAGGCTATGGGAAGCCAGTGCAGTGACTGACAGAGATCTGCTGCAGACATTGAGAGTTGTCTTTGGTAGACAAATCTAGTGGTTGTGTTAGTTATGGATTGGAGTGGAAAGAGACGGGTGATGGGGAGGACAACAAGGAGGGAGTTGCAGCAGTCAAGACAAGATATGGATTAGAATTTCAGTTGTGTCTTGTGTAAGATAGTGACATATTTTAGCAATGATGTTTAGGTGAAAAATACAAGATTTTGTTATGGATTGCATGTGAGGAGTGAAGGAGAGGGCAGGATCCAATATAAACCCAAGCCAAATGGGCCTGGTGAGTAGGAGTGATGATGGCATTGTGAACAATGAAAGTTAAATGTACAGTGGAAGCAGTGGTAACAATAGGAGCTCAGTCTTTGACATGTTAAGTTTGAGTTGATGGGCAGACATCCAGAAGCATATACTAGAGAAGCAGTTGGTCACTTGTGCTAGGATAGAGTGGGATAGATCTGGTTCTGGTCCAAAAGATTTTCTTAGGGTATGTCAGTAATTTTAATATGCAAAGTTGGGGATTCTGTACATTGTGAGAGGTCAAGGGAAGAGGTGAGTGAAAGTAGTTTTAAGGCTATTAGGGCGGTGGGTTTGTCAGTGAAATGTTGAATCGAGTGAATATACGCTGGCGGAAAAAAAGTGAGGGAGCCAGGCAGCAAAATGATCCAGAAATTTAGAGGGTGGTCCAGGTGGGCGATAGATCACAGCTAATTGCAGAGAGATGGGTGAGATGAGGTGTATAGTGTGAGCTTTAAAAGAAGAGTATTCAAGGGAGGAGTTTGGTTTATGCAGTGAAAAATGCAGCCAGAGGAATGTAGTATGCCCACACCTCCACCTTGCATGATCCCAGATCCATGGGTGTGACTGTCAGGTGTAGGTCACATACTAGAGTGCAGCAGGGGAGACAATGTCAGATGGAGTGAGTCAGGTTTCAGTGATAGCCAGTAGGGAGTTGGAAATAAATAGGTCATGAAAGAAAGTAAGTTTTTTGCAAATAGAGCTTGCATTCTAGAGGGCACAGAAGAAGGGCAAGTTATATGGTTTGCGACAGGTGATGGGTATTAAGTTATGCATGTTTTTGGTGTTTGATGCCCTGAGGGCTGTGTGTGGGTGGAAGCAGCTGGAAATGAGTGAAGGTCCTGGGTTAGGGGATATATCTCCTGCAGCCATTAGAAGAAGGAGTAAGAGAGGCAAGAGATGGGAATGGAACTTACAGAAGCATTTCTGCTTTTGAGACTTAGAATAGGGAGAACATAGTGTCTGAAGGAAGGAGAAGAGCTCATGGGAGCAAAACAAGAAGAGAAGAGAGTAGTGAAGTTGAAATAGTTATATGTTTGGAGACATAATATGGAGAAACGGAGGAGAAGAGTCCGAGGAAGAGGCAGGAGGTTATAAGGAGGAAGAAAGTGTTAGGAAACATTGTGTAATAATGTGTAAACAAAATAAATAGAATACATGAGAACACATAAGGTTTGCTTGCATAGATTGTTCCTGTCATGAGTGATATGCAGTATGTGTTCAATACTTGTTCAATCATGTGTAATTCCACTTGCATTTGGAAATGAGTGGGGGAAGGTTGATCAAGGGTACCGTAATGGGTGGGTTAGTAGTAATGTGCAAGATGATTTGTTAGCAGGTCAGAGATATAGAGAGAGAGCCTTATGTAGAGAATCCATGGCTTCTTACTTAATTAATATGGGTAAATTATGCATACAATATAATAGTTGTGCGTAAATTACTATAACATCAAAAAAAGTGTGAGGTGAATTCTAGTATTTAAATCTAATTTTATTTGAGTAATAAGGAGAAAATAATTATAGGTATATAATTTAGAAAGATTAAGTGTTAAAGAAATCCCCCCAAACCGTAAAGTCTTTATTAAGTTTAAATTGATGTATCTGGTTTAGATAACCAAAACATTTCTGATTTATTAATATTTATTCTATACCCAGAAAAGGAATCAAAATTCTATTTAATTTTAGTAATAAGAACAGTAAAAAGAATGGCAAAATGATTATCAGCAAAAATTATAATTTTTATTTTTTATTTACCAATGTGGTACACTGTTAGACTGTTCTTAACCACATAAGACAATGGTTGCTACAGTAAAATGAATAGAAAAGGATAGATAATACAGCCCGGCCATTTGAATAATCAGAATTGAAACAATTAATGAATATAGAAACATTACAATGGATGGATATTTGTTTTAACTGAATTAAAAAAAAATTCCCAGTGATACCAAAATGTCCCAAAATATTTTTGGGCATCAAGATACTACTATAAGGCTATCTATTAAAAAAGTGTAACCAACACATTGTCAATTATAATATTCAGATGTGCTTTTGTAAGTTTTGGAAAAATTATCTTTTGCCAGAAATGTATTTTATGGACATAATGAATATCTTCTTTAAAATGTAATTATAGTATTTTAGAATATAAATAGCAATTTATTTAGGATCAAAACGTCTATTAATTCCAGATATGATTGCAGGTATAATATTATTACTATTCTTCACCATAGAAATCAAGTGGGAAAACATTCTGTAGGGTTTGGTCCTGAATCTTGCAAATCTGCTCTGAGATGCAGTGTGGGCAGTAGTAATTTTAAATTATAAAAACCTTCCTTCACTTTTTCATAGGACAGTTTATTTAGAAGCAATATTTTTGTTCCTTAAACTTTACCCATGTTTTAATAAGTGAATTATTTAAAGTAACCCATTTGGAATTATTAACTTTCCCCTGTCTTTTGATGAATGCTATTATTTCTCTTCACATGACCGGAGTGGACAAAATAAACCCCAATAAATTCTTGTGTTGTGCATTATGATGAGAAACTTCATCCAACTTTTATTCAAATAATCTATAAATTCTGCATTCTTGATGTTTGATCTTGAAATCTTGAATGTTTAAAACGAAACTTAATGAAATTTACATTGTAACAAACAGGTGCATGATCTGACTGTGGATTGATTAATGTAAAACAGAGAATATTTCAGTTTAACAAGTGTACAGAAAATTAAAGAAAATCTATTCTTAAGAAAATGCTGTGGGATTTAGAAGAACAAGAGTAAACTTTAAAAATAGGATTTCTTTTGTCCCAGTCTAATCTGGTTGGATCCACATATAAGAGGCGGAGCTACCATCGGTGCAGCGAACGGGTGCAAGGCACCAAGGCCCTGGTCTCTGAGGGGCTGTTGCGGACCTCCCGCGGCCTCTGCAGACCTCCTGTGGGCCCCCTGTGGCTACTCTGTGGCTCACGTGGCCCTTCAGTGCCCCTCATAAGTTCTTGGTGGTGCCCACAGCCCTCCCTGGCCCCTGTGACCACTGCGGGTTAGTTCCTTCGTGGTCCCCGCATATTGCTTCTGGCCCCCATGGATCATCTGTGGTTCCCCATGGGCCTGTGGCCCTGTGGTACTTCTCTGGCCCCCTGCGGCCCTCACAGGTCCTCTGTGGCCTTCCAGTGCCCCCTGTGGCCCCACAACCCTTATAATCCTTGCAGGCCCCTGTGGTTCCTTGCGGACCTCTGAGGCCCCCACGGACACACAAGGTGACACACACAGGTTAAAATGGCAATTAAAGGTTAATTTCCCACACCTGTGGCTTTTTAAATTACAATTGGTGTATGTATATAAATAGTCAATGAGTTTGTTAGCTATGTTTGGAGAGGGGTCAAGAAGGCCTATAGTGAAAAGAATACCATCCCCACTGGGAAGCATGGTGGTGGCTCACTGATGTTTTTTTTTTGGGGGGGGGGGGGGGGTGAGCTCTAAAGACACGGGGAACCTTGTGATATTTGATGGCAAGATGAATGCAACATGTTATCAGAAACTACTGGCAGGCAATTTGCATTCTTCTGCACAAAGGCTGCACATGGGATGCTCTTGGACTTTCCAGAATGACAATGACCCTAAGCACAAGGCCAAGTTGACCCTCCAGTGGTTATAGCAGAAAAAGGTCAAGGTTGTGGAGTGGCCATCACAGTCTCCTGACCTTAATATCATTGAGCCACTCTGGGGAGATCTCAAATGTGCGGCTCATGGAAGTCGACCAATGACTTTGCATGACCTGTTGCCAAGACGAATGGGCAGCCATACCACCTGCAAGAATTAGGGGTATTATAGACAACTATTACAAAAGACTGCATGCTATCATTGATGCTAAAGGGGTCAATACACAATATAAAGAACTAAGGGTATTTAAACTTTTGACCAGGGCCATTTGGGTGAGTTCTGTTATCATTATGATTTAAAAAGGAGCCAAACAACTATGTGATAATAAATGGCTTCATATGATCACTATCCTCGATGATCAGTCATATTTTCAAAATAAATGCCAAAATTTCACAAATTTTGCCAGGGTATGCAAACTTTTAAGCACAACTGTTTTTAAATATACACAGCACTATCCTGCCCCTACCTCTATATTTAAATCAATGCATTGCTATCCTTCCTCTCATGATTATATATATATATATATATATATATATAAATACTAGAAAATTGCCCATCAAAAATGCCGGGAATAAAATTGTAAGTATGACAATGTTGTTTGCCACACAATGTGAGGCTTTTGCTCCTCTGAGCACCATTTGACTACCGTTTATTCTTGTAAGTGTTACTGTCTTCTGCGTTGTGTATTTTCTAAGTTCTGTGTGCCTGGCCTTGCTGAGCTTCGTTTTCATCCTGTTTCAGAATTTTTAGGTTTTTCCGGCTGCCATTCCCCCCCCCCCCCCCGCTTCTGCCACTTTCGATCTTTAAAAAAGACAAAATATGGCTCAAATTAACTTGCAACCTCACTCACAGGCTCCATTGGCCGCTAAAGTTGTATTTATGCGAACCCCGCAGTCCATCTAAATGCTTTGGTTCCTAAGTCATATGGGATGTAATTTTGCATCCTTCGCAGAGTCCAGGGGGCTCGCGATGGGGCCTCATTGCAGCTAAGTCCCGCGTGTCTCGAGATGAGCGTCAGCTTAGTCCCGAGTGTCCACTCATTGCAGCATAAGACCTGCGTGCTTCAACTGCTCACCTCGCTTTGCCAGGCTCGCAGTGCTATGAGCACCTTTGGCGCTCATTGCAGCCCCATGTGCCTCAACTGCTCGCATCGCAAGGCTCACGGTCGACAACTTGTAGCCCTAGAACAGTTCGACAACTGTATAGGTTGCACTATCCTGCCTCACACACTATATATAAATGTACACAGCACTATCCTGTCTGTCACACTATATATACAGTGCCTTGCAAAAGTATTCACCCCCCTTGACTTTTTACCTATTCTTTTAGATTACAGCCTTAAGTTCACTGTTTTGTTAATCGGAATTTTATGTGATGGATCAGAACACAATAGTCTAAGTTGGTGAAGTGAAATGAGAAAAATATATACATAAAACAATTTTTAAGAAATAGAAAACAGAAAATTGGCATGTGCCTATGTATTCACGCCCTTTGTTATGAAGCCCATAAAAAGCTCTGATGCAACCAATTACCTCCAGAAGTCACATAATTAGTGAAATGATGTCCACCTGTGTGCAATCTAAGTGTCACATGATCTGTCATTACATATACACACATTTTTTAAAAGGCCCCAGAGGCTGCATCACCTAAGCAAGAGGCACCACTAACCAAACACTGACATGAAGACCAATGAACTCTCCAAACAAGTAAGGGACAATGTTGTTGGGAAGTACAAGTCAGGGTTAGGTTATAAAAAAATATCCAAATCTTGATCCAGGAGCCCAATTAAATCTATCATAACAAAATGGAAAGAACATGGCACAACAGCAAACCTGCCAAGAGACGGCCGCCCACCAAAACTCACGGAATGGGCAAGGAGGGCATTAATCAGAGAGGCAGCACAGAGACCTAAGGTAACCCTGGAGGAGCTGCAGAGTTCGACAGCAGAGACTGGAGTATCTGTACATAGGACGACAATAAGCCGTACGCTCCATAGAGTTGGTTTTTATGACAGAGTGGCCAGAAGAGTGGCCATTACTTTCATCAAAAAACTAAATGGCACGTTTTGAGTTTGTGAAAAGGCATGTGAGGGATGCCCAAAATGTATGGAGGAAGGTTCTCTAGTCTGATGAAACTAAAATTTAACTTTTCGGCCATCAAAGAAAATGCTATGTCTGGCGCAAACCCAACACATCACATCACCCAAAGCACAACATCCCCACAGTGAAACATGCTGTGGGCATGTTTTTCAGCAGCTGGGACTGGGAAACATTTTTTTCTGTTATTTTGTCCTATTTGTAGTTCGCTTCACAAAAAAAAAAAAAGATTTTCAAAGTTGTAGGCATGTTCTGTAACATATGCAAATCCTCAAGCAATGCATGTTAATTCCAGGTTGTAAGGCAACAAAACATGAAAAATGCCAAGGGGAGGGGGATACTTTTGCAAGACATTGTAAATATAGAAAGCACTATCCTGCCTCTCCCACTATATATACACATACACAGCACTATCATGCATTTCCCAGACTGTATATACAAATTTACCAAGCACTATCCTGCCTCTTACGCTATATATATAAATATACACAGCTCTATCCTGAATCTCTCAGACTGTATATATAAATTTACACAGCCCTATTCTGCCTCTCACATTGTAAATACACATACATAGCACTATCCTGCATCTCTCAGACTGTATATATAATAAAAGGATAAAAAAAACAATAAATAGAACACTCTACAGGTAAACCTAGGCCAGTCAGGGAAGAAAAAAAAAAAGAAAAAAAGAATAAAAGAAAAAAAAAAAGAAAATAAGAAAAGGAAAAAAAATAATAAAGAAGTAAAGAATACAGAAAGAACAAAAGAAGAAGAAAAGAAGTTAAATAAAATAAAGATTTATTGAATTATATTTTCACATTCCTATTAATGTTCTATCAATTCAAATTTCTATTTTTCAAGTCATACATTGCAATGTGCAATTTCCCAATGAACTTGACTCATGTTATGTATAATGAGTAATTACTCTAATTTACTATATCAGTTTCTGATGAAAAATGTAATTATGTTGCTTTAAATTATCAATCAATATTTTTTGTGGTCTGATACTCTGTTCTATTGGTGTAAATCTATCATTCAAAGCTTTATCATATTTTAAGGAGCCCTTCTGCAAAGCCTCTATAGAAGGCATAAAAGTGGACATTAGCTGTGTCACAACAGAATGCACAAACTTTTGATCCCTAACATTTTTTAAGTATAAAGAACTATCCAAATGTGTTTGAAGTCCTTGACATCATTATGACTTTTATAATTTTTCTGTGACATGTCTGCAGCAGTTTTAATAATTTTATGCATACATTTGATAATCAAAGCCAACCAGTCTGATCACAATCCCAATAGCATTTCAGTCACATATACTCTATATTTAGAATAGTTAGTAAAGCTTTGATCCTTTTAATCTAGCTCATTTTATTCTCCCCAGTTAAAATTATTACAATATTCCACAAACAAAAGAGAGACTTTATTTACTTATCCACTCAAAATTTATCTCAGGAACCTCAAGGTACCAAAACATTTCCACCACTTGCAGCATATACAGGAAGTCTCTGTTCTGTTTCATAATTGTTATTCATTTAATTATTTAATGCTTCTAGAAGTAAATTATATATACACACATTTTGGAATTCAGGGTCTGTCCCTCTGAGGCGTGTGTTTTTTTATGAAGTAAATATTAATGTATACACATATACAGTATTTGGTTGTATTCAGATATACATAATTTTAAGTAATTGGACAAAATATATGTTGGTTTAAATTGGGTATTTTGTAATACTTATCTTACAATGTAACATATTATTTTATCTAAATAGTTAATGAAGAGGCAGCATGCAACAATAACAAAAAGTAGACTTAGTGGATCATTATTTAGATCAAGGAGGTAGGGGGTGGTGCTTTGCATGTAACAGATTCAATATGGTTCCAGTATATGAAGGAAAAATAACAACCAACACTACTCCAACTCAAATTTTAGTATTTCCGCAATATCTCCAACTTGATATAATATCATAAATAAGGAGATGTGAGGAGAAAAATTAAAAATACATTTTATTTACTGAATCAACTAGGGAACAATTAAATCTGTATGCCTGACTCTGTCGTCCCCGGGCTCCTCCTTCGGTGTGCTTTGGTAATCCAAATCATCTATGTCTATCTATTGACCATAAAGGAGAAGACACAACATCACAAACCCATAACTAGGAGTATGCTATTCCAGTGCAGCTCATTTATCACTGTGGTGACATAATTACTATTACTATATCATGATAATGTATTTAATTTACAAATCTTAAAATACCTTTTGTACTCTATATGTGTTAGCATTAATTGGAGAAATTAAAACCCATTATTATTAAATTATTATTAAATGATTCTTATTATTATTAAACATGTCTTCATTAGATATCCAGATGGTGTTGCACTTAGTCCAACAAACTATATTATGCTGATAATCTGAAGTGACATTATATGCTGATGAGTGGAGTTCTGTTATTTGTCCTACTGTAAGAATATGACAAGAATATGCCCTAACTCTCCATTGCTTCTTTTATACAATATTTATTATATTATAAAATTGTGAATAGTGTGCCAAAATATTGTTTAATAACCAAAAACATGATATCTTGAAACACTTTTAAACAAGAAGGCGCTGAGAAAACCATCTTGAGAAAAAATAGATTGTTGGAAAATCATAGTAACCACAAACTGAAGTAATTAAGTTCACAATAGCATTTCTAATATTACTTTTTGTCTAAAAATGTGGTAGAAGTTTATTCTGGTTAAATAAAATCCAAATGTTATATGACGGTATGAAGAAGATGCTAACATTCCAGTGTTATTCTGCAGTATGCAAGTGCTATACTCATATATTGAAGAAAACAGTTTGTTCTTGGCAAATAAATACATTGATGTAATAAAAATAATTAATAAAATACCTTTGCACCACTAAAGGCAAGTGAGATATTGTGAGTTTACAGGTTTTCATTTGTATAACTGATGTTATGTTGGTAATTGAATGTGGAATGGAGCAAAAGGGTTGAGGCAGGGAGATAAGACTGAACAGAAACTGAGGCAAACCCGTAAACCATTTTTCACTTGTCGAGTGTGCGGCCGTGAATGTGATCAATTAGTCTAACTCGTAGTTGCGAGTTGGGATGGAGCCAATGGAAACAGAGATAGTCATGATTATGTCACTGAAAAATGGAGGTGGGATTTCAAAGTCTTACAGGGTTCAATTATGAGTTACGATCAGACCCACATTCCAGTTATAATGCAATATTCATAAATCCGTAAATATGATATTCTATTACATGTGAGTTACAGTATATATATAACACATTGATTGCCGGGACCAATAGAACACAAAAACATGAAAAAAACGTATTTTTGTGGGGCTGATTTGCGAGCTTGAGACTAACTTCACTTTCCCTTTTAATAAAAATACAGTAAAGTGGTGATATTTGCATTTAAAGTGCTACGGGTTGGACTTTACCACATGACAGTGATTTTGATGGTAATATTTTGTATGTAGATGGCTACCTCCCATCACATGATCCTCTTCTCTGTGGACACGTAGGGTTCAGTTTAACTTAACACCAATTAATGGTCACTGAGGAATGCTGTTGAGAAGAGATGCTGCAGTCCCTATGTTTATTCAGGCCTTATGTTTTAGGTAATTTGTAAATTGATGAATAAGTGGTGGTGGTGAAGGGGCTTGTGTAAGTGAATGAAACTGTGAGTTATACCATGTAGGGCCAGTGTAGGTGGGCAGGTGATAGCGGAGAGGTCAGACAAATCACAATCCACTAGAGAAGGAACTGGCAACCACTCCAGTATCTTTGGCATGCAAACCTTGTAGATAAGCACAGGCAGATACCTAGCTAAATGAGCTGCAATCCATAGGGTCACAGAGAGTTGTACTCGACTGAAGGACTGAACAACAAATAATAACATTTTCCTATCTATGCAATGTGGCAGTCAAATCTGTCCACTATTTGTGTTCCCAAATGTAGCTGCAATGAGTGAGATGTATATTCAATTATATTGATATTTTAGGGGCCACAATGGAGCCTCTGTGAGTGATAAAGGGTTAATATGGCATCAGTTTCATGTTTTTGTGTTGCTATTTAATCAGGTAGTGTGTCTTTAATTGCTTTATACATCTTGCAGCATGACTTTTCATATTGGCATGTGCATGACCATTCCAACATATGATAAACAATACATATTTTATTAATGCTTTTTTTTTTTGCCTTTTCCTATATTTTAGAGTGCACTGGTGTGTTTATATTGCCCTTTACAGTGTTTCAAAGTAGTAAGTAATTTGGAGCCTGTAGAGATTCTGCCTCCATTTGCGGGTTACAGGCTTGAACGTCATGGCTATTTTTCAAACACGTTGCAATTTACTAGCTAAATTGAAAACGTAGCGGTTATGGGCTTGACAGATCAAAGGATTTCAAAGTTCAACTTGTAGGTTATTTTCGGGCTGCGTTACAAGGCTAATTTAATAGCCGTCACTCATAAAATTGGAGTTACGGGCTACGTTTTAAAACGTAGCCCCAATTTAATAGGGCTCTAGTTTAGGACAAAGCGTTTGATCGAGTTAATCATTTGTATCTATTATCAGTGTTGTAAAAGTATGGAATATTAGGTAAATTTGTGTCCTGGCTTTAGAGAAATACTGAGGGGAAATTAATTATAAATGGATAGATTGGCGAACGTTTTCCCATAACATCAGGGTTACATTAGGGTTATATTGATCCGTTTTTGAAGATGATTGAGACAAATAAAAATATTTAACCGGCTTCAATGATCCATGTTCTGGGCAATTAAAATTGTCAGCAAATTTTAAAAGCACAAAAAGGGAAATTGAACAAGGGTCAAGAGAACAATTATAAATTAATATTGGATAGACTTACAGCAGTTAAAAGACCCCAGATTTTCAGGATATTTCATGGTTATTGTTCCATGGGAAAATGTATGTCAGACTCAGACAGAATCCACAAGATACATGTATTGATATGTAGACAATGGAGCATTTACTATTAGATTGTCCGGATTCCGTAGCTGTTTGGAATAGGATAGCAGATCTTCAGGTTCAAGTTTAAAAAAATCCATGATGCCTACAAATAGCATATAGGTTGTTTCCAGAAAATGTAAATGCTTTTCATCATATAACTGTATGGTTAGTAAACATATTTTGTGTTTACCATGTTTAGAATGCAAAATGTGCTGTATCAGTTAGGAGACATGTAATACATATTAAATTAAAAACTGATCATAATATAGAGGTCTTAAAGAGTATTCATCAAGGCGAATCTGAGCAAATCTGGAAAGGTTTCTTTTATTAAATAAGAATGCATTGGATTGTATAATGTCTGTCTTATAAAAATGTGTAAATAATTGTAAATATTTGTTTCACTCCTATTCAGCCAGAAGAACCTAGCTCTCAGTCAGAGTTCCAATTTATGCCAAAGGTGTTTGATGGGGTTCATATCAGGGCTCTGTAAAAGCAAATTTTTCTGCACAAGCCTTAGCAAACCTTGGGCCCTACTTTCTTGCCCAATTCAGAAATTTATACAAACCTAAATTCACTCTTAATATTGACACATATTCTATTAGCTGCTCGCAATCCAATTACAAGTTCCCCGCCCACAATCACTATGGGCCAGCCAAAGATGCAAATTCTAGCTTAGAATTCTGTTGGTTTTAGCACAGCTTGAATATTACGAGCTCTAAATAATTCAAGTTACACAAAATCAATATTTTATTAGACCCGTAGCTTGCAAAAAAAATGTCTGATCCGCAACTGAAAAAAGTATCAAGTTTCTGTCCAAAATAGTATTAGTAAGATATAGGGCTCGCAAGGGCTTAATTCAAAGACTTAGGGCCTGTTTGTCTCCGATAGCGATGCTATTCAATCGCTCAAGGCAGCAAGTTACTGTCCCAAAGCCCAAATCGTAAACCATGAACTGGGTCGTAGCAGTTCAGGGCGAGAACATGATCAATTCAGCAAGCCCGTAATCGCCCATTTCGAATCAGCCAATCAATTAGGTTCGAGGGTCCTGTATGCAATCAGAATTTCAAACTCGCAAAGTAAAGAATTATGAAAATGAATGCCAATAATGTTCTAGTCCATATGGGTGGCCTGATATGTATTAACTCATTGATACCCAAGATCGATTTAGCCACCAAAATTAAAATGTAAAATAATTTTAATTTCTGCCGATTTGCGTGCTTGAGACTGTTGTGCAATTAATTCTAATGTCTGTCATCGCTTTCCCCGTTATTTACAGGCCTTTAGTGATTTTGTATTTGCATTTACAGTGCTATGAATAGGTGTTTAACCCCCTTGCAGGTCCTCTCTAGCACTCGTAGGATTTTTTCCTTCTTTTGCCATTTACAGGTGTAAAAACATTTGAGGGCTTGGGGAAATTGAGCAATTTAATATCGATTTGCGATTTTAGCCATTGTAACTCTTGAGAAAGGGAAAGATCAAACGCTTAGGGAGGCTGTAAGTTACGGGTTTACTCATCGCAATTTTTTCAAGCCTGTAACTCGTAACCTGTTTGTAGCCCGCAAAAAGACAGCAATTGAATAGCAAATTAGCTTGCAACCTCACTTACGGGCTCCCGGATCGCCTGAAAGCTTATTTTAATATGGCCCATATTATAGCTGTAGCAGCAATTAAACACACATTACTGTACTTTAAAAGCATGGAAATACATTAGAATTAATTGCACAATAGTCTCAAAGATTCAAGGGGTTAATGCATATCATACCCACATGAACTAGAACATAATTTTATAGAGTTCTAGATTGCTTGACTTGCAAGCCCCATTGGCAAATATTACTTATTGGCCCTATTTAATTAATAACCTCTGACTTCCATGTTTTACTGACATCTTTGATCGCAGACTCATTTGCTATTGGCTGTGTCTAAGAAGTAAATTAAGGATTTGTTTAAATATTGTCGGATGATATGATCATGCCCCCTTAAATCAGACTTAAAAAGGCAGGGTTTAAGGAGGTTAATTGCAAGCTTGAGTCAATTGCAAGCTTGAGTTTTCTAGACATTTAGAAAAAAAGACACCTGCATTCAAAATTATGAGTTAGAGGCAATTTCCTCTTATATTTAAAATGTGCCAACATATTCCGCCGCATAAATTTTAGGACGAACAAAAGATAAAAATAATATCAATACAGATGAAACCAATAGAGAGCCTGCCTTTGAGCTTAGAATCTTGCATATAGGACTTTTTCAAGCATCCTATACAATTAAAATTTCACAAACTTTCAATCTAAGGTTTTTGGAAGGTGATAGATACATTGGACATATTAAGGATGAAGATAAGATTCATTAAATAGACTTTTTTTTAGTGAGGTTTTAAAGGACTTGTGACAGGAGGATAGTCTAGTGGAGTGAGGTAAGTGTGCCAAAGAATTAGGGCAACACGAGAAAAGTCCTGAAGGTGGGAGTGAGAGGAGGTGATAAGAAAAGAGGAAAGAAGAAGGTCATTAGCAGAATGGAGGGGGAGGGTAGGGGTGTATCTTGAGACAAGTGCAGAGATATAAGGGGTGAATAATTGTTGAAGGCTTTTTTATGTTAGGGTGATGATTTTAAATGTTATTATTGAGGTTATGGGGAGTCAGTGGAGTGACTGACAGAGTGGTGATGCTGACATTGAGCATTGGGTATTGTAGATACGTCTAGCAAATGCATTCATTATAGATTGGAGTAGTGATAAGCAGGTGTTGGGGAGGCCAGCAAGGAGTGAGTTGCAGTAGTCAAGATGAGATATGATGAGAGTATTAATTAGAATTTTAGTTGTGTTTTGTGATAGATATTGATGTATTTTGGAGATATTTTTGTTAAATGAAATAGACTTGATTTGCTCAGTGAATATATGTGAGGAATGAAAGAGAGGGCAGGATCGAGAAGAACCCCAAGACAACGGGTTTGGGAGGATCTCGCTTTATGCATGGGGACATTGTCATGCTGAAACAGGAAAGGACCTTCTACAAACAGTTGCAACTAACATGGATGAAAGCACACAATTCTTTAGACTGCCATTGTGTGTTGTAGCATTAAGATTCCTCTTCAATGGAATTAATTGGCACCTAGTCCAAACCATGAGAAGCATCATCATACCATTATTCTTCCTCCACCAAACTTTAAAGTTAAAACTGGGCATTCAGGAAGGCAGCATTTTCCGTGATTCACTTCTTTAGAGAATGTGTTTCCGCTGTTCCAGAGTTTAATGGGATGCTTAGCTTTGCTCATGGTGAACTTAGGCTTGTGTGAAGCTGCTCAGCCGATGAGCAATTGTTGTGCTGACATTACTTTTAGAGGCAGTTTCCACTTTTGTAGTGAGTGTTGCAATTGAGGACAGATTATTTTTATGCACTATGCACTTCAGCACTTAACAGACCTATTCTGTGACCTTGTGTGGCCTAAATGCATGGCCTAATATTTCATGGCTGAGCTATTGCTCCTAGACTTCACAATAACATCACTTACAGTTGACCAGAGCAGATCTGGTGGGGCAGAAGTTTGGCATACTGACTATTCTATGGCCAATTTTTAACTATGGAGATTACCCATCTATTACCCTCCTGTATCATCCCAAACCCTACCCTACCTAACCACAACCTAGATTATAAGATTGTGAGTTTTCAATCTTTTAAGGTTCTTTGGAAACAAGCACTATGTACATTTGATTTTAAGCTCAAAGACAGGGTCCTCCATTCTTTTGCTATATGTTAATTCTGTTTTTGCCTTGTACTTAACCCCTGTATAGTGGTACGGAATATGTTGCTGCGTTACAAATAAAGGATAATAATAATCGCATTTATAATTGTGAGCATGCGGGCTGTTGCTAACACTGCTGGTTACCGCAGCGAGCCTGCTGCCCTCGCAAAGCGACGGCCGCAGTTGCTGGCATGGAGCGCCGAAGTCGCTCCTTGCAAGCAACTGCGGACCTCGCAAAATTTACAGAGTTCCGAAACCAAAATACAGGACACGTTACGACCCATTACCACCTCGCAAAAAACGCCCGAAACCCGCTCAAATGAAAACATGAACAACACAATAAATACACACAACAAATACATAAAAAGCTTACCTACAGCAAGGGGGGGGGGGGGGCACCCAGGACCTCAAAAACTGAAGTTACACCTCAATTTAACTCCAAATAAAAGAGTTTAGACACCCAAAAATCCCCTAAGCAAGAGAAAAAATGGCCGCCGAAAAAAACGAAAACGAGGCTACAGCACTCTAAAGACGCAAAACACCACCAAACACCTACGGATTTTCCAAAAAAGACGTACGAGATCCGAAAACAAGGACGCCACCCGCGCGCCCCCAAAAACATTAGAATCACAATAAATACACACAACAAACACATAAAAAGCTTACCCACAGCAAGGGGGGGTCACCCAGGACCTCTGCAAGTGAAGTTACACCTTGATTTAAGTCCAAATTTCGGAATTTAGACACCCTAAAATCACCTAAGCGAGAGTAAAAATGGCTGCCGAACAAAACGAAAACGAGGCTAAAGGACCCTAAACACGCAAAACACCAACAAACACCTACGGATTTTCCAAAAAAGTCGGATGACATCCGAAAACAAGGACGCTAAATCAGCCACAGCCGCATACCACACATTAGGTGCCATTTTAGAACACTAACTTATACAATCCAGAAGTACACAGCTACCCTAATGGATTTGCCTCGCGCATGCACACTATTACACTGCACACATTCATGATTCAAAGGCGCTCGGCGAAGGATCTTAAAACACCAACAAAATTTATTTTGCACGCAAACAACATTACCTGCCTTACAATCTCATTGCCATCATTTTTGACGTCGCTTATAATAATAATAATAATAATAATAATCTCCAAGAGTTGTCTCAAATAGCCTAATGCAATTCAGTGTACAACTATTTACCCTCTTCATTTAGCCACCATTAACAGTTAGATTTAAAAAGGCATATACTATTTTAAAAGTTTCACAATAGCAGCTCCAACTCTATGTGTAGTGAAACAATTGCAGAAACGGCATTAAACAACTTTAAATATATTTAAATATATGTCTGTATCATTTACTATTTATTGATCGGTATCACAATATTACTACATTTATTTAGTATCAGCTCATAGTATTGGATCATTTCAGAGCTTTATGTTACAAAAACTTACTTTATTTTGTAACTGAATCCAAATATAAAAATTACAAACGATCCTTTTCAGTAATAGCCACTAGGGGGCCACAAACTTCTTCCTGTGCGTAAACAATAATGTATAATAAAGAAAGGAAGCGAGACTCTCCATAAACAGGAAGGGTTTGAGATCCAGATGATTAAAAGAAAAGAAGCAAAATGTAGCAAAAACATGCATCCAACAAACATATGTATGATGTAAAAACTGTCCAGTATTGGATCCACTAGCACTTGATACATTATAGCTTTGCTTCTTAATCCCCAAACCAGATCCTATACATAACTTTTATTTTATTTTATTCTATTTTATTTTATTCACTGATACCTCCTTTACACCTAATTATTTATAAATAACTGCTCATATTTTGTATTCTTTGTAAGAAAGCTACCATCACTATCTCTCCTTTTCAACCATTCATCTTTAACACTACAAGACCAATCTCCTTGTGGTATATTTGTGTGATAGTTCATAGATCCTTAACACCTTGTTTAGACCCTTACCCCATTCATAAATGTCCTTGTTTGACATGATGTGCCTCTAGTCTTTTTTATCATCTCAGCAACGGACTCAAGCATATCTTTATGATCTGTCTTTACTCTACAGTGTTAATATATTAACCCTTACTTTTAATAAGATTGTTTTTTTAATTAACAATCCCCGTCTTACAATTGGTTTTCCATTACATTTTGATAGTAATACTTTCCAACTTCAGACAGGATGGAATCCTCTACATATAAATAGAAACATAAAAATATGATTAATAAAAATAAAATAGAATAAAATAAAATAAAAGTGGTGTATAGGATCTGGTTTGGGGATTAAGAAGCAAAGCTATAATGTATCAAGTGCTAGTGGATCCAATACTGGACAGTTTTTACATCATACATATGTTTGTTGGATGCATGTTTTTGCTACATTTTGCTTCTTTTCTTTTAATCATCTGGATCTCAAACCCTTCCTGTTTATGGAGAGTCTCGCTTCCTTTCTTTATTATACATTATCGCCCCCTGGAAAAAAGATAGATAACATTAGTACAACAAATACACACAAAACATGATGAACATTACACATAAAATTTTATTTTATTCACTGATACCTCCTTTACACCTAATTATTTATAAATAACTGCTCATATTTTGTATTCTTTGTAAGAAAGCTACCATCACTATCTCTCCTTTTCAACCATTCATCTTTAACACTACAAGACCAATCTCCTTGTGGTATATTTGTGTGATAGTTCATAGATCCTTAACACCTTGTTTTTATCCCATTTATAAATGTCCTTGTTTGACATGATGTGCCTCTAGTCTTTTTTAGCATCTCAGCAACGGATTTAAGCATATCTTTATGATCTGTCTTTACTCTACAGTGTTAATATATTACCCCTTAGTTTTATTAAGATTGTTTTTTTAATTAACAATCCCCTTCTTACAATTGGTTTTCCATTACATTTTGATAGTAATACTTTCCAACTTCAGACAGGATGGAATCCTCTACATATAAATAGAATCATAAAAATATGATTTTCTCTAAAATTGTTTTATGCCCATAGTTTACACAGTTTACCAATCTTGTTAGTTAGTTACATAAATCACAAACGTGCAGCTCTCCTTAAATTGATATTTTGATGGTTGGTGCCTACAAAGACATACTCTGAAACTGGTCTCCTTTGATGCCCTAGATATATTTTATCTGATCTATCCCCAAAACATACATATCCTTCATAACCATATCATCTTTCATACATGCCAAGAATTAATTTAACCTATTTTATCCAAGAGTCATTCGACAAATGTTCTTCAAGTAACTTCACTGAGACAATTATAACAAAAAATTTACATCCTATCAATAGGCAAAATTAAAGATAAAAATGTAAACTTTCATCAAAAGTTAACAACTAATTAAAGTAAATTCTAATACCAATGATAATCCAATGCCAAACTAACTAAAGTTAGAAGACATTTTTTATCAAATAAATGATTTGTTTGGATATCATTGCTATGTTTAGAAAATATGGTAACAGTCGGATGAAGAACAAGGTCCACTGAAAACAGAAGACATTCCATGTCCCTTCTTGAAGTGGGACATAACTTGCTCAAGTGAGAAAACAAAGGGCCATATTCTATTAGCTGCTCACAAAATTTAGAAAAACTCATAAAAACTCTGAAAACTCATAAATTTGACTGTGGGTGTTTTTTTTTCTTTATAAATGTTTCGATGTATTCTGTTGACTCCAGCTCGCACATTCCAACCTGAAGGCTGAGCTTGTAACCATGCCTTTTAAAGTCTGATTTCAGGGGGCGTGATCATATGATCTGAAAATATTTAAGCAAGCCCATAATTTACTTCTTAGACACAGCCAATAACAAATGAGACATCATGACATGAGTAAAACATGGAAGTTACACATAGGGCCTCATTAAAGTCCGAAAATGCAAAGCTGCGATTCCTTGCGAGGGTGCTGCGGCTCCTCGTAGCCCTACGTCTACGTTGCTATTCAAATGAAAGGGGCTGCAGCACACCTCTTCCTACAGCCGATCGCAAGCCATGCAATCGGCAGTTAGCTTTGGTGGCTTTCTACCTGATCGCAGGCGCTAGCCCGTGGATTAGAGTGCAAGGACGCCAAACTAAAAAGTTAAAAATAAATTCAAGGAAGCACTGTACAGCACTGTAAATGATGCAGGACACACTGGGGGACATGATGAGGAAATGTAGTACATTGGCTAGCTGGTACATCGCCGCTAGACAATACTGTCATTTGTGGTCACAAGTCCGCTGGGCTTGGAGAACGGGTTACTTACTTGGAGGTCATCCAGCCAATCCCCCTGCGGGGTGTGTCTCATTCTGATTGGCTGATGGCAATAGTGCCTTCTGATTGGTCAAAAAATGATTTGAAGCTCCATAAGCTAATCAGGATGAAATATAGGGGTGTATCACATTCTGATTGGCTCACACCTTGGCGCCTTCTGATTGGCTGACATTTGATTGACAGCCATTTCAGCCATTCCATTTTCTTTACCAGAAGAAGGCTTAAAAGCCTCATTAGCATCTGGGAGCTTTGTCAGTGCGGACAAGGACGGGGACATCACAGACAGGTAAGTTTAATGTATTTTATGTGTAATGTTCATCATGTTTTGTGTGTATTTGTTGTACTAATGTTATCTATCTTTTTTCCAGGGGCCGATCCGGGGAACAGAAGAAGATGGACGGGGACATGCTGAAAAGGTGAGTTTAATATTGTGTTTACAATGTGTATTTGTTATATGTAGTGTTTTGTACTAATTAGATGTTTCATTTTTCCTAGGTGTTTCCTTTTTTCTTGATGGGACATCTGCAAAGGTAAATGGTCTAAATTATTCTATTTTAGCTTAGATTTAGGGTTTAATGTATTCTAGATAGGGGGTAATGTATTAATAGGGAGTTATGTATAGATACGGGGTTATCTATAGATAGGGGGTAATGTATAGATGGGGTTATGTATAGATAGGGGAATGTATAGATAGGGGGTTATATATAGATATAGTTATGTTGTCTAGATAGGGGATAATGCTGTCTAGATAGGGGGTAATGTATGAAAGAGGGTTATGTTGTATGGATAGGGGATAATGTGTTGTAGTTAGGAGTATATTTATACTATATTTGTTACTGTACTGTTATGTATATTTGTGTATGCCTTTTCTTTGCAATTTTGTGTATGTCTTTATTTTTCTATTGGGTGCCGTTTGTAATGTCTTTTTTTTTTTTTTGTATTGGGGGTTGTAATGTCCATTTTTTATTTTTTTGGGTGACATAGGTTTTTTTATTTTTGGTGACATAGGTTTTTTTATTTTTTGTAATTAGTGGGGTGGGGGGTTTAATAGGTGGTAGGTAGGTAGTGTTAGGTATGTATGGGTTAATAGGTTAGGGCAGAGGGGGGTAGTTTAGATTTAGTGGTTTATTGGGGGGGAATAGTGTAGTGTTTGTACTTAGCATCATGAGGGTCCTGGAGGACCCTTATGGCACTTATGGGGTTAATTATAGGGTTCTCATTGTCCTATGAGGGTCTTCATAGACCCTTATGGGACTGATTGGATTAAATAGAGGCTTACGGGGGTCTGCATGGACCCCCATAAGTGATGGTATAGACCCCCATAAGTGATGGGTAAGATGGAGGCTTATGGGGGTCTGTATAGACCCCATAAGTGATGGGTAAGATGGAGGCTTATGGTGGTCTGTATAGACCGCCCTAAAGTAATGGGTTAGATGGAGGCTTATGGGGGGCTGAATAGACCACCATATGTGATGGGGTTAGATGGAGTCTTATGGAAGTCTTTATAGACCCCCATAAGTGATGGGGTTAAATAGGGCTAGAAGGGTTAAATAGGCCCAGTTAGGGTTAGATAGGCCCAGTTAGGTTAGATAGGCACAGTTAGGGTTAAATAGGGTATAGTTATGGTTAAGGGGTTAAAGGGGTATAGTTAGGGTTAATAGTGTAGTGTTTAGACTTTATCATGAGGGTCCTGGATGACCCTCATGGCACTTGTAGGGTTAACCTTGGGGTTAATAGTGTCCTATATTGGTTTATGTAGACCCCTATTGGACTGAAGGGGTTAATTTTAGTCTTCTGGGGATTTATATAGACCTGAGTGATGGGGTTAATTTTTGGTGCCAGGGGGGGGGGGGGGGGGGTAACTATTAGTGTGCCCCATGGGCCCTTTAAAGACCCGCGCCGGGAAATTCAAACCCCGCCTTTCCCCGTGCTTGAATTTTGTATTCAAGCTCGCGTCGGGAAATTTGAAATCCTGTAGATGCTGCAAGGGTCACGATCGATGACGATGGGGACCCTCTGCAGGAATGGAAGGGGTTGCAGCGGGCAGCCTGTAGGAGTCCCTTTTGGGACCCATGCAACAAGAGGTTCATATGGAGAGCCTGCAGGCGTCCCGATCGGACCCCTGCAGCAAGGGTTAATATGTTCACATTGCCAGAGCCCTCGGCCGAGAGGGATTAGAATACCTAAGTAGCTTGCGGCCATCCCTTGCGGCCACGCAGCTCCTACGGCCATTAATAGAATGAGGCCCATGGTCTGCAATAAGAGGTTACAAATTAATTAGTGGCCATAGATTATATTTGCCGATCGGGCTCTCAATCTACCAATATATAAAATACATTAGATCATCTGTTTTAGTCCATGTGGGTTTCATGATATGTATTAACCCCTTGACTACCAGGATTGATATATAGAAATAGTATTTAGAAAAATACTTTTTAATTGCATATTTGTGGGTTTGAGACTGTTGTGCAATTGATTCAAATGTTTTTCCATGCCTTTCTATGCTTTTTAAATACAGTATTGTGTGTTAAATAGCTTTTACAGTTACAATAAGTGCTTGAAAAAGCCCTTGCTAGTTCTGTTTAGTACTCCTAATATTTTTTACAGAAACATGATATTTTTTTCTTTTGCAGATCAGACTTTATTTGCGAGCTATGGGTCTAATAGGCTATTGATTTTGTGTAACTGTAATTATTTAGTACTCGTAATATTCAAACTGTGCTAAAACCAATGGATTCTTTGGCCGGGTTTGCAGGTTTGGCTGGCCCATAGTGATTGTGAGTGGGGAATTCATAATTGGATTGTGAGTAGCTAATAGAATATGTGGGAATATTAAGAGCAGTTTTAAGTGTGTATACATTTATGAACTGACCAATAGAACAGGGCCAAAGTGCTTCAACAAAATGTAAGCATCATTTTCTCTCATTTTAGTGTAATTCTGTGACACTTATTAATCAAAATGTTTGATAGTTTGGGCACTATTATAATAAAAATAGTGCCCAGAGTAATTTAAAAATGGAGGTTTGTCCATCCTCTTCATTCATTGGCTAGATCTTGCTTTTACTTAGAAGTATATTAGTGAATATGCATTATTGTGAGAACAAGACACGTACATGCTCTGAAAAAATCCTAGATTTTATTATTATTATATTTTTTTTGCAGTACTAGATATAAACAGCGCTATTAAATTGTGATTCAACCAATTCTAAAGGGCTCTATGTAAGCACATAGCATATATTTTTTACAGAAGTTTTTAGTCAGTGAACTTCTATCCAAAAGCAAGCTCTTCACTAACTAAAAACTTTTGTAAAAAAAATATGCTATGTGCTTATAGAATTGGCCAAATCACAATTTAATAAGGCTGATAGACTGTAAATAAACCACTTGAGTACCACCACATAATTGAATATGAAAAATATGTGTTTGCTTAAGTGAATTGCTTTTACATATAAACTTTGCAATGCTTTATTTGCTGTTTGACTCTTAATGCTAAATATTTACTTTTCAATCATTACATACATTCGGTGCTTGGAAATATATTTACCAGCATTATTACTTAAACATTTTGCATTGACAGTGCTCGGTAATGCCTGGACTACAGATTGCACCATTACCTGACTCGTGATAATTTTGTCTTTGTCACAGATTCCACACTTGAGATTTCGTGTTCATCTGGTTTGCAAGGATCAGATTGTGCAGTGAAATAAACTGGGTATGACATTCTCTTCCTTTATATTTTCTGTAGCATCTGGTATAGGCATCACAACCTAAATTAAAAACAGAGACCTTCAAAGTTGGAACCAACTTTTACAGCTTTTAAAGACAACATGGCTGCAAATAGCCAAGTAGTCAGTAAAGGAAACTTTACTTTTAATGCTAACAGCTGAAAAAGTAGTGCCGCTGCTGAGAATTTATGGCATAATTTGTAATGCTCCTTTTGCTGGGATCAGTAAAATTAAGTATTTTTGACTACTCATTCTACCATACTAATCCATAGCTCTATAATAATGGCATTTTAAAGGCACAAATTGCAAATATAAACTTAATTTTTCTGTGAGAGATAATAAAAGAGATCAGTTTTGGACTTTTACTATAAATCAGTATGTTTCATCTTCAATTTTTTAAGAACCAGTAACAATTGCCTTAGGATCGGACAGTTGATAAACTAGATGCTATATTAAATATAGTGATTCAAGGCAAAATAATTAAATGGGTTATATTTATTTTAGTAATGTCTTGGACTATTTAGACATTACTTTGAAGTTTCACCATGTCTACTATGCCAAATATGTAAAAATACAAATTACTGAAATTATGTTGGTATATTAGTGATTAGTTTTTATTACAGATTAGCAGCCTTATTGAAGTGCAGTTCGGCCAATTGAATAGGGATTTATGTAAGCACATAGCATATTTTTTTACAGAAGTTTTTAGTTTACTTCTGTAAAAAAAAAATGCTATGTAATTTAATAGTGCCCTACTCAATTGGCCGAATTGCAATTTAATAAGGCTGTAGTTTACTAAAATACAACTACCACAGACTTAAAAAAAAAAGTAGTTTTAAATCAAGTGAGCAACCACAACACTATTATGCAAGCATTACCTTATATGTTATGACATTATAAATACCTGTTAATATGTATTTTCTTGTGTATTAAATTAAATGCAAATAAGCACAAAACATTATTTAAATAAATTATCCACAAAGTAATATATGATATATTACTTCTATTTTTATTTACTTCAATATAGGTAATATTTCACGTGTGTGACATATTTTACATTGAATGTTTACAACACTTTCTGTGCGCTTGGATCCTTACCCCTGCCCTAAACAGACTCAGAATATGACTGGCAAATCCTATACAAATGTTGTATACCTGTGTCCACTCATGCCCTAAACAGGATGCATTACAATAAAGCCAGCCCATGTGCACTTTAAAATGTTGCATTGTCTAAAAGATAAAGCTTATGAGGAAGGACCTAACTACATTAATATGTTCAGCCAAGAAAGCAGAATGGATAGGGGTGATATAAATACCTTCCAATATACCAAAAGATTTAATAAATGTTATGATGGATGTATCTTAAGTCTGTACAGAGCTACGTGCATGCACAGCTCGCAGAGATAACCGCAAGCTGGATTAGAAAACTGGAGGGGGAGGAAAAGTAAGGGGAGAGGGAGAAGGAAGACACAGGGGAGAGGAAGACACAGGGGAGAGGGGGAGGAGTGGAGTGGGGGAGGAGGACACAGGGAAGAGACGGAGGAAGAGTGAGGGGAAAGGGGGAAGAGACACAGCAGAGAGGGGGAAGAGACACAGGGGAGGGAGTGGGGGGGAGAGACACAGGGGAAGGTGAAGGCGGAAAGAGACACAGGGGAGGGAGAGGGTGAGAGAGACACAGGGGAGGGAGGCACAGGGGAGTTGGAGGGGGGGAAAGAGACACAGGGGAGGGAGGGGGAGAGAGACACAGGGGAGGGAGAGGGGAGGAAAGAGACACAAGGGGAGGGGAGAGATACAGTGGAAGGGGGTGGGGGGAAAATAAAATAAATAAATATCCCGTCATTTATGGTGGGCAAACTACTAGACACAGTATATTGATTACCGTATTGGTCCGAATATAAGCCGCACCTTTTTTCCGATTTTTGAGCTTGCGAGTTACGGGTGCGGCTTATATTCGCAACCGTCAAAAAATCATTGCCGATTTGCGAACTTTGCTTGTAACGCGTGCGACTTCTATTCGCAAATGCAAAATTACTGCCGATTTGTGCGATTGCGAGTTAAGGGTGCCGATTTTCGTGCTTTAGACTGCGGTATTGAATAGCGATTTACGGTTTTAGTGATTGTAACATCCCGTAAAGCCTGTAACCTGCAAAAAAAGCTACAGAGCTAATTAGAAAGTCTATTTCTTGCAATGGCTGATCTCTTTGAGAGTCTTTTTCTCTCCAATTTTACGGGTGCGGCTTATATTTGAGCACTATCTTTTTTCTATTTTTTCCCCTTAAACTTTACGGGTGCGGCTTATATGAGGGTGCGGCTTATATTGGGACCAATACGGTAATATGAAATTATCTCATTGGGTAATGCAGGGGTGCAGGAGCCAGAATCATTCTGGGTCGGAGGGGTGTGCAGCTCGTATACACAGGCTGTAAATTAGCTTCTATATACATACACGCAGAGAAAAAACTGGGGGGATTTGTCCCCCCCCCAGTTCCTAAACCCATGGGGTAATGTTTAAACCAATTAGAGAAGGACATGGTATTCTTCACTAACCTTTTTAGCATGTTTGTACTTGTAAAGCAGGAAGCTTCCAATGTGGATCATAAGAACTGTGATCTGGATCATGATCAAGAAAAAAACTAGACTTGGGAAGAACTTGAGAAATGTAGGCATGGTTCAGGTTTTAATCTAGTACTATATCACAGCACATATCAGTACTCCTTTATATATATATATATATATATATATATATATATATATATATATATATATACAGGATATACCTCATTTAATGCAGTAGATAGGTTCCAGGCAATGGAAGTGCTAAGCGAAACAGCTCTAAACTGGACAGTTTAACATGGGGAAGATAGGGATAGAGGAACTCATAAAAAAACACACAATTTCAATTGAAATTTTAACTTTGTGTGTTTTAAATGAACTTTAAAGAAACAGCAAACATAACACCAACACAAACTGAACATTAGCAGAAATATAAACTTTAAATTATCAGTATTGAAGCTTCTGGGTCATTGGACCATCCTGAATTGTGTTATAACAAATAAGAGCATTACAAGTGGTCCGGCAGCCAAAAACATCTCAATAGCGGGGTTTAGCATTAAAAGGGGTCTGTCAGGAAAAACAGCTATATGGCGAATCAGCCACAGTGGTAGAGATTCAAGATGCCTGGGTTTAATAGCTCAGTAAAGTAATGTAATGTCTTTCTCTATCCCGTTGTGCTCGCATAGCCCATTCCATCAAGAATGAAAATGAGTCATGCTTATGTGTCCCCAAACAGAGCAAAGTTAAAAACACATATTTAAACAGTACAACAAAACCACAATAGCCCCTTCCTTAGACAAACAAATTCTAGTCAATCCTGAAGCCTCTTTGATCTATCCACGTGGTGATACAGTGAGGGGGAAAAAGTATTTGATCCTCTGCTGATTTTGAACTTTTGTCCACTGAGATTAGGAGCACTCTCTTAAAGGCAGTGCTCCTAATCTCATCTTGTTACCTGTATAAAAGTCACCTGTCCACAGAAGCAATCAATCAATCAGATTCCAAACTCTCCACTATGGCCAAGACCAAAGAGCTGTCCAAGGATGTCAGGGACAAGATTGTAGACCTACACAAGGCTGGAATGGGCTACAAGACCATCGCCAAGCCGCTTGGTGAGAAGGAGACAACAGTTGGTGCGATTATTCGCAAATGGAAGAAACACACAATTACTGCCAGTCTTCCTCGGTCTGATGCTCCATGCAAGATCTCACCTCGTGGAGATTCAATGATCATGAGAATGTTGAGGAATCAGCCCAGAACTACACGGGAGGATCTTGTTAATGATCTCAAGGCAGCTAAGACCATAGTCACCAAGAAAACAATCGGTGACACACTAAGCCGTGAAGGACTGAAATCCTGCATCACCCGGAAGGTCCCCCTGCTCAAGAAAGCACATGTACAAGCCCGTCTGAAGTTTGCCAATGAATATCTGAATAATTCAGAGGAGAACTGGGTGAAAGTGTTGTGGTCAGATGAGACAAAATCGAACTCTTTGGCATCAACTCAACTTACCGTGTTTGGAGGAGGAGGAATGCTGTCTATGACCCCAAGAACACCCTCCTCACGTCAAACATGGAGGTGGAAACTTTATGCTTTGGGGGTGTTTTTCTACTAAGGCGCCGGACAACGGCCCCGCATCAAAAGGGACGATGGACGGGGCCATGTACTATCAAATCTTGGGTGAGAACCTCATTCCCTCAGCCAGGGCATTGGAAATGGGTCATGGATAGGTATTCCAGCATGATAATGATCCAAAAACACACAGCTAAGGCAACAAAGGAGTGGCTCAAGAAGAAGCACATTACGGTCCTGGAGTGGCCTAGCCAGTCTCCAGACCTTAATCCCATAGAAAATCTGTGGAGGGAGCTGAAGGTTCAAGTGGCCAAACACCAGCCTTGAAATGTTAATGACTTGGAGAGGATCTACAAAGAGGAGTGGGACAAAATCCCTCCTGAGATGTGTGCAAACCTGGTGTCCAACTACAAGAAATGTCTGACCTCTGTGATTGCCAACAAGAGTTTTGCCACCAAGTACTAAGTGGTCAAATACTTTTTTTCACTCATTGACCTGCAAATCAATGTATAACTTTTTGGACATGTGTTTTTCTTGTTTTGTTTTTTTGTACATCTAGTACACCTACCATTAAAATTATAGACTGACCATTTCTTTGCTAGTGGACAAATGTTCAAAATCATCAGGGGATCAAATACTTTTTTCACTCACTGTAGATTACTGTCATGAGTTTAGGTCCCACAGGTCCCTGGGTGCCTAAGAGTCTGGTGATATCATTCCACTGGTCACTCTTGACAGGATTTTGAATACTGCAGTGGGCAAATATCGAGCTTGGGTTCAGAAATCTAGTTTCTGGGCAAATGGACTAGGCTTTAATCCCACATGGGGAATAACAATATAGGAATGATACTAGCAACATGTCGTACTAAATACTAATATAGCAGCATAATGGAAAAATGGATTCCTGTTTTCCTCACCACCAACTTGTTTCTAAAGCGCAACTATGTAGTCCTAGCAGCTAACTTTGTGATAACATTGTTGCTACACAGTGAATTGTGAGGAGTGCAGCCATTACTATTGCTTGTGAAGTAAAGCTCTATAACCATTACTACTAAATAAGTCACTATTATATCCAGTCGGTAAAAGTAATTGCTTTCCCTATGTAACAACTATTGCTATGTTACTGAACTAGATAGGTTTGTAATATCTGAAGAAACTTTTTATCATAGTGTCATGTCCTAGAGCATATTATGAACACAGCATACGTGCTTTAAACATTACAAAATGATCCTGAGCCTAGTGGGCTCAAATAACTCACCAAAATGGCCTCGTGGGATCATAACCAAGCCCAAAATAACATCACACATAACTGTAAAAACAGTGTCATAGTCCCTTAAAGCAAGATTCATTGCCATTGTAATAGGCCTTGAGGTTGGTAGCCACATGAGCTAGTGTCCCTCCATAGCCAGTTGTTCCATGAGTTCAGTGGTTTGTGACAGTACATTTCTGGGCCATAAAAGGCCCTTGCTTGTTTGGTTCAGGGGAGTCCCATCCTGCTATTCAAAAGGCATATCATTGTTTTTTGAATTGTGGATCATACATCACCATCAAAATAACATTTCACACAAGTCCAGACAAGACATTGCTTGGTATTTAACCAAAACAAATATTAATAAATCTACAAGGCTAAAAAATATGTATTTAATATTATTATTCATTAAGAAGTATAAGAGTGTAATATAAGTAGTCATTATATGAAAAAACTTTATTTTTAAATAGTATTACAAGGGACCTTACAGTAACATTATTAAGAATATCCATCATTGGGACTACATGTTTAAGATATTCAAAGATATAAGGGAAGCAAGCAGGTACTTTTATGGAATGACATTTCTTGAATGTGTTTTTTCCAAAATATCACATATATAGTTGTGAACATACGAGTTGTTGCTAACGGTTGCGGGCTCGGGTAGCGAGAGCCACAGTTGCTGGCAAGGAGCGCCAAAGGCGCTCCTTGCCAGCAACTGCAACCCTCGCAAACTTTACGTTGTAACTCGAACAACACGACACAGCAACTGCGACACTCGCAAACTTTACGTCGCAACGCAAACAACATACCAGACACGTTACCACTCATTGCGACCTCGCAAAAATCGTCCGCAACCCGCGGACAAGAAAAAATGAAAAACACAATAAATACACACAACACATACATAAAAAGCTTACCTACAGCAAGAGGAAGCATCCAGGACCTCAAAAAATAAAGTTACACCTTAATTTAACTAAAAATAAAAGAGTTTACACACTCGAAAATTCTCTAAGCAAGAGAAAAAATGTCCGCTGAACAAAACGAAAACGAGGCTACAGCACTCTAAACACGCAAAACACCACAAAAACCACGCAAAACACCACAAAACACATACGAGACACGTTTCCACCCATTACGACCTCGCAAAAATCGCCCGCAACCCGCGGACAGGTAAAAATGAAAATCACAATAAATACACACAACACATACATAAAAAGCTTACCTACAGCAAGAGGGAGCATCCAGGACCTCAAAAAATGAAGTTACACCTTAATTCTTTAAGCGAGAGAAAAAATGGCCGCCGAACAAAACGAAAACAAAGCTACAGCACTCTAAACACGCAAAACACCACAAGAAACTCGCAAAACACCACAAAACACCTACGGATATTCCGCTAAGACGCACACCACACATTACCCGCCATTTTACGACAATGCGGAAGTACACAACTACGCTAGCGGTTTCGGCTCACGCACGCACACTCTTACACTGCACACATTCAGCACGCTTACACAGCAGCTCCACACCACTAATGCTGCAGCAACATCAAAACAAATTGCCAGCTCTTCAACACAATGCTTCGAAATAGGTAAAGTATATTAATTTATTAATGTATTATATATTTCATTATTATACACCAAACAGCATTAGCTACCTTAGAATTTCATTGCCGTCATTTTTTGACGGGCAATTCTCTAGTTAATTATATAAAGTTCAGTGCCACTGCAAGATATCACTGGTGCTACGTCAGAAGGTATTCTGATACATAGATTTTACAATTGTATTCAACAGTAATACAGAGTACTTTATTTTTATATATTTCTGTGTATAATTTATAGAGCTTCATATTTGTTAAATACTTTCCTTTTTCATCTTAGCCAATATTGCTATTCTTTTTATTTAGTGACCATAAAGCTCAATAGCATTTCTTTAATAAACAGACTTGTGGGCTACAATCCACTCATTTATATACTTATTTGGGAAACATATTTTATCTTCATAAACCTCCAGTATGTGTAACTGAGGAATATTGATATTATTGGTAATTGCTCTTTGCAATATAAAAAGGGCTGCCAAGAGCTCAGTCTACACAGTGTGCAGCCTTTCTACTGGTGGTGTAAAATAGAAATACAATATTTAAGTTCCTTAATTCAATGCTTTATAATAAGTAATGGATTTTTCCTCAATTTAAATTCATGATATACGGTCAACACATAAAATTATTTTTGAATTACTCACCGGGATTGTAAAATGTAGTTGCCAGATAACATACACTGAAATTGGCACAATTTATTAACTTTATTTCCAGCAGACATAATTACCATTTGAGGTAAGTGCCAGCAATTAGAGAAACTGAGGAAACCAAAATAGCTTGGGAAATGCAGAAATATTGCATGCTGGCAATATTCAAATGATGAATTATTAAACGTACAATGGTCTGATAAATTAACTAAAATTGCATCCACAAAACACACACAACATAAATTTTAAACCCTCCATAACAAATTTGAACAGCTAACAATTCATTAGGTTAAAAACTAAATTGTAGCAGCACCAGTGCATATGAAAGAAAGCATATACAAATTATGACACTGAAAATTAAGATTAGAAGAAAAACTATAAAGAAAGAACTAAATTAAAATTAAACAAAAATAAGAAAAAAATTAACTAATATTTCTTGTGTTTTACAAGTAGTGGGTCGGATTTAAAAAAAATACAAAAAACGTGCTATCAATCACATTTACAGTACAGTTTTACTAAAACTGTATCATTATTATCTGATATGCATTTTTTCTCTTTTTTTCTGTTGCTTTTTTATTCAGTCTCCATCCATTTAGGAGGGACAGATTTCTCTTTGAATTTTCTACCAACCACTTAATTAATTATAATGAATGTAATAATGAATGTAAACCAAGCTGGAATGTTTTTGGGATCTTAATGGGCATTATATGAAAAGTTCAGCATTTTAATATAGCCTACAGCCTGTTCTACAAACGGAACATATAATTTTGTCACAGATTTTGTTCAATTTAGACTTTCGACAAAATATGTTCCAGACCCCCTTCTGGATCATTACCTTGTCATGGTGAAGGGGCTTGCATACTTCAATGAAGCTGTGAAGTTGTGAGCTAAACCATGTAGGGCCACCCAGGATGAGCAGGTCATAGAAGAGAGGCTACACAATCTGCAAAGATAAGCTCATAGATAAGCACAACCAGAGTTATCACAGTTGTGCATGGAGTGCTGAGGTCCATAGGGTCACGATGAGTAGGACACCCAGGCTCATATGGGGTAGCCGGTATTGGGGGGGTTATCTGATATTATGGACATTAGAAGAACTCAGATAGTTTTTCTCTGAGGTTAGATTTACAAAAATGATGTTTAGCTTGGAATGTCTTATGAATAAAGTCCTCTAGGATCTTTTCTTATGGGAACCATGGAGTAGTGCCCTGAGTGAGCAAGGAGCACTCTCAGTTTCTAGTAGTGATATCACGTGATATCACTGATCTATAGTGCAAACAATTGCTGAGAGAAGCTGTGATGACAGTCCCCCATAGAGCAGCGGTGCAGCGATACGCTGAGCCGCACACACTAGTGATGTCCCGAACAGTTCGCTGGAGAACTATTCATGACGATTTTCGCGGCGATTGCCGCAACGAACGGCGAACATATGGGCTTTTCGGTCCGCCCCCTATTCTTTATCATTGAGGAAACTTTGACCCTGCATCTTACAGTCAGCATACACATTCCAGCCAATCAGCAGCATACACTCCCTTCCAAAGCCTTCCATCTGTATGTCCGCCTCCATTTTAGAAACTTTCTGTAGCTGCATTCGTGGAGAGAGGAGATATATTCTACCTGCACTTGACTTAATAGGGAAATAGATAGCCAGGCTGTGTATTTAGCTTTAACTACACACCTGAAGGACTCCTTTGAAATAAAACAACCCTTTTTTTACTGTAATCGATTGAATATCAGTAGCCTGCCTACAGGCGTGTGTGTGAGGCCTATTGCATCTAGTTTGCCAACTTTTGCCAGTGCGCAGTGACACTCATATCTAGTGCAACCATAGTGTGCAGTGAAATAAAACAACCCTTTTTTTACTGTAATCGATTGAATATCAGTAGCCTGCCTACAGGCGTCTGTGTGAGGCCTATTGCATCTAGTCTGCCAACTTTTGCCAGTGCACAGTGACACTCATATCTAGTGCAACTGTAGTGTGCAGTGAAATAAAACAACCCTTTTTTTACTGTAATCGATTGAATATCAGTAGCCTGCCTAAAGGCGTGTGTGTGAGGCCTACTGCATCTAGTCTGCCAACTTTTGCCAGTGCACAGTGACACTCATATCTAGTGCAACCGTAGTGTGCAGTGAAATAAAACAACCCTTTTTTTTACTGTAATCGATTGAATATCAGTAGCCTGCCTAAAGGCGTGTGTGTGAGGCCTATTGCATCTAGTCTGCCAACTTTTGCCAGTGCGCAGTGACACTCATATCTAGTGCAACCGTAGTGTGCAGTGAAATAAAACAACCCTTTTTTTACTGTAATCGATTGAATATCAGTAGCCTGTCTACAGGCGTGTGTGTGAGGCCTATTGCATCTAGTCTGCCAACTTTTGCCAGTGCACAGTCACACTCATATCTAGTGCCACTGTAGTGTGCAGAGAAATAAAACAACCCTTTTTTTACTGTAATCGATTGAATATCAGTAGCCTGCCTACAGGCGTGTGTGTGAGGCCTATTGCATCTAGTCTGCCAACTTTTGCCAGTGCGCAGTGACACTCATATCTAGTGCCACCGTAGTGTGCAGTGAAATCAAACAACCCTTTTTTTACTGTAATCGATTGAATATCAGTAGCCTGCCTAAAGGCGTGTGTGTGAGGCCTACTGCATCTAGTCTGCCAACTTTTGCCAGTGCACAGTGACACTCATATCTAGTGCCACTGTAGTGTGCAGAGAAATAAAACAACCCTTTTTTTACTGTAATCGATTGAATATCAGTAGCCTGCCTACAGGCGTGTGTGTGAGGCCTATTGCATCTAGTCTGCCAACTTTTGCCAGTGCGCAGTGACACTCATATCTAGTGCCACCGTAGTGTGCAGTGAAATCAAACAACCCTTTTTTTGCTGTAATCGATTGAATATCAGTAGGCTGCCTAAAGGCGTGTGTGTGAGGCCTATTGCATCTAGTCTGCCAACTTTTGCCAGTGCGCAGTGACACTCATATCTAGTGCCACCGTAGTGTGCAGAGAAATAAAACAACCCTTTTTTTACTGTAATCGATTGAATATCAGTAGCCTGCCTACAGGCGTGTGTGTGAGGCCTATTGCATCTAGTCTGCCAACTTTTGCCAGTGCGCAGTGACACTCATATCTAGTGCCACCATAGTGTGCAGAGAAATCAAACAACCCTTTTTTTACTGTAATCGATTGAATATCAGTAGCCTGCCTACAGGCGTGTGTGTGAGGCCTATTGCATCTAGTCTGCCAACTTTTGCCAGTGCGCAGTGACACTCATATCTAGTGCCACCGTAGTGTGCAGTGAAATCAAACAACCCTTTTTTTACTGTAATCAATTGCATATCAGTAGCCTGCCTAAAGGCGTGTGTGTGAGGCCTACTGCATCTAGTCTGCCAACTTTTGCCAGTGCGCAGTGACACTCATATCTAGTGCCACCGTAGTGTGCAGAGAAATAAAACAACCCTTTTTTTACTGTAATCGATTGAATATCAGTAGCCTGCCTACAGGCGTGTGTGTGAGGCCTATTGCATCTAGTCTGCCAACTTTTGCCAGTGCGCAGTGACACTCATATCTAGTGCCACCGTAGTGTGCAGTAAAATCAAACAACCCTTTTTTTACTGTAATCGTTTGAATATCAGTAGCCTGCCTACAGGCATGTGTGTGAGGCCTATTGCATCTAGTCTGCCAACTTTTGCCAGTGCGCAGTGACACTCATATCTGGTGTCACAGTAGCTTGCACGCATAGTACCACTAATCGTAAAAAAAATTACAGGCAGAGGCAGGCCACCCCGCAGGGGCCGGCGTGGTCGTGGTGCTGTGATTCCCTTTGGCCCTAGAAGAATGCCCAGTTTTTAGAGGCAACGTACCCTGAGCTTGAACAGTTCTGAGGACAACGTTGACTGGCTAACACAGGACACTCAATCTTCTACAGCTTCCGCTCGAAACCTATACGCACCATCCTCCTCCAGCTTAGCTTCGTGCACCTCTCCAGTTACCACTCGCCCGCCTGCCGCCACCACCAATACTAGCACCACAGCCGCTTCACTTGATCCGTCACCAGAGTTATTTACCGATCCGTTGTAAGAAATGAGTGATGCACAAACATTAGTGCCAGAGGATGTAGATAACAGGGACATGTCCCAGTCAGGCAGCATTACACACATGGACGTACGGTCTGATGATGATGATGATGTTGTACCCGGTGCTGCTTCCTTTGTTGAGTTGTCAGATACAAGTGAAGCGGTTGATGATGACGATGCGTCCGTGGATGTCACGTGGGTGCCCGCTATAAGAGAAGAAGAACAGGAGGAAAGTTCAGATGGGGAGACAGAGAGGAGGAGGAGACGAGTTGGAAGCAGCGGGAGGTCGTCAAAAGTAGCTAGTGGCACAGTCAGACAGCATGCATCGGCACCCGGGGTCAGCCAGACAGCACACCAGTCAATGCATGCTTTTGCCACCACCAGAATGCAGTCATTGCAGAGCTCAGCAGTGTGGCAATTTTTTTGTGTGTCTGCCTGTGACAACAGTGATGCCATTTGCAACCTGTGCGAAAAGAAACTGAGTCGTGGGAAGTCCAACACCCACCTAGGTAAAACTTCTTTGCGAAGGCACATGATGTCACATCACAAACGCCTATGGGATCAACACATCAGTACAAGCAGCACACAAAGTCAAAGCCGCCATCCTCCTCCTGGTCCAGCATCTTCAGCCACGTCAACCACTGCTGCCCTGCTTGCCCCCTCTCAACCATCCGCCACTCCGTGTCTCGCCCTGAGCAGTCCCTGCTAATCTGCCCACAGTCAGGTGTCTGTCAAGGACATGTTTGAGCGTAAGAAGCCAATGTCACAAAGTCACCCCCTTGCCAGGCAACTGAGAGCTGGCTTGTCTGAACTCTTAGCCCGCCAGCTTTTACCATACAAGCTGGTGGAGTCTGAGGCGTTCAAAAAATTTGTAGGTATTGGGACACCGCAGTGGAAGTTACCCGGCCGAAATTTCTTTGCACAAAAGGCAATCCCCAACCTTTACTTGATTGTGCAAAAGGAAGTAATGGCATCTCTGGCACACAGTGTTGGGGCAAGGGTCCATCTGACCACGGATACCTGGTCTGCAAAGCATTGTCAGGACAGGTATATCACCTACACTGCGCATTGGGTAAACCTGGTGACGGCTGCCAAGCATGGAATACGTGGCTCTGCAGAGGAGTTGGTGACACCGCCACGACTTGCAGGCAGGCCTGCTGCCACCTCCTCTACTCCTCCTACTCCATACTCTTCCATAACCTCCTCGGCTGAGTCCTCATCTGCTTCTGCTATGTCTTGCTCCACATCATCGGCACCCCCCCAGCTCCACAGGTACTATTCCACATCCCGGATACTGCAGTGTCACGCCGCCTTGGGGTTGACTTCCCTGAAAGCAGAGAGTCACACCGGACCAGCACTCCTGTCCACCCTGAACGCACAGGTATATCAGTGGCTGACACCGTACCAACTGGAGATCGGCAAAGTGGTTTGTGACAACGGAAGAAATTTGTTGGCGGCATTGAATTTGGGCAAGTTGACACATGTGCCGTGCATGGCACATGTGTGTAATCTGATTGTACAACGCTTTGTGCATAAGCACCCAGGCTTACTGGACGTCCTGAAGCAGGCCAGGAAGGTGTGTGCCCATTTAAGGCGTTCCTACATGGCCATGGTGCACTTTACAGATATCCAGCGGCGAAACAACATGCCAGCGAGGCGCTTGATTTTAGACAGCCCGACACGTTGGAATTCAAGACTCCTAATGTTCGACTGCCTGCTCCAACAAGAAAAGGCCGTTAACGAGTATTTGTATGACTGGGGTGCTAGGACAGCCTCTGCGGAGCTGGGGATTTTTTTGCCACGTTACTGGACGCTCATGCGCAATGCCTGTAGGCTTATGCGTCCTTTTGAGGAGGTGACAAACCTGGTCAGTCGCACCCAGGGCACCATCAGCGACATCATACCATTTGTTTTCTTCCTGGAGTGTGCCCTGCGAAGAGTGCTGGATCAGGCCGTAGATGAGCTTGAAGAGGAAGAGGAAGAGTTGTGGTCACCATCACCGCCAGAAACAGCCTTATCAGCATCGCTTGCTGGACCTGCGACAACTCTCGAAGAGGATTGTGAGGAAGAGGAGTCAGAGGAGGAATGTGGCTTTGAGGAGGAGGAGGAAGACCAACCACAACAGGCATCCCAGGGTGCTCGTTGTCACCTATCTGGTACCAGTGGTGTTGTACGTGGCTGGGGGGAAGAACATACCTTCAGTGAGATCACTGAGGACGAGGAACGGGACATGACTAGCTCGGCATCCAACCTTGTGCAAATGGGGTCTTTCATGCTGTCGTGCCTGTTGAGGGACCCTTGTATAAAAAGGATGAAGGTGAACTACCTGTACTGGGTGTCCACGCTACTAGACCCCCAATATAAGCAGAAAGTGCCTGAAATGTTACCGAATTACCACAAGTCGTAAAGGATGCAGCACTTCCAAAATAAATTAAGAAGTATGCTTTACAGAGCGTTTAAGGGTGATGTCACAGCACAAAGGCAATCTATCAGCGGAAGAGGTGAACATAATCCTCCTCCTCCCACGACCACGCCGGCAAGGAGAGGACGCTTTACAAATGTGTTGTTGATGGAGGACATGCAGAGCCTTTTAAGTCCTATGCATTGCCACAGCCCTTTGGGGTCCACCCTCAGAGAACGACTCGACCGTCAGGTAACAGACTACCCCGCCATAACTACAGATATCGACACTATGAGGAGCGATTTGTCACTGATAAGAGAAGTCGCCTAGGTCAAAAAAGTCAAGATTACCTCACCTTTATTAAGATGAATGAGGGATGGATCCCGAATGGACTGACAGTGGGCGATACATTCGATTAAAAAAGGCCTGATAGATGAGCTGCTTGAGCTAATAATGGTCCACACGCTGATGTATTTTATCCCTGAATGCCGGATGACTTGCGTGACTTATCCGCCACCAACTAGGGTTCAAGACGCAATGTTTTAGGGCACTTTCTGCCTCTCAAACTAACATCAATTTTTCTGGTCGCTGCAACAATACCTAATTTTTGCATTTAAATTATTTTATTTTAGAAGGCGTACAGCATGTAATGAAAAATAAAGCATTTTTGAACAGTCTTGCATAACAGTTGTGCAAAAATACATATTTGCAATAGAGACATTTTGTGAAAGTTAGCTGGCTATTCCTTCTTATTTTTACTTTTTAGGTTAATAATTTCTCTTATTTTTTACTGTGATTGCAATTTAAGAGATACCTAAAACATGGTAAAACAGACAATAGTAAAGAGTATATCTGCAGGAAACACCAGAGTCCTATTAGCTATCATCCCTCCAGCAGTATTAGCTTATTATTTACAATATCTAACCTGGGCAATCACCCTTGGGTTACCCTAGGGCAGGCTTCAGTAAGCGACCTCTCCTTTCTTGGGATGATTTTGCCGCCGGTTGCATCGGAAGGGTCTCCAGGGGTCCCCCACTCCGGTCCTTCCCCCAGTGTCGCTTCAACCAGTAACAAATGTTTTATATTTGTATAGCGACCCAATGATCCCCCTTGATAGAGGTTTATCTTTACAAATTTTGGAGAACCAATTTAAGACCGGTGTCCCCTGTTTCTGGGTCAGGGAGTGTGTGAAATGCCTCAGCCTACAGTAATTGTAATGTTCTGACAGCGGTAGCTCATGCTTGTCAGTTCCTCATAGGTGAGCATCTGGCCCTTTACTAACCAGTCTCCCAGTCTATCTAGTTTCCTTGACCTCCACCAGTGTTGTGATGTTGTGCTCATGTGTTTCGGGGCCTGAGGGTGGTCAAGAATTGGGGTCATTTGGGTGGATCCAGGGAACAAACCCGTGTGTTTCTTGGCCCATTTCCAGTATTATATGAGTGTCTGATTAGGGGGTTTGGCGAGTTTTTAAGGCTCTGAGGCAATTCTGATAGCCAAGCCACCTTGTCCCAGGTTAAGGGCCTTAAAGTGTGGTTCTCTAAATACACACAGGCCGGTTGATGACATATAGAATGTGCTATTGGGAGGAAAGATAGGTGACGGAAAAGGTATTAAACTGAGAGAAATGAATAGTACAACTTAATACACCACTCCTATCTGGTGGCACCTTAGATTGCACGTGCAGTGCCCCAAATTCGAAGTAGGAGGTCTGACCAAGCATCTTTTTCCATCTCCCTGTTCCAAAAATCCATGCCATATACACGTCCCCTGATAGGTAACGTAACAGGTATTAAACTGATAGGAATGAGTAGTACAACTTAATACACGTCTCCTATCTGGTGGCACATTAGATTGCACGTGCAGTGCCCCAAATTCGAAGTAGGAGGTTCAACCAAGCATCTTTTTCCATCTCCCTGTTCCAAAAATCCATGCCATATACACGTCCCGTGATAGGTAACGTAACAGGTATTAAACTGATAGGAATGAATAGTACAACTTAATACACCTCTCCTATCTGGTGGCACCTTAGATTGCACGTGCAGTGCCCCAAATTCGAAGTAGGAGGTCCGACCAAGCATCTTTTTCCATCTCCCTGTTCCAAAAATCCATGCCATATACACGTCCCCTAATAGTGGACGTAACACAGATTAAACCGATAGGAATAGTACTACTTAGCAGTACACACCTTATAATAACGCAGACAGAGGCAACGCGTATAATCTTCCATGCTGTGCAGTGGAAGCCCCCAGACTCTGACCTGTGTATAATATTCCATGCTGGGCAGTGGAAGCCCTAAGACTCTGACCTGTGTATAATATTCCATGCTGTGCAGTGGAAGCCCCCAGACTCTGACCTGTGTATAATATTCCATGCTGGGCAGTGGAAGCCCCCAGACTCTGACCTGTGTATAATATTTCATGCTGGGCAGTGGTAGCCCCCAGACTCTGACCTGTGTATAATATTCCATGCTGTGCAGTGGAAGCCCCCAGACTCTGACCATTCCATGCTGGGCAGTGGAAGCCCCCAGACTCTGACCTGTTTATAATATTCTATGCTGTGCAGTGGAAGCCCCCAGACTCTGACCTGTGTATAATATTCCATGCTGGGCAGTGGAAGCCCCCAGACTCTGACGTGTATAATATTACATGCTGTGAAGTGGAAGCCCCCAGACTCTGACCTGTGTATAATATTCCATGCTGGGCAGTGGAAGCCCCCAGACTCTGACCTGTGTATAATATTCCATGCTGGGCAGTGGAAGCCCCCAGACTCTGACCTGTGTATAATATTCCATGCTAGGCAGTGGAAGCCCCCAGACTCTGACCTGTGTATAATCTTCCATGCTGGGCAGTGGAAGCCCCCAGACTCTGACCTGTGTATAATCTTCCATGCTGGGCAGTGGAAGCCCCCAGACTCTGGGAGTCTGAAGAAGAGGAGTCAGAGGAGGAAGGTGGCTTTGAGGAGGTGGAAGACCAAACACAGCAGGCGTCCCAGGGGGCTTGTTGTCCCCTTTCGGGGACCCTTGGTGGCTGGGTGGAGGAAGAGACCTTCAATGACATCAGTGAGGACAAGGAACGGGACATGGCTAGCTTGGTATCCAACCTTGTGCAAATGGGGAGTTTGCGGTTGTGCAAAGGGACTGTTTGCGGTTGTTTGTGGTGCATTAAACGGGGATATTGGTCTGTTACTGTGAAGTGGGTGTAACCCTTACACTACCTGATCAATACAACATCATACCTGATGTTTTAAAGCATGTTATTCCAAACAATTTAGGAATGTTAGGTGATTTATGCCCTTTATGGCTTATAACCAGACTCTGCATCAACTATGTAATTTTCTGTGGGAGTTTTGCCATGGATCCCCCTCCGGCATGCCACAGTCCAGGTGTTAGTCCTGTTGAAACAACTTTCCCATCACTATTGTGGCCAGAAAGAGTCCCTGTGGGTTTTGAAATTCGCCTGCCCATTGAAGTCTATGGCGGTTCGCCGATGTTCGTCCGTTCACGAACATTTGATGGAATTTGCGTCCGTGGTTCGCGAACAGAAAATTTGATGTTCGCGACATCACTAGCACACACCCTTATCTCATCAGAGATGAGGAAGAATGAGCCTATGGGAACAAAAAAGAGGAGAGGAGAGAAGGAAAAATGATTATGCTGTTAGAGACATTGGGCCTCATTCAATTGAGAGTTATCCAATTGATAAGGGCTTTATATGAGCACAGAGCATATTTTTTTACAGAAGTTTTTAGTTAGTTTACTTCTATCCAAAAGCAAGGTCTTCACTAACTAAAAACCTGGCCAAATCTCAATTGAATGAGGCTCGTAATGTGGAGAAAATGATAAAAAAGCCTGATGCTGCATCCTGCAAATGCATTCCCAGGGTTGCGAAATATTTATAGGGTCTGATCAATCAGCTGTGAGAAGTTTGGACTAATTTGCAGATCACAGACTGGCTAATATAAAAGAAAGGTGTCTGCCTTATCTGGAAAACTATATATACATATATAAATATATATATATATATATATATATATATATATATATATTTTTATATATATATATATATATATATATATATATATATATTTATATTTATGTATATATAAATGTATATACATTTATATAATTAATTATTGCTAGGTGTTAGGTAGCAAATTGTCATGTACATCATACAGATTTTGCAGAGTAGATAGATTTATTAAATATAGGAAGAAAATGTCAGATTATTGATTTAAGAGCAGATAATTTAAGGCAGGTTCAGGTAGAATCAGGGATGAAAGTCAGATGAATATGGATTAAAAAGCAAGTCAATTTTTAAATAATATTCAGTTGTTAAAGTGCTTGTTACCTTTAGGTTAAATTATGCCATATCTGGAACGTTTGCTGTGCCACTTCATGTATTGCCATTGTGACCCATTTGGTATATGGGAGAACCTAAGTGAATCTGAATCTTAAAATATGCTACCACAAAGCATTTTAATTAGATAACCTATTTTAATAGTTTCTGTTTTATCAATGCTACTTCAATTTTATATAAAAGTAAAGAAATGTCATACATGTTGTCATATTATAGATATGCAAGTCATACTAAAATTCGTCCTATAGTGAAAAATAATGATTGTAGCATCAGTACAGTGCATGCCGTCTAACACTGGGCCATGTTTTACTGTTCTAAATTTTACCAATATAGCTGGTTATTATTTAAGCCTGGAAAATATCCAGTAGGATTTATTTTTATGAGTTTTAATGAAAAGGTGTTGTATTTCATGAGATGAAATCATAACATAGCAGGTTTGGAAGAAATTTGAAAGATTATTTTTTTAGAGTGTTGGCATATAGAATACTTTAGGGATTTATGTGTGTATAAAGTAATATATATAGATCTTCTTTCATTAGAATGAAAGGATAAATTAAACTTAATTCTCTCCATATCATATGGGTCATGGGATAGATGTAGTCATATATAAAGTATGTAGCAAGCAGGTTACTTGTGTAATTGTGTTTAGTTCTAACATTTTATGCAGATCCATTTATAGTACCTACAGTGCCTTGCAAAAGTATTCACCCCTTGACTTTCTTTTTACCTATTGTGTTACATTACAGCCTTAAGTTCAATGTTTTGTTAATCTGAATTTCATGTGATGGATCAGAACACAATAGCCTAAGTTGGTGAAGTAAAATGAGAAAAATATATACACAAAACTATTTTTTTGAAATAGAAAACAGAAAATTGGCATGTGCGTATGTATTCACCCCCTTTGTTATCAAGCCCATAAAAAGCTCTGGTGCAACCAATTACCTTCAGAAGTCACATAATTAGTGAAATTATGTGCACATGTGTGCAATCTAAGTGTCACATGATCTGCCATTACATATAGACACCTTTTTTGAAATGCCCCGGAGGCTGCAACACCTAATCAAGATGCACCACTAACCAAACACTGCCATGAAGACCAAGGAACTCTACAAACAAGTAAGGGACAATGTTGTTAATAAGTACAAGTCAGAGTTAGGTTAAAAAAAAATTCCAAATCTTTGATGATCCCCAGGAGCACCATCAAATCTATCATAACCAAATGGAAAGAACATGGCACAACAGCAAACCTGCCAAGAGACGGCCGCCCACCAAAACACACAGACCGGGCAATGACCCCATACACACTGCTAAAGTAACACTTGAGTGGTGTAAATGTGTTGGAATGGCCTAGTCAAAGCCCAGACCTCAATCCAATAGAAAATATATGGTCATACTTAAAGAGTGCTGTTCACAAGCGCAAATCATCCAACTTGACGGAGCTGGAGCAGTTTTGCAAGGAGGAATGGGCAAAAATCCCAGTAGTAAGATGTAGTAAGCTCATAGAGACTTATTCAAAGCGACTTAGAGCTGTGATTGCCGCAAAAGCTGGCTCTACAAATTGTTGACTTTAGGGGGTGAATATTTATGCACATTAACTTTTTGTGTTATTTTGTCCTATTTGTTGTTTGCTTCACAATAAAAAAAAACATCTTCAAAGTTGTGGGCATGTTCCTTAAATTAAATGATGCAAATCCTCAAAAAATCCATGTTAATTCCAGGTTGTGAGGCAACAAAACACGAAAAATGCCAAGGGGGGTGAATATTTTTGCAAGTCACTGTAGATGTGTTTCCTGATTGTTGATAAGTCATGCACTACTAAATGTATTGCATTGTTATTAGTTTATTGCTCTTTGTGATATAATATTCATATCAGTAACATGTTGGCTTTTGTCTGTCATTTTATTCTAATATTAATATAAATCAACATTGCAACTATTTGACATATCTACATAGTCACATAATAAAGAGGGACTTTGGAAGATATTTAAATGGTTTAATCTACTGGTCTTGGACCGTGTCCTGGTCTCTTGTCTGAGTTTTCTATCAGTGGGAATTAGGTAACTGGTAAATGAAGGATAAGTACCCGATGGAGAAACTTGTTTTTGTTTTAAACATAAAAAGTAAGTTCTGCATTTTTATGGTTGTGCAATCTATTCTGTAATGAAAAACAGACAGACAAAGGTGACATAAATAACTATATAGTAATCTCCACAGTGAGCACATGGAAACTTAAATATACTTGCAATACTAATAGAGCATTCAATTGAGGAAATAATTATGTGGTAAATAATATAGCACCTTTATTTTCACCACAACCACAACTTTAACATGATTAAAGGTTCCCTAGTAATTTGTGGTGTAGCACTATGTTCCTATTAATGTCTGGCTCAGTCAACAAACTGTATTTTTTATATCCCAGATAACGAACTATGAACAGTATTTACTGTCTGTAAAACTAAAGATTTATTTGATTGTGTGCTGCACTGTTGGTTAATAGATCATCTCTATATAGAAGTAATTGCTACAATATGTACTATTTGTTTTTTTCAAACATGACATTTTTTCTATGATAATTGGAATTGGACTAAAAATAATTTCTTCTATGCGCATATATGTCTATTTTACTTTTCATAAATGCCAAACTATTTATGACTGTCTGGTTGACCAATAGAGAATATCTTCATACACCCCAATGTTAGAATGATAAATTAATCATCTGGACAAGAGGTCAACTGACACTCAAACAATTGCAATAGCTCCTCAACAGCTTCCACAACATCTTCAAATTAAAATGTTTCTAAATTTATTGGATATATACAATTACTAGCGACTTGCCCGTCAAAAATGACGGCAATAAAAACTGAAGCCTGGCAATGCTGTTTGCCACACAATGTAAGCCTCTCCCCCTCTACTTTACTGGCCTTGTGATGAGCGCCTTTGGCGCTCATCACAGGCCTTGCAATGAGCCCCTTTGGAGCTCATTGCGAGTCTCTCCCTCTGTCTACTTCCTCCCTCGTGTCTTATTTCCCCCCTCCTCTCCCTCCCTTGTGTCTCCTTCCACCTCGTCTACCTCCTTTGTATCTCCTGCCCCCCTGTGTTTTTACCTCCCTCTCCCTCCCGTGTCTCTAAACCCCTCCCCTGTGTCTCTTTCCCCCTTCTCCCTCCTATGCATCTCTCCCCCCCCCTGTGTCTCCCCCAACCCTCCCCTGTGTCTCCCCCAACCCTCCCCTGTGTCTGTTCCCCCCTGGCCTGTGTCTCTTTCCCCCTCAGCCCTGTGTCTGTTACGGCCTTCCTCGTGTCTCCATTTCCCTCCCTTGTGTATCTTCCCCCCTGCACTCTCTCCCCTGTGTCTCTTCCCCCTCCTCTCACTCCCCTGTGTCTCTTCCCCCTCCTCTTTCTGTGCCTCTTCCTCCCTGTCTCTTCCCCCTCACCCTCTGTGTCTCTCCCCACTCTGTGTCTTCCACCCTCTCCTTCTCTGCCTCTTCCCCCGCCTCTCTCTGTGTGTCTCGCCACTGTGTCTCTTCACCCCTTCCTCTGTCCCCCCCCTCTTTGCCTCTTTCCCCCTCTCTCTGTACCTCTTCCCCCCTTCCCTCTGTGTCTCTTCCTCCCTCACCCTCTGTATCTCTCCCCCCCGTGTCTCTTCCCCCCTCTCCCTCTGTGCCTGTTCCCCCCTGGCCTGTGTCTCTTTCCCCCTTCCCCCTGTGTCTGTTCCCCTCCCCCCCCCCATTTCCCTCCCATGTGTATCTTCCCCATGTTCTCCCTCACGTGTGTCTTTTCCCCCTCCTCTACCTCCCCTGTGTCTCTTTCCCACCTATCCCTCTGTGTCTCTCCCCCCTCCCTCTGTGTCTCTTCCCCACTCTCCCTCTGTGCCTCTTCCCCACTCTCCCTCTGTGCCGTGCCTCTCCCCCCCTCTTCCCCACTCTCCCTCTTCCCCACTCTCCCTCTGTGACTCTCCCCCCCCCTCTTCCCCACTCTCCCTCTGTGACTCCCCCCCCCCCCTCTTCCCCACTCTTCCTCTGTGACTCTCCCCCCCCTCTTCCCCACTCTCCCTCCCCTCTTCCCCACTCTCCCTCTGTGCCTCTACCCCCCCTCTTCCCCACTCTTTTACCTGCTCTCGCGCCGCGCTCTGCGCAATGCGCAGCACTTTATAATTGTCTAACTGCGATTCGTCTGAAGCGTGACGACGAATCGCAGTTAGACAATTATAATATGTGATCATTATTATAGAGTGATGTTAAAGTATCTATAAAAATCCATATAGAGCGACACAGCTTTCATTCTCACAACTTAAAATAATTCTAAAACATATCCTATTTTTCAAACAGTCTCCATACAAAGCAAAACATAGAACTTCATACAAATTAGACACAAAAATTAATTAGAAAGTTTGAACACTACTGAATGCTTGTTAGCATCTACATATCACTCTTAACCAAAGAAATGCATTATTAAAGGTTGACAGTTACAGAACTCTCTGAAGATGAAAGACTTATAATAATATTTCCTTAACCATCACTGAACTCCTGCCTTCTAATCTCTTATGAGAACATCTCCACAGTCCTCAACAAAGGGATTCCACAGGATAATAACACAAGAGAATATTTTGTCAGAACACCTAATGTTGCTGTTTTCTATGAATTATGGGCCTCATTCAATTGAAAGCCTGCAACTCGCTCGCAGACAGCCACATTTGCAAGGCTATTTAATTGCTCCAGGTTGTGCTTTGCGATCCTGAAGCCAGCTCCGTAAACTATGCACTGGTTCGGACAGTTGTGGGTGGGAACCGTATCAATTCAACGAGCCCGTAACTGCCCATTACGAATCGGCCAATAGAAAAGCATGTTTCTAGTAGTGATATCCAAAGCATGGAGGTTACGTGTCAATCAATCAGGTTCGGGGTCCGACATGCGATCGGACTCGCACAACATTAAAAATTAAGAATTATTAAAATGAATACCAATACTGTTCTAGTCCATATGGGTGGCCTGGTATGTATTAACTCATTGATACCCAAGAACATGTAACCCCAAAATGACACATAAAAATATAACTTATTTCCTGCAGTTGTGCGGGCTTGAGACTGCAATTAATTCTAATGTCTTCCATCGCTCTCCCCGTAATTTACAGTGCAGGATTACTGTTTTATTTGAATTTACAGTGCTACAAATTGGTGTTTAGCCCCATTGCTGGTCCTCTCGAGTACATGTAGGATTTTCTCCTCCATTTGCAGTTTACGAGTGTGGATACGTTTGCGAGATTGGGGATTTGGAGCAATTGAATAGTGATTTTCAATTTTAGCCCTGCGACAGTGACACATCAGAAGGCTTCTGGATGGTGTAAGTTATGAGTTGGACGGCCAACATTTTTTCAAGCTCACAACTCGTAACCTATTCCGAGCATGCAAAAAGACGCCAATTGAATAGCAAATCTGACTGCAATCTCACTTACGGCCCCCTGATTATCAAAATTGCACAATTGAATGAGCTCTGTGTCTATTATTATTATTATCTTTATTTATATCGCGCCAACATATTCCGTAGCGCTGTACAGGGGTTGAGTACATAGCAGAAAACAAATTAAACACCTTGTAAAGAATGGAGGGCCCTGTTTTTGAGCATAAAATCAAATGTACATAGAGCTTGTTTCCAAGGTGTCTATCATTCCTATTTTGTGACCAATATATTTGAGAACAAACAGGCATTTTAAAATAGATTCAGAAGTGGTTAGTCAAACTGGCATTAGCTCTTCATACCAAAGAATATTACATTTACCAGTTTGCTATGTCAGATTCTTCTTTTTCACCCTTTTACATCTTTTAGATATTATTAATTAATAACTGTTATTTGTATGTCACTTTTTGTGCAGGATTTAATTAGTAGGATTGCACATCAAAAGGAAACTTACTTTGCACAAACACTTTTAGGGCCTGTTTTATATGTGTGCTAATATATATTATAGTCTTATTATGGTACAATGGTATTTATGAGATGGATACTACTACTTAATCACTGTAAACATAATCTTCAATGCAGTTGATTATTGATCTACTAATTTATCTTATAGCATTAGTGGCATCTTAAAGCCACCTATCTGGATGGTGAATTACAAGAATGGAGGCTGTAGGGTAACATGTTCTGTGACCCTGCCTTAATATACATGCATCATTGTGCTTAGCAAAAGCTTGCTGTTTGAGTTGTAAATTTAAACAAAAGAGCTAATTGCAGTATGTTTCTCAATATAGCGTATGGAAGCTTTCTTCTAATATGTAGTTTTTATTTTTAATTTATTAAAAAAATGATTTTAAACTATTATAAAAATTACATATAGGTTACAGCTATGGAGTAGTTAAAAACTATAGTTGAAAAGTACTTTATCAATTGAAAACATTTTCTTTTAGTAAATTCTTCTTTTTTTGTCTTCCACTCTTAGTTCCAGGGACAAATCTGAACATGTACAGAGTTCTATCCGAATTACTCCCTGAGATTTGGATATGCTCAGATTCATTTTAGCAAATGCTATATCAATGAAAACAATGCTAGCAATCATATTCCTTTTTTTTGGATCTGAGTGGAGCTAATTCTTCAAGGCAAGTTTTTAATTACACCGAATTTAGATCCTCCATTGTATCCCTTTAAAACAAGCACATTGCTATGAAAAAGCAAAGCAGTTGGATCCATGAATATCTGACATATTGTACTTTTATTCTGGGAATATTGCACCATTTGTAAACATATGTTCATTCTTGGAGTTCTAAACTTCTGATGTACTCATATGGGACAGTTCATATGTAACATCTGCACCTTATCTAGCACCTTACAACTTACAGTTGCTCACTACATTTGCTAGACAGATATCACATATATAGTTGTGAGCGTACGAGTTGTTGCTAACGCTGCGGGCTTGCGTAGCGAGCTGCGGCCCTCGCGAAGCGAGGGCACTGCCCGAGGGTCTCAGTTGCTGGCATGGAGCGCCGAAGGCGCTCCATGCCAGCAACTGAGGACCCTCGCGAAGCAAAACTTCACGTCGCAAACTTCACGTCGCAACCCAAACAGTACGACACACACATTACGACACTCGCAAACAACATACGACACACGTTCACACACATTACGGACTCGCAACACTCGGACGCAACTCGCGAACATTACAAAATGTAAAACACAATACATACACACACCACATACATAAAAAACTTACCTACACCAAGAGGGAGCACCCAGCACCTCAAAAATACAACTTACACCTCGATTTTACTTCAAATAAAACAGTTTAGAGACTAAAAAAAAAACGAAGCGAGAGAAAAAATGGCCGCCGAACAAAACGAAAACGAGGCTACAGCACTCTAAACTCGCAAAACACCACAAGAAAATCGCAAAACACCACAAAACACCTACGGATATTCCGATACAAACGTATAACACACATTACTCGCCATTTGACGCCAATGCGGAAGTACACGACAACGGTTTGGGCTCGCGCACGCACAGTGTTACACTGCACACATTCAGCACGCTTACACAGCAGATCCACACCACTAATGCTGCAGCAACATCAAAACACATTCACAGCTCTTCCACACAATGCTTTAAAATAGGTAAAGTATATTCATTTATTAATGTATTATATATTTCATTATTACACACTAAACAGCATTAGCTACCTTACAATTTCATTGCCGTCATTTTTTGACGGGCAATTCGCTAGTATCATATATTTCTGTGTTTTATGGAAGGAATGTGCACATAACAGGTTGCACAGCACTTTTTAACCATCTGCATTTTTGTGAGTGGAACAGAGAATATTATTTATGTCAGTTTATAAGCAAAATATCAAGACACATGTTAGAATAAAAACTAATATCAGTAATTTGTAACCAGTAAACTCTAAAGCTAATTTTAGAATCCCCAAAATATGAAGCCTCATTAATAGTATAATTGTGATAAAATGCTATTCTTACATTATTGTGCCAGATGGGATGTTCTTGGGACGGTTTTTAAAAACGAAAAGAGGGCAAAGAGCAGAAAAGGATACATGAAATGTGGAATCAGGTGAAACGAGAAAGGATGAGGACGGAAGTATAGGTAAAATGGAAAAAGAAAAATAGGAAGGAGCGAAGATAGAGGTAGAAGCTTTGTATAGTAGCCAAAAGAGTCTCAGGATGTGCCATTTGAAGCATAGACTCTGCACTGTTAGGAAATCAAGGAATAATGATGCCTATTATAGCATCCAACAGGTATCAGTGTTATCCCTTACAATTTGTTAACTGATATTTGGGCTAGTAGAAGAATATGGGGTGCTTGCTGGAATTTACAGTGTTACCTAGCTATTAAGCACCCAGCCTATTTTCTTCTTTCTCTTAATGTTTTCATTATGGACAAATACTATTACCCATACAAAATACGTCAAAGCAGTGCTTTGAAGTGACTAGATTCCTTCTCGTTGGTACAGTATAATGACATACAGAAATGTCATTATACTACTCGTATCTAGCAAGAGAGCCAGTAAATAAAGCTTTCAAGTGACCAAAGAATATTTTTCCATAGCTGTAAGTTTGTTGTCACAGCAGTCCCTTCTGCTCATATGCTCAAAACACCAAAATAAATAAGAAATAACTACCGTATACACAAATATATATTGTATATATCACAATAAACAAAAAATATTTTTAATGAAAACAATTTGGAGAAAAATATGACATTTATCAATTTTATTACTCTTAAAAAAGATTGGTGGAGCTCCAATCACAGATGGAGGGAAAACAAGAAATTTACAATCATAAAAAGAAGATCTTTACAGGGACCCCTTAGCTTGATTCCGGGGAGAATAGAAACAACACAATACTGCTCTTCCTTGCATGTTCACACTTATTTGATCTTCATGCCCCTTGCATTTCTGTATGAGGCAGTTCAGCTTCAATGTAGAGTGAATGCATAACATAATAGACTAAGAATTTTTTTTAGAGGTTCGTGTAGACATGTAAATCGAAGTATAACATTTGAGATGTTATTTAAAGCCAACATTTCCACGACACTTTACACAGTTAGTAGGTGCATTTAATACTTTTCCAAGAGACTGGTGTTGTATAAGTCATTTGCAATTTTGTATGTTTAGTACTAAAAAATATTTAAAATGTAAGAAAATATCAAATTGAATATTATCTTTGTAAATATAAACAAATACATGGAGCCCAATTAAATTCCAAACCTTCATCTCGTGGGATTCTGGCCGTATGCCTGTGGGCGTGCTGTGGTCTCCGATTCCGGAGGTATTAAATTGAGCAAGGGCGTAAGTTAGGGGCCAAAGCTTCAAGCCCGTAAACCCCTCCCGCAGCCGCAAACTGTTAATGGCTGGCCGGGATGCGATCCTCTGTTACGATCCAATCCCGGTGTAACGGAGTGCGACCCAGGTCTCTCAGCCAATAGAAAGCGTTCTATGCGCAGTTGATTGACAGAGGGAGATTATAAAGTGGGGTTCCACTCGTTGACTGTGGTATTTTCTTCCAAAGTAGCGCGCAGGTCCCGGAGTTGGATTTTATTTCAGTGAGAGTGAGAGAGAAGGCCATTTGTGAGAGCAGTATATTGCGGTTTGGTTTATTTCTATTCATCTAATTACGATTTTACACTTAATCCTTTATTATACATATTTACAGATTACACATAATAGATATATACATAAATTAAAGAACACACAAAGATACACATAGAGCTAGGTCACGCCTTACACACCCCATCCCCCAACAGTTAATAAATACACATATTACCCACATTTTTTACTCTCTCTCTCTCTCTCTCTCTCTCTCTCTCTATATATATATATATATATATATATATATATATATATATATATACAGAAACATATATTTTTATTTATCCTTATATTCTTTTGGGGATTGTAATGGAGGGAAAAGAGAGAAAGAGAGAGGAGTAGAGAGGTGGGGAGGAGGAGATGAGGAGAGGTGAGGAGGAGAGAGAGGTGGCCCTAGGAAATGGTGGAGGAGAGGAGGAGGAGGTGAGGAGTGGTGAGGAGAGGAAGAGAAGGTTGGGAGTGGAGGAGGAAGAGGAGTTGGTGGAAGTGGTGGAGGAGGTGGCGGAGGTGGAGGAGAGTGAAGAGGAGGAGGTGGGCAGGGGGCAGGGCGACACTAGCAATAGGCACTTGTAGAACAGGGGCAGAGGAGGAGGGACCTGATGGCGTGGTAGTTTGGGGGAGGGACAGACCTCAGGGACAGGTCAGGGAGGCAAGGAGGCCTGTCCACAGTCGGGAGGGCGAGAGGCTAAGGGGAAGCACAGGGCCCTGAACTACACACACCAGGATAATGTGGTCCTCCTTAGTGCCATTTGTGGCTGCGCGGTGATCCTTGCAAGGGGAGGGAATTCAGGCCAGGGCCTAGGGCTCAGGCATAGAAGGAGGTAGCGGCTGAGGTACCAGCAGTGGGCAGAGCGCAAAGGGATGTGAGGTCCATCAAGCACCGTTTTGATGACATGAGGGCCAAGGTGAGGAGGATGATGGCCAAGGAGGAAAAGCAAGTGGTGGCCTCAAAGTGACTGTGTGCTAAAACGAGTGGGAGAGGATGGCCAAGGGCCTGCTGAGCCAGGTGCCCACCATGTAGCTTCAGGCCCGGTGGCACAGCAGGACCCAGCATCCATGTCAGGAGATACACCAAAATGCCACCATATGTACATCAGACACACTACACATGTACATGTTGACCAACATGGACGCTGACATGTCAGCTCCATGGAATTAACAAGGGATAGATGGATGCGTCATTAAATCCATGAAGCTGACAAATCGCTGTCATTCCTGGGCACAACAACAGTAATCATCCAATAGAGAGTCCATATATTGGTGTGTCCACTACAGCGTAAGCAGTTAAAGAGCGCAGCTGAAATCAAGATAGGGTTAGGAGCCAAGAACAATCATGACAGAGAACCAAAGAATAGATCATAACTAGCAAATGATAGCTAATCTGATTTGCAATTAGGATAATCATCCAGGTTCAAGCCTAGATGTCAGATAGTTAGGAATGAACACAACTAAAATGTATTATTTATCATAATAATAACAAATACCTTTCTTTTCTATCTTTCAGCAGCAATTTGGTCTGGGTCCAGAGGTGAGCAAGAGGCACGGGCGTCGGCTCCATCGAAACAGGAAGTAGAGGAGCAAGCCCAGCATGAACCGGCGCAGGGGGAGGAGGCAAGAAGGGGAGCTATGGGCCCTGGATTGGAGGAGGAAGATGTCATCTGGCTAGTGGGGTCAACAGCAGGACCACCAGCCACACTGCTGGGATTTGACCCCACTATCCACCTCCTCCAGATACTCAGCATCTTGCCAGGGCCCTCCCACTGGAGGGACCAGCTGTACTTGACATCACCTCCTACTCCCCTCAGCAATGCATCCAACTGGCTGCTGCCACCACCACGGGCCCACCAACACCACCGCCCTTATTGCGCCAGGCTCCAGTCGGGCCCCAGACACTCCCCACTGGGCCACCGCCACCTCCTCACCAGGCAATGCCACAGGGCCCTCCATCCCCAACACCAAGCCAGCCTGCGCAGGCTGAGATGCTGGCCCTCATGGGGCAGCAGATGGAGGAGGCACTACCTAATTACGGAATCGTACCTGGCCGGGCTGCTCAGGATGTGGGCGGACCAGAGAACATTCCAAGAAGTGACTGTAGATGCCATTACCGTGGAGGCATCCCCCGTCCACCAGCATCCTGCCCCACCTCTCCTCGCCCCATGCCTCCACCACCGCCACTGTAGGTACTGCTGCCTCCTGGGGGGTTGTCTCCCCCCTGTCCTCCCCACCACCACCAGGCAGACAGCGGCCGGCCACGGGGTATTGGGGCCCTGTGGCTAGGTGGAGGAGGACCTATGGGCTGCGCATATGTTTGTGCCTTCTCAACAGCACTCCTCAGTGACAATCTATTGGTCCAAATGTTAACCTAATCTAGCCTGGCTACATAGTCTTGGATTTTGGTCTATGTGATGGTGATATTTTGTATGCAGATGGCTACCTCCCAACATATGGTCCATGATCCTCTTCTCTGTGTACACATAGGGTTCTGTTTAACATTTCACCAATTGATGGTCCCTGAGAATGCTGTTGAGAACATATGCTGCAGTCCCTATCTTTTTTAAAGCCTTATTTTGTAGGTGTTATGTATTTGTTTTGTTTTAGGTAAATTTCAGGTCCATGAAGGCATCTCCTGCATCTGCAAGCATTGTGAAGGAAATGTATGAGGTTTAAGGTTTTCACAGTGCCTCTCAGGTAGACAGTCCTTCAATGACCCCCCTCCCGCCCCCCTTAACATGTAGCTCCCACAATTCTAAATCTATCATATAGCCAGATATCTAAGACATGATTGTTGTTAGCTTAAATGTACACTAATAACGCTATGGTGGTGGACTTGCAAATGGCATGTTAATGACAGCCTGCATTTATATATGCACTAGGGAAGCATGTGATCCTGACCTCAATATCAATCTGTGAACAGATCCTTGTGTCTGATGTAAGTAACATTGAACCTGGCTTTTGACCTTTGTGTCCTCTCCATATTAATGGGTATTTTCCCCTATTGCTGATATCATGGTTATCCTTTAACATGTGCTAACAGCTGTACAGCTGATGGATGTGATATCAATGTTGATGAATAATATATTGTGAAGGTGATAGTACACCTTGGCCACTGACGCTGGTCACAAGCATTTATTGTGAGATGACACATCATTAGTAATGGTCATGGCCAGTGAGTTATCCTAAGAACTAGCTAATGGTTAGTAATGCTTGCAGATGGGAATCAGGTGAGCTGGTATATTGTTACAGTTACAGTATTTAGCACTGTACTGTACATGCATTTTTTTTACCACTTTATTTTAGATTTTTGTTTTGTCAACACACTGTATGTGTGAAACTGGTTTGGATTACACAGTCCAGAGGTTTAATAATCTGTTTCATTGAGCAGATATAGACAAGTTGTAAGTGTTATGTACATAAATGTTTTTTTTTAATTAAATGTAGTGATTTCTGTTTAAACTTTTTTTCATTAGATTCTGGTTGCAATGGTGTAGTGACCACCTGGTAGGTGCAATGCGTTGTGCTTATTCTAGACATTACCCCCTTTAGGTATACCCTTTTTTCCAACAATAGCCTCTTGCTCTCCTGGGATCCGCCCACGCCACACCCATGATATTAAGTCTTATACTCTTCTCACTCTGTCAGTGTGTTTTCAATGGTTGGGGTTATGGGACATCCACATACATCACATTTGTGTCACATTCATATATCAGTAAACTAATGAGCCCTTGTTACTATGCAATGGGTTAATACATATATTAACAGTAATAACAGTAACAATATAGTGAGATTTCATACAGTGCTGATTTTGAATGTTTGTCCACTGACAAAGAAATTATCAGTCTATAATTTTAATGGTAGGTATATTTTAACAGTAAGAGACAGAATAAAAAAAAAAAAGAAAAAAATGCATGTCAAAAAAATTATAAATTGATGTGCAGTTCTGTGAGGGAAATAAGTATTTGATCCCCTATTAATCAGCAAGATTTCTGGCTCCCGGGTGTCTTTTATACAGGTAACGAGCTGAGATTAGGAGCACTCTGCTGAAGGGAGTGCTCCTCAGCTCGTTACCTGTATAAAAGACACCTGTCCACAGAAGCAATCAATCAATCAGATTTCAAACTCTCCACTATGGCCAAGCCCAAAGAGATGTCCAAGGATGCCAGAGGCAAGATTGTAGACCTACACAAGGCTGGAAAGGGCTACAAGACCATCGCCAAGCAGCTTGGTGAGAAGGTGACAATAGTTGGTGCGATTATTTGCAAATGGAAGAAACACAAAATAACTGCCAGTCTCTCTTGGTCTGATGCTCCATGCAAGATCTCACCACGTGGAGCTTCAATGATCATGAGAACAGTGAGGAATCAGCCCAGAACTACACAGGAGGATCTTGTTAATGATCTCAAGGCAGCTGGGACCATAATCACCAAGAAAACAATTGGTAACACACTATACCGTGAAGGCCTGAAATCCTGCAGCACCCGCAAGGTCCCCCTGCTCAAGAAAGCACATTTACAGGTTTGCCAATGAACATCTGAATGATTCAGAGGAAAATTGGGTCAAAGTGTTGTGGTCGGATGAGACCAAAATCGAGCTCTTTGGCATCAACTCAACTCGCTGTGTTTGGAGGAGGAGGAATGCGGCCTATAACCCCAAGAACACCATCCCCACCGTCAAACATGTAGGTGCATTATGCTTTGTGGATGTTTTTCTGCTAAGGGGACAGGACAACTGCACTGCATCAAAGGGACGATGGACGGGGCCATGTTCCATGAATTCTTGGGTAAGAACCTCCTTCCCTCAGCCAGGGCATTGAAAATGGGTCCTGGATGGGTATTCCAGCATGACAATGACCCAAAACACACAGCCAAGGCTACCAAGGAGTGGCTCAAGAAGAAGCACATTAAGGTCCTGGAGTGGCCTAGACAGTCTCCAGACCTTAATTCCATAGAAAATCTGTGGAGGAAGCTAACGGTTCGAGTTGCCAAACATCAGCCTCAAAACCTTAATGACTTGGAGAGGATCTGCAAGGTGGAGTGGGACAAAATCCCTCCTGAGATGTGTGAAAACCTGGTGTCCAACTACAAGAAACGTCTGACTACTGTGATTGCCAACAGTGGTTTTGCCACCAAGTACTAAGACGAATGAGTCAAATACTTATTTCCCTCATTGACCTGCAAATCAATTTATAATGTTTTTGACATGCATTTTTTTTGTTATCCTGTTTCTCACTGTTAAAATACACCTACCATTAAAATTATAGATTTATCATTTTTTTGTCAGTGGAGAAATGTTCAAAATCAGCAGGGGATCAATTACCTTTTCCCCCCACTGTAGTAATATATATAATATTTGATAATGAAGGGTTAATACATATGCAAAGTCCAATTTGGGATACTGTGGAGCATCAACATTCCTGTGAAGGCCTGATAGTAATATGACAGGTGATAATTTGAATGGACTTATATCAAAACACTTAATTGGAGGTCACCAAATGATAATGGGTATACTGTACATCTGGGAACATGACCACCAGCAATGGCGTGGGACTTTCCAGGATGGGCCTAGCAGAGAATATCCCTGATAGAGTTGGCTGTTGCTCCACGTGCCTCTGCACAGCCTCCATGTGTTTTAGCGGCCCTTCCTGATGTGTTAGAGTAAATTAGTGTGACGTATACCTGAATGAAGCTGTGAGCTGTGAGCTATACCATGAATAGAGGTCAGACAAATAACCTCTCAAGCATATCCTCCTGGATATCTGCTCATCAATTCAAACTCAACATTTCAAAGACTGAGTTGCTAATCTTCCCACCTTCCCAAAAAAATTCCACACCTCAAATATCTATCACAATGCTATTAATACTCCCATCTCCCAGGTCCATTGTCTTGACATTCCACTGGACCCTGTCCTCTCTTTCCTCACATACAATCAATCATAAAATCATGTCATTTTTACCTAAAAATCATCTCCAAATTACATCACTAGCTTACCCATGCCACGAAAACTCTAATCCATTCTTTCATCATACCTCGTTTCAGTTACTGCAACTCATTCATAGCAGGTCTCTCCATCATCCGTCTGTCTCCACTCTAATCCTTAATGTCTGTCTTTCACTCCACTTGCTTCCCATAGTATCCAGAATAAAATATAAAATCATGACCCTAATGTATAAAGCCCTCAACTACAGTGCACTCCCTTATATCTCTGCTCTTGTCTCAAAATACTCCCCCAACCTCGCTCTTCTATCTTCTCATGACCCTCTTCTTTCCTCCTCTCTAATTACCTCCTCTCATTCCACCTTCAGGACTTTTATTGTGCTGCCCCTAACATAGCAATGAGTTTACCACTGAAATGTTGATAACCCACTGAGGTTTTCTATTTTTGCACACGCCACATTATATTATTATTTTCACACTTATTACTTGGTATTAAATGTCATGGAATACACACTATATGCTAAAACAGAATTATTTTTGAGGGGAATTGTAAATATGTTTGTAGGGAAGGTGGGTAGGTATTAACCCCTGGAGATCTGTATTAATGAAGTGTGACTTAGCTTTTTATGGGTGTCAGTGTTTAATTCTGTGAGCAGATATTTGTAACTGACAATGTGATTTATTTAATTGTTCTTTAGTATTTCTGTATAGGACTGTGTTAACCATTATAAAGGATTGGTTTGTGCTCTAGTATAATTATGGTTTGATTTTATTTAAATTAAAAATGCTTTTTTAGTTGTTTTTTTTTTTTCTTGTTCTGGACACTCGTAGCTCCTTAAGTGTCTCCTAAGTGTTCTCATAAGGGGTTTATTTGCTGTTGCGGGAGGTTGAGTTTACATTTAAAGGTCTGTCTTACTGTCAGCACTTACAAGAACACTTAAGATTGTCAGTACACTCTTATGGGAGCCTCTTTAGGTAAGATCACTCATGAAAATGTATTCCTTCAAAAGCCAGAGTGGTTAGCCTGTTGCTACTTACCTGCCTGCTAATAACTGTTATATCAGCAACCAGTGATTTAGAATCCTAAATGCATTTTCCTATACTATAATACAAATATAACTATTTCTCATTTAGTACCAAGTTCGAGTCTATGATGTACATTGTGACAGTGGTGTCACTAGTGAGTATTGTGGACTATTACCCTGATTGCTCTCAACTGTCCTACTAAAAGACTTCTTACAGAGGCAGTTCAGACACAGACCTTTGCCTGAGGAAGGTGTTTCCTGCCCAGGTATTTGTATGATCCTGATAGTTGCTGGTCAAACGTCCATGGTCACTTTCCTAAAATTCAGGTGCTGCTGGTGTTTTCTTTTATCACTCATTTGCACTTAAAGAGAAGATTCCTCTGGTACCTAAGAAGTCTATTCAAGCTATTGAAGGTAAATGTTTAGGCCCGGTCTCTACCTTAAGACTTCAGCTTGCTGTAGGATTTCTTCATGAGGAGTCTATGGTTTTGGATATTATTTATACTCCTGCAGTACCTATTACCCTGAGCTACCCTTGGCTGCATTTGTATAACATTTACGTGAAACAATTGCTGCCTTTCAATGCTCAAGTTGGCAGAATTTATTCAATAGTACCTGCAATTATTGCTAACTTACTACCATAATTCCATTATTTAACATATTTGTTCAAGTGTATCGGTTACTACAGGTGAATTAATATCTTTAAACTGATATATGAATTTCAATATGATAAGAATTAAACTATACAATATTGCAAACAAGCAAAAAGTCCTTTGCATTATCTTTTTTTTTTTTTCACTATTCCTAAATAATAATTGTCTGACATGGTTCTTTATAATAACCATTACATATATATTTAAATTATCCAGAAATTAATATTTAAACATTAAAACAACTTCATTTAAAAATCTATTGTTTATAAAATTCCTATACTGCTAACTCCATTCAAACATAGTTGGAAATATAATTTCATAACTCTCTTGAGGATTTTGATTATCCCTAAACATTCAGGAACATTACATAACAAATTGGATAATGAAAACAACCTCATAAGAAATTATTTAGTGGGAGATGTGCCTAAGAGATATTTTATGATGGTCAAAAATGACCGTTTTAATTTGCTAGAGCACGGGTAGGACTTGGATATGCATTTTTTTAAATTTTGCAGTGAAATTGTTGCTTGCCTTGGAAAAGTCAACAATGGCCAATAGACTGGAAAGGGTCAGTCTACACCCAAATCCCCCAAAAAGGCAGTAGCAAACAATTGCACTCATTTACCATGACTCCCACAATATGTGGACTGGGAACTACCAGATGTGCATGCCGGGTTCCACAAAGATCAAATGCCAATGTCTGATGGATAATAGAGAAAGCAAGAGAGTTCCAGAAAAACATTTACTTCTGTTTCATAGACAATTATAAAGCTTTTGACTGTGAATTACAACAAAATGTGGTAAGTTATTAAAGAGATGGGAGTACCAGATCATCTCATCTGCCTCCTGAAGAATCTGTATGTGAACCAAGAAGCCACTGTCTGAACCGAATATGCGACAACAAAAAGGTTCAAATTGGGAAAGGTGTTTGACAAGGCTGTATATTGTCACCTTATTTATTCAGATATAGTAATGTTGGGAAATAATATTTATTTCTCACGGTGCATCACACCTATTCACATATATTTATTAAAGGATTGGAGAAATACAAAACAATAAATCTTTATTTATACTATTGAGGACAACGTCGATTAAAAACCATTTTAAAATCGAGGGACTAGGGAGTGGTTCTTTAAAAACATTTAATATTGACTCCTTTGTTTGTGCACATTAGACCACTCAATGAGAGATAAATACAGTGTTATAGTCTCTCCTTTTGGTGTCTAAGTAAGTGCTTCTACAAGTATTAAGCTTGGCTTCCTTGCTTATTTATATATATGTATCTCAGAGAGATTTTATGTATATATCCGGAACTATGAGTCCTATAAGTTATCAGTCCATACACCAGTATTGTATTATACCCTATATATATCTGTTATATGCTGAGAAAGTCACACCCATGTGACGAAACGTGCGTCAGGGTAGCGTCTGTATTTATCACTGTATTTATCTCTCATTGAGTGGTCTAATGTGCACAAACAAAGGAGTCAATATTAAATGTTTTTAAAGAACCACTCCCTAGTCCCTCGATTTTAAAATGGTTTTTAATCGACGTTGTCCTCAATAGTATAAATAAAGATTTATTGTTTTGTATTTCTCCAATCCTTTAATAAATACACCTTATTTATTCAACTTATATGCAAAGTACATCATGCGTAAGGCCGGGCAGAATGAATCCAAAGCTGGCATCAATATTGCTGGAACAAATATCCACAACCTCAGATACTCTGATGATACTACTTTGATGGCTGAAAATTGAGGAACTAAAGGACCTATTGATGAGGGTAAAATAAGACAGGGCAAAAGTTGGCCTGTTCCGCATGATGTTAAAAAGACAAAGATCATGGCAAATGGAAATCTCAGTTCCTGGTAAATAGATAGGGAAGCAGTGTGTGCATGTGAGGGTATGATGGTGTATATGATATACACATTGCATGATGCTGTCCTCATGCGAGTCCACCAGGCCTGGAAGTCCCACAACTGCAGCTGGTTCACTCCAATCCCTCAATGTCCTCTCCCACTCAGTATAGTTGATGCTAACTGGAGGGCCATCACCTGTTACTCGGGCTGCTCTGGCCTCCTCTGCCAACCTCTTCTTGACTTTGGCTTGGCTGTAATCATACCTGTGCTTCACAGACCTCACATCCCTGTTAGCAAAGCCCAACACAAAGACAATTGTAGCAACCTCACTCTAAGCCTGTGCCTTCCGACCTCATTTCCCTCCCCCCATGAATTATACTGTAGCTTGCATGGTGGAGGGCTCTCATCTGATCTGGGGTATAATTAGGTGCCCTGTGCCTTGCCACAGTCACTTGCCCTGGCTTCCAACTGTGCCTGGGGATCCTGTCCTCCCTCATCTCTGCCTGTGGCTTGTCCCTCTCCATCACTAACTCCCTCCCTGGGATAAGCCCCTTACCCTCTGCCCCTGCTCTTTGTGCGCCTGCATCTAGGGGCACATCCATCCTCCCTTATGCTCTCCTATGCCTCTCCCTCCCTGAGCTGCTGCCCCTCCCTCCCATAGTGTGTTATAAGAGTACTGGTATACTGGATTTAAATAGTAGGAATATTTAAAGTGAAACAGCTGCATTCATCTGCCAACCTCTAAATAAATATATGAGCATTTAACATGAAAATGCAACTAAATGTGGCTTGTACGGTATAGCCTAATCACATCTATGTAAAGTGCACTTCAATAGAAAGTTAAGTTGTCTTTCAAATTGTCCAGTAAAGGGGTGATTTACAATCTAATATATCGACATTTAAACAATGGGATAATTATACAGTAACAAGTAAGGTCAGTTATATTCCCCCACACTACTGTGAATTTCTATACATATATGTATTTATGTTTATAAGGAATTTTGAATAAAGTACATCAAACATACAATATACCAACAGGACCATATAGGCCATATAAAAGTATAGGTAGTGTCACAATTGTTTTTTTTGTTTTTAACAAGCTGGACCCATACGTTTTTATATCCTGCCATTTATTTTAATAAAGTTATCAATAAAAGTTATATTTTAAATAGTGTTGAAAGTGTTTCTAATAAACAGGCAGTGACTTGTTCACTAAGTTTTGGTACTTTTATAGTTTAAATGACTGCTGTGTCTTTTCACCACTTTAACAATTTGTAAAATGTCCCTGTGAGCTGTGGGTCCAGGAAGGCATGTTATGTCACTAGTTGCATCCTCCTTTGAGATTCCACACTTCTTACCTTTTTATCCTTGGGGGTCTCAGAAGCATTTAGTTTTGATGTTAAATGCTCTACAATAGGATCATAAACAGTTAAGTTCTCCATTCTCTGAATGGGTTCTGCAAGAGCAGCGTAAGAGTTCTATAATTGCAGAGATTGCAAAGATTGCAGAATTTTTATTAATGAATCACATGAATGAGACATAATTATACCTGGTTACCATTGATTCAGGAAGAATTAAGCTGGCCAAAGGACAGGGTTGTTGCTCTTTAGGTAAAAGAAAATATGAAATCCACTGCAATTCAGAATACTGAAAAAACAAACATTAAAAACATTTGGGTAACTATAGAATAGGTGTAATTTATAGGGCTACAGGACAAGATTAGATATTAGACAGAGCACTAGTAGAAGAAATAACTAAACTGACAATAAAGGGTGAGGTAATAGCAATGGGTGATTTTAAATTGTCAATGTGGACTGGAAGATTCCTACTAATAATACCAGTAATAAATATGTTCTGAATTGCTTGCAAGCAGCATCATTTACAAAGTTAGTTAAAGGGGTATGGTTCATCGATGTTCCTTTGTATATCATATACCTGTGCATCTATTATTCTGCTTATACATTCTGGTTTTACTGCCTAAAATCAAATTAGTAGTCCCTGTATGAATCTGCCGTCTGCAGGGTATGCAGGGTGTCTTAGCCTATAAAGAGCCATGTCTCAGTAGCATTCTTCTGAGAGATGGTCACTGATTGGTTAGTATGAGACACAGCACATCAAGTAAAGCAGAGTCTGTGTCTTCATGAGCTGCAGAGGGCAAACCCAAGCATGTAATGTTTGTTTATAAGCCGTCCTTAATAAAATACAGTACATAAAACTAAATCGATAAACAGGTATATTATATACCTAGGGAAATCCTGAAACTTCCATATCTCTTTAAGCAGCCTACTTGCAAGGAAGCTATATTATATGTAATACTCTGAAGCAGCGATATAATTTCAGATGCATCTGTATGAGAAGCTTAATGTATAATCATAACCAGTTAGTATGGTTTAGTAAACAAGTAAAAGCTGTTTCTAACCATACAAAAAAAAGTCTTAGGCCCTCATTCAATTGCAAATTGGCCAATTGAAAAGGGCTCTAAATAAGCACATAACATATTGTTTTTAAAGAAGTTTTTAGTTAGTAAACTTCTATCCATAAGAAAGGTCTTCACTAATTAAACATTTCTGTAAAAAAATATGCTATGTGCTTATATAGAGCCTTATTCAATTGGCCAAATTTAAATTGAATGAGGCCCATAGACCTTTAAAAACACTGACCTTTCTAACATGGCAGGGCAATATATCTTGAGTGGAGTGAAGGGACAGTACCAGCATCTAAAAAAAGCAATTTTAAATGCAACTTCACACTGCATTAGGTTATTACAAAAAAGAAAACAACCATATACTCAAAGATACAACAGATAAAACAGGTTATCGGATATGCCAAGGCCCACACAGAATAGAACATTGCACAATCACTAAAAAAGTGGACAAAACATTATTTAGGTAGATAATATAACATATTGCATACTAGAGCCATTCACTTCACACTGACTTTATATCAGATCCCTTCTCTCCCCAACTAATAATTAACCTTCTAACTTTTCACACCTTCCTACCTATGTAATTCTCACTTTCTTCCTGAACCTTGCTATTCCTTGTCTGCTCCTCCCTAGGTCTCTGCCTCTTAAATTCCTGTTAGATTCCATTCTAATAGGGTGCTTTGGGAAAAAAACACTTTTACAAGACTCAAAGCTCAAAACAGGGCCCTCAATTTTCTACAGTTGTTAATAGTTGTATAATGTTGTATATTTAATTGTTCTTAATCCCAGTACAGCGCTACGGAAAATGTTGGCACATTACAAATAAAAGATAATAATAATAATAATATTAAGTGAAAAGAGAAAACCTAAGGGAGGTATAGTTAGACTTAAGAACGTAGATAGCTATGCAGAGGAAGACAGGGGCAAAGCAAACCGCCTGACAGAATACCATTGCTTCAGCTGACATTGGGGAGGGGGCATTTCCATTGAAGGGTGCTACATTAAATGCTAAAGTACTTACAGGGATATGTAATTGACCTGGATTATGAGTGCATCTGATAGAGGAGAGTTAGTAAACAATAAGCATTTAAACACTTACCTTGAAGTTAGTATCTTTTAATTTCTTTCAGTTGAAACTTAGGGTTAACACCCTCCAAACCCAGGCTAAACTGGTATACAATTTTAAAATTTTTTTGGCCAATCAGGAGGAAGTAAAGACTGAAACATTTGTGTCACAATCAGGCAGTTGCTGGCTGCTTTTTTTTCTCTCTGTGTCTGTCTCATTATGGGCAATTTCACTATGACCCCAGCAACCATCATTTCCTTTAGAGGTCACACACTGTACCCTGCAGTGTACAATTTATGTAAGCTTCCTACGGGATGTGCACATCCAGATATCAGTATCTAGCATATAAATATGTAAATACGTCCAACTTTTCAATAAAATGCATATTTTTCTTCTAATCAGTAATTGTTTATTCAGAAACATTTGAAAACCAGCTCACTTACATATCCCTTTAACATGATAAAGTCCTTCATTAAGTTGTTTTTCAGAAGATATTTTACTAATATTATCAAAATTAAAAGGGAACAAATCAGTGACCCAGACAATGTACATCCACTCTTTTGTTTTTACCAAAGAACATTCACTACCAAGACAATACAGTCCTCTAGCCTCTATGTGGCAAATCTTCATGCTTCCTCTATCCATTCACCACACATGGGGGCATGCGAAAGGAGCCAGAGGAATTGCCACAGGGAGATAGACATCCAAACGTGTACAATAATGACATAGGGGGATGGCAGTAGACATTGGGGCGCCAAGAGCTAGACACGTGGACACAGGCATAGGGCAGCATATTTTCAGGCAGAACACTTGTTCAATTGCTTAGATTAGTGTGTGGCTATGCATGGAAATAGTGGCGGAGCTACTGTTGGTGCAGCATGAGCGGGTCCACACTACCAGCAGCAAGCCTGTGATAAAGGAAGACTCTTAATTAATTAGGGGAGATGGGAAGATAATTATTATTAATTATCATTATTATTATTATTATTATTATCATTATCCTTTATATTCTGTAGCACTATACAGGGATTAAATACCAAACAAATATGACATTAAAAACAAGGCAATAAAATGCCCCATCTTTGAACTTAAAATCTCACATACATAGGCCCCTATTCATTTGAGCAATTGTTGGTTACTGTAGCCCGTAAACTAATTTGCTATTCAATTGGCATCTTGTAGCAAGCCTCGAACGATCTTCGGGTTACAGACTGAAAATCCCTACGGTTGCCAAATAGGACCCGCAAGGGGTTTTCAGACTAGTTTGTAACACTGCAAAAGACAATTAAAACACACCAATAGACTTTAAAATATGGTGAAAGCAGTGGAAGGCATTACATTTAATTGCACAACAATTCCAAAGGAAAAAATAGGCCTTAAAAAATATTTTATATTATCATATGTTGTAATGGTCATGCATATGCCAATATTAAAAGTGTGGCTGCAAGATGCTGAAAGCAATTCAAGAGACACTACCTGATTAAATTGCAATACAAAAACATGAAACTGCCTGCCATATTATTCCTTTCTCACTCACAGAGGCTCTAATATGGACCCTAATCTTATATACAGTACATCTCACTCATCAGATCTATATTGGGAAAATAAATAGTGGCCAAATGACACTGCCACATCAAATATATCAAGTACCAGGGGAACATTTTCTTTTTTGCTGTTCAGTCCTTCAGACGTGTCCGATTCTCAGTGACACTATGGACTGCAGCACACTTAGCTATGTCTCTGTCTGTGCTTATCCACAAGGTTTGAATGGCAAAGATACTGGAGTGGGTTGCCAGTTCCTTCTCCAATGGACTGTAATTTGTCTGACCTCTCTGCTATGACCTGCTCACCTAGAGTGACCCTACATGGTATAGCTCACAGCTTCATTAAAGTACACAAGCCTCTTCACCACCACAAATTAGTGATCCAGAAGGGGACCAGGGGAACATACACCACACTAATCTACTCTAACCCATCCGGAAAGGCCGCAAACACACAGGCTGTGCGGAGGCACGTGGAGCAACAACCAACTCACCTCCATCAGGGGTAATCTCTGCTACGCCCATCCTGGAAAGTCCCACACCATTGCTGGTATCCATGTGCCAAGATGTATACGCATTATCATTTAGTAAAATCCCATCAAGTGTTTTGCTATCAATCAATTTACATTATCACCTGTCATATTACTATCAGGTCTTCAGGGGGATGTTGATACTCCACAGTATCACAAATTGAACATCTCATATGTATTAATCCTATATATATATATATGTATATATATATATATATATATATATATATATATATATATATATATACAATTATATTATATATTACTATATTATTACTATATGTGTTAATCTATTGCATAGTAACTAGGGCTCATTAGTTTACCGATATAGAAATGTAACACAAATGTGATGTATGTAAAAGTTCCAAAACCCCAACCATTGAAAACACACTGACACAGTGATAATGGTATAACGAAGCTTTATTTCATACACAGAGCACTATCAGCATTGTCCAAGACTGTGCATTAATATTATGGGTGTGGTGTGGGCGGATCCCGGAAAAGGGCAAGAGGCTTTTGGGGATAAGGGGATACCTAAAAGGGGTAATGTCATAACCTACAAAAATTATGATGCATAGCACCTACCAGGGTCACATGTGGTCACTACACCGCTGCAACCGGAATCTGATGAAAAAAAGGATCATCAGAAATCCCTCCATTCAATCGAAGAAACCAGTAATGCGCATAGCACTTACTTTTGGTTAGCATCTGCTCAATTAAACACACTCATAAACATCTGGACTATCTCGTTCAAACAGTTTCACACATACAGTGTGTTCCTAAAACAAAAAAACGGAAAAAAAGATGGTAAAAAAAAAAGTTGGCGAAGGATAAGGAAATAAGACAAAAAAACATGAATGTACAGTACAGTGCTAAATACTGTAACTGTAGCAATATACCATTTTCCATCTGCAAGCATTACTAACCATTAGCTAGATCTCAGGATAACTCACTGGCCATGACCATTAATAATGTTGTGTCATCTCACAATAAATGCTTAGTTGTGACCAGCGTCAGTGGTCAAGGTGTACTTTCACCTTCTCCATATGATATTGTTAATCAACAATGATATCACATCCATCAGTTATACAGATGTTAGCATATGTGAAGGGATACTCATGATATCAGCAACATGGGTAAAATACCCATTAATATAGAGAGGACACAAAGGTCAGCAGCCAGATTCACTGTTACTTACATCAGACACAAGGATCTGTTCTCCTACTGATATTGAGAAGAGGATCACATTCTTCACTAGTGCATGTATTAATGCTGGCTATCATTAACATGCCATTGTGAGACTTTGACCACCGCCATTGCGGTATTAGTCTACATTTCAGCTAACAACAATCATGTCTTAGATAGCTGGATATATGATTGCTTTTTATATTGTGGGAGCCACATGTTAAGGGGGTGCTTTCATTGATGGAATGTCTACCTGAGAGTCACTGGGAATAACTTACAATTACTTAATTTCTTTGACAATGGTTGCAGAAGCAGAAGATGCCTTCATGGACCGGAATTGTTCCTAAAACAAACAAAAAATAAATAAAGAAAAAACACCTGCAAAATACAGTGAGGAAAAAAGGTATTTGATCCCCTGTTGATTTTGAACGTTTGTCCACTGACAAAGAAATGATCAGTCTATCGTTTTACTGGTAGGTGCATTTTAACAGTGAGAGAAAAACGCATGTCAAAAAAGTTCAGGTCAATGAGTGAAATAAGTATTTGACCCCTTTGACTTAGTACTTGGTGGCAAAACCCTTGTTGGCAATCACAGAGGTCAGACATTTCTTGTAGTTGGCTACCAGGTTTGCACACATCTCAGGAGAGATTTTGTACCACTCCTCCTTGCATATCCTTTGCAAGTCATTAAGGATTTAAGGCTGATGTTAGGCAACTCGAACCTTCAGCTCCCTCCACAGATTTTTTATGGAATTAAGGTCTGGAGTCTACGCCAAGAACTTAATGTGCTTCTTATTGAGCAACACCTTTGTTGTCTTTGCTGTGTGTTTTGGGTCATTGTCATGCTGGTAAACCCATCCATGACCCATTTTCAATGCCCTGGCTGAGGTAAGGAGGTTCTCACCCAAGATTTGATGGTACATGGCCCCGTCCATTGTACCTTTGATGCGGTGCAGTTGTCCTGTCACCTTAGCAGAAAAACACCCCCAAAGCATAATGTTTCCACCCCCATGGTTGACGGTGGCAATGGTGTTCTTGGGGTCATAGGCAGCATTCCTCCTCCTCCAAACACGGAGAGTTGAGTTGATGCCAAATAGCTCGATTTTGGTCTCATCCGACCATAACACTTTTCTGAATAATTCAGATGTTCATTGGCAAACTTCAGACGGGCCTGTACATGTGCTTTCTTGAGCAGGGGGACTTGCTGGATTTCAGTCCTTCACGGCTTAGTGTGTTACCAATTGTTTTCTTGGTGACTATAATCCCAGCTGCCTTGAGATCATTAACAAGATCCTCCTGTGTAGTTCTGGGCTGATTCCTCACCATTCTCATGATCATTGAAACTACACGAGGTGAGATCTTGCATGGAGCACCAGACCGAGGGAGACTGGCAGTTATTTTGTGTTTCTTACATTTGCGAATAATCGCACCAACTGTTGTCACCTTCTCACCAAGCTGCTTGGCGATGGTCTTTTAGCCCATTCCAGCCTTGTGTAGGTCTACAATCTTGTTTCTGGCATCCTTGGACAGCTCTTTGGTCTTGGCCATGGTGGAGAGTTTGGAATCTGATTGATTGCTTCTGTGGACAGGTGTCTTTTATACAGGTAATGAGCTGAGATTAGGAGCACTCCCTTTAGGAGATAAAAGAGACCTGGGAGCCAGAACACTTGCTGAGTGATAGGGGATCAAATACTTATTCCACTCATTGACCTGCAAATCAAGTTATTGACATTAGTTTTTCTTGTTTTTTTTAATTTATTTTTTATTATGTCTCTCACTGGTAAAATACAGCTACCATTAAAATGATAGACTGATAATTTCTTTGTCAGTGGACAAACGTCCAAATTAAGCAGGGGATCAAATACTTTTTCCCCTCACTGTAAGGCCTTAAAAAGATAGGGACTGCAGCGTCTCTTCTCAACCGTATTCCTCGGTGACCATCAATTGGTGAAATGTTAAATAGAACCCTACGTTTCCACAGAGAAGAGGATCATGGACCATTTGATGCATACAAACTATCACCATCACGTAGGCTATGATCCTATACTAGGCTAGATTAGGTTTACATTTGGACCAATAGATTGTCACTGAGGAGTGCTGTTGAGAAGGCAAACAAATATGTGCAGCCCCTACATCCTCCTTCGCCTTGCATCAGGGCCCCAATTCCCCAGTGGCTGGCCGTTGTCTCTGTGGTGGTGGTGGGGTAGGGGAAAGCCTTCCCCCAGGAGGCAGTAGCAACTGCAGTGGCGGTGCTGGTGGCAGTGGTGGTAGGGGAGGCATAGTAGGGGAGGCATGGGGAGGAGAATAGCGGCTGGTCTGTGGGTGTGCGGGGGATTCCTGGAGGAAGAGAGGCTGTGGTCCGACACCATCCTGAGCAGTTCGGCAAGATAAGACTCAGTCATCAGATGATGCCTTCTCTCCTCCCTTTTGCACCTGGCCAGTTGCTCATGACCTCCACATGATTTAAGGAGATGCTGGCCTGGATCCCCTGGAGGCAGTCCAGGATCTGATGCATGATGGCCAGCATCTCCCGCTTAGCACCCTGGCTTGGTGGTGGTGGGGATGGAGATCTGGGGGCTGCGTTGCTGGGTGAGGAGGTGGTGGGGGTGGTTGGGGTGGTCCAGTGGGCAGGAGCTGTGGCTCGTCTGGAGCCTCGCTCCACATGAGGGTGGTGGTGGTGGTTTGCCTGGTGGTGCTAGTGGTGGCCAATCCACAGCACTGCTGGGGGGTGGAGGAAGTGGGGGCTAGCCCCACTCGTCCCTCCAGTTGGGGGCCCCTGGTGACAAGCTCAGCTTCTGGAGGAGGGGGATAATGGGGTCGAATGCCACCTGTATGGTTGATGGTCCTGCTGGTGACCCCACTGCTCAGAAGACTTCCTCCTCCTCAAAACCAGGTCCCTCAGCTTGTCTCCTTTCCTCCTCACCCTGCACCAGTTCCTGCTGGGCAGGGGCTCAGTCTCCTACTTTCTTCTCTGATGGAGCCAACTGATCTCTGAGTTATCACTGGACCCAGACCTCCTAGAAACTGAAAAAGAGTAAAGTATGATGTATAATACATTGTTTTGTGTTAATGCCTAACTATCTGACATCTAGGCTTGAACCTGGATGATTCTCTTACTTGCTACTAACGGTAGCTATCATTTGCTAGATGTGATCTATTCATTGGTTCTTTATCTTGATTGTTCTTGGCTCCTACCGCTATCATGATTCCGGCAGTGGTCTGTAACTGCATACGCTGCAATGGGCACACCAATACATGGGCTCTCTATTGGTTGATTAATGTTGTTGGGCCAACAAATTACAGTGATTTGTCAGCTTCATGAATTTAATGATGCATGACTGATCCATCTATCCATTGTTAATTCCATAGAGCTGACAGTGTCCTTGTTGGTCATCATGTACATGTATAAGGTGTGTGCTGTACATGTAGTGGCATGTTGGTGTATGTGATATTCACCTGACATGGAGGCTGGATCCTGCTTGTCCACCAGGCCTGAAGCTTCAGCAGTGGGCAACTGGCTCAAAAGAGCCTTGGCAACCCGGTCCCACTCATTGTTTTTGACTGTCACTTGGGGGCCACCACTTGGTGCTGCAGCTTGACTGGCCTTCTTGGCCATCATCGTCCTCTCCCTGGCCAGGACATCATAAAAACAGTGCTTGACGGACCTCACATCCCTTTCCGCTGTGCCTACTGCTGTGACTGCGGCCACTTCCTCCTTCCATGCCTTCCCTCCCTCCCGAAAGGATAGCAGGACAGCCATGGATCTGAGAAAGGAGGACCACATTCTCCTTGTGTGTGTAGTTCGGAGCCCTGTTCCTGCCCCCAACCTCTTGCCCTTTCTACTTTGCTCCCTTGTCTGCCCTTGAGGCCTGTCCCTCCATCGAACTACCACCCGCATTAGGATCAGGCCCCTCCCTCTTTGATCCTCAAGTTTGAGTGCCTATCATTATCAGCACCCTGCCACCCATCACCTCCTCTCCTCCACTCTCCTCCTTCTCCTCCTGAGCTCTCCTCCTCCTCCAACACCTTCTCCACTCCGCCACTCTCCTCCTCCTCCTCATCTCCTCTACCACTCCTCACCTCCTCTTCTCGTCCACCACTCCTCACCTCCTCCACTCCTCCACCACTCTTCACCTCCTCCTCCTATATTCCACCACTCCTCACCACCTCCTCCTCCTCTCCTCCACCACTCCCTAGGGCCTCCTCTCTCTCCTCTCTCTCCGCCCCACCTCTCCTCTTCTCCTTCTCCCCACCTCTCCACTCCTATCTCCTCGTCTCCCCTCCCTCCATAATTATTCCAAAAATAATATAATGATAAATCAAAATAATTATTTCTGTATATATGTGAGAAAAGTGTGTGCGCTACTTTGTGAGACCTAAGTGCTACTTTGTGAGAATCTACAACAAAGTCAATGCAGGGGTGGGTGGAAGACAACATTATAATCTCTCTCTTTCAATCATCTTCCGCTAGCCCGCTTTCTATTGACTGAGAGGCCTGTGTCGTACTATGTAATTAAGGGATTGGATTGTAATTGAGGACCGCTTTTATTCCAGCCCCCTAACAGCTTGCGGGAAGGGTTTACAGTCTTGAGGCTTTGGGTCTTATCTTGCAGCCTTTTCAAATTGAATCGATCTGTAACTGTAGCAAATTTCAAGCCTGCAGACCTACGGCTTGTATAACGCTAATTGCGCGCTTGCAATTGAATAAGGCCCATAGTGTTTTTTCTCAAAACATCTTCAAAACATCTTTAAAAACATGCAAACGTATACTCTAAAGGGAGTAGGAGAGGCAGAAACCTTGGCAGGGTAATCAGATTTGGATTTGGATGTGCTAGGAATGGATTGAAAGTTGAGTGATAGACGATGAATGAGAAGAAAAGAAAATGCTGTTGCTTTAAGACAGGTGTAAAGTTTACTGGGGAAGAAAAAGTTGAGAAAATGAGTGTGGTGCTAATGTGTTTTTTTTTATCTTCAAAGAATTATGTTCTGTGTCAAAGCACAGGAGAGAGTAATGGAAGGTAACCAGGATAGGTATGTGGGTAGAATGGTGACATACCATGACAGCATATGCTGCTGTTTGGCCAACAGTAAAGGTGGGTGTGATGAAGGGAATTAAGTGCTCTCAGAGGTGCTCTCAGAAAGGTTATCTAATCACCCTGGACAGAAAATATGTATACCATACTATGCATAAATATAGGAAATTATTGAAGAAAAACAAGAATATATGTTAGCCACTACAATGGGAGAGGAGGGGTCAAAATAGTTTTAATTTAATAAAACTATATCACATAAAGAGATGAGGGTTTCCACTAACTTCCCACTATGCTACCTAGGTGGTTGACTACCATCCCTGCACGGAAAAAACTGCTGTTTCTCTGCACAATGTTAAATTAACATGATTGGCCCTGAGATTTTAAAATTGTTGTCACTCTTACAGTTAACCCTTAGATTTACTAAGCTTTACAGAAGCTGTAAAGTGTTTTGCTAAAGCTGCTGTGACAATTTCTCTATAACAAATAGCCATTGCAGCCATCAGCTATATTTGCAGCCATCTTAATGCTATGATAGTGTACTGCAAAAAAACTTTTGGAAACCTCTAATTTATAGGATTTTTACAATCCATTTGAAAAATAAAGTTATTCTGATTCATTTTTTTTCTGATTTCATTGCCATGTTTTATAATATATAGATCTCTGCATATGTATACTATTTAAGTCATGACCAGTATTGTCCCTAGAGTTTCACAGCTATATACTGAAAATATGAAATTAGTCATTAGTTGGCATAGCTAAATATAAAGATGGGAGTTATAGAATGGAGTAATTATACACATGCCAGAAAGGGGAGAGTCATCATAAAAACATGGAATTTTCTTTAGGAAAAGGATTTTTTTTTTGGTAATTTTATGTTACTAAACTTTCTACTCATAAAATATGTCTTTATTACCTCAGGTTCTTACCCAATGAAAAATGCAAAACTCGTTCATTGTAATGGAATTAACTGGCATTTTCAAGTTTCTCTGTAGGCTCTGGGCCCTTCTAGATTGCAATCACGTAACTACCTTCAAACCGAACGTTTGTCTGCGGGTTCAAACATTTTTACATATATAGATGTATTTAATTCACTCAATCCCGCAATTACAGGCTCACAGCCACCACATGCAAACTATGGTTTTGTATGGAATACTTCCGGATGATCAATCATATGAAGGGTGCAAAATGTAAGCAAGCCCATAATTGCAGATCCTGTCACATCTTAAATAACCAATAGGAATCATAGAACACCAATAAACACTGTGGGAAAGGCCTTTAAAGGCTACTGAAAACTTGACTGTGCTGTAACTGAGAAAGTCAATACAGATCTAAGTGTTGTGGGTTACAGAGTTTTGGAGAGAGAAAGTTTTTTGCTATTTTGAGTATTAGGATATATATTAACATTTAAATTAACCCATACATAATTACTGATATCGCACATATAAATTAGTACCTACACATAGCAATACATAGCATTAGGCCACCTAATCCCTCCCATCCACCCCTATCCATAATATAATATGAGATATAGATTTTTCCTTTATATGTATTTTCTAATTTGTAGGAGGGTAGAGGAGGAGAGGAGAGTAGGAGAGGAGAGGAGAAGAGTGAGTGGAAAAAAAGAGGAGATGAGATTAGGAGAGTAGGAGGGTTGAGGAGAGTAGGAGAGGAGAATATATGTGGTAGACAGGAGGAAAGGTAGAGGTATGGAGAGAGGAAGAGGAGGAGGCAGGACAGAGAGGAACGGTAGAGGCGTAGGAGAGCAGGAGAGGGGGACCAGCACCAGAGAGAGATCAGGGAGGCCAGGAACCCCAGGCACAGTCGGGAGGGCAAGAGAGCTGTGGCAATGCGCAGGGCCCCCAATTATACCCCAGATAAGGGTCCTCCTCAGATAAATCTGTGTCCGATATAGCATTATACATGGGGAGAGGGAACTGAGGCCTAGCCAGAAGTAACATGCTTGGAGTGAGGTTGCTTCAGCTGTTGCTTCATTGGGGTGTCAAGCATAGATATGATGATAGCTGGGTCAAGGGGAAGGGGAAGATGGCTGAGGAGGCTAGAGCACTGATGGTGGACCATCACCCGTTATAACCTATACAGCGTGGAAGAGGACACTGAGGGAGTGAATTGAGCCAGAGGCGGTTGTGGGCCTTCAGGGACAGTTGGACACAGCTGAGGAGAACACCAGGTGTTGTGAGTATCATATACACCATCACACCCTCATAGGCACACACATGAACACCACACACATAGATAAATTATATACAATAGCAATGCAGCACAATCCAGGAAGCAAACATCATTACCAAAATTGTTCTCAATAAAATGTCTGTCCAGTACCTACAGTTAAAACTAATTCTTATTAGCAATCACCAAATAGATCTAGAGTGATTTAACATCCAAACGAGAGTACATGTATGGGTGTGCACACAGCAGCATATGTGGATACAGACTCTGCAGGACTGCATGTGCAGTGTCATGTACTAGCCTATCCTGGACCATATCTCATCTGCATGTTAACAACTATTGTTGAGAAAAAGTTACAGATTGGTCAGTCTCACACACTGCACAGCAGATTCAGCTGAGCATGTGTCCAGATGAACTGCATATTTTGATATGAGCCATGATCCACAATGCTTATGATACAGGGCAATGTTTATCTGTGTAAGACAGTCACCACAGCCAGTTACAAGTGACTATGATGTCCGGGATATAGAAACACACAGCAACCAATTGTTTAGATAATCCCAACTCAAAAACTATTTTTCACTCATTTCAGTATCCAGGAGGATTAGCCCACCCACAGAGACACAGGTGGTTGCATTGGCTCCACTTGAGGATGAACCAGATATACCCATTGAAATGGTGTTTGAGGTGAAACCAGATCAGAGGGTCTGGGACAGTCACAGGATGCTGGCCTGGATTGGAGCCAGCAACCACTGCCACATCCACAGCTGTCCTGGTACTGGAGACAACCATCAGCAGGCCCACCACACCTATGCCAATCCCATGGGTGCCTTGCCAGGTCCCCACCAGTCCTCCACACCCAACATGGGCTTCACTAACATGGGCTCCCCTAGCATGGGGTCGCCACCAAACCTGGAGCCACCATCATCGTCGCCACTAGCTACACCATCGCCACAGATACGAGCAACACCATCGCCACCGGCACCATTGTCATCACCTCAGCCCAACTAAAGGTCAGGGGCATTGAATGGCAGACCTCAAATTCCCCCACAAGCCAGTTGGAGAGATATCCTTCTCCAAATGTGGAGTGAAGAAAGAACCTATCATGCCCTAGTGGGTGACATGGCATTATACCTCGACAGGCAGACTGATAGCATTAACGCTTTCCATAACAGCAACATGATGATATATGGTGAGATGAGGAGGCACAATCTAAGGAGGGAGCGGTACGAGGAAAAGAAAAATAGGAACAGAAAAGCCCAGAGAGCACTCATTGAGCGCCAAATAGAATTGGCCGAACGTCAGCTCATATCTACCCAAGTTTTGGTTCCACAGCATCCACCACCATCGCAAACAGAACTGGTGGCCTTCTCATCTCACAACTTACCACCAACTCCAGCTGCTACACAGCCATGTCAGGTGGACGCACCCCTCCCTCCAACACGTCCTCTTTGTGGTAGAGGGAAGAGATTTGTGGGCATGAAGTGTGGGGTCCAGTGCTGTGAAAGAGGAAGTAGTAGGGGATGTTCTAGAAGTCCTCCTCATCAGTCATGCAATCATTGTTATCTGGCAGTGGTAACATCTGTATTCCAATGAAATGTGATATCAGTGTTTCACAACAATTCCATATGGAGATTGTGATAGTACTCTTTTCCAACTGATTGTGGCCACAGTGAAGCATTCCTTGTGAAATTATACATCTTCAATTGTTTTCAGGGATGGTGATTGTCCATGACAGATTCACTATGGTTGCAGATGAAGATCATGTTAATTGGTTTATTCTTTCAGTTACTGTCTATTTTTTATTATTCTTTAATATATAAAAACATAGGTCCTCATTCAATTGCAGTTTTGCCAATTGAAGAGGGCTCTATATAAGCACATAACATATTTTTTGACCGAAGTTTTTACTTAGGGAAGACCTTGATTTTGGATAGAAGTTCAGTAACTAAAAAGTTCTGTATAAAAAATATGTTATGTGCTTATATAGAGCCCTATTCAATTGGCCAACTCGCATTTGAATGAGGCTCATAGTGTGTGTAATTGAATTGGATTACATAATCCATGATTATTGCATCTGTTTAATTGAGCAGATGAAGACCAGATGTAAGTGCTAGGCACATAACTGGTTACTTCTATTAAAAGGATTCTGGTTGCAGTGGTAAAGTGACCACATGTGACTCTAGTAGATACTATGCATCATAACTATTATACAGTTTTACATTTAACCCTTTAGGTGTCCCCTTTTTCCAAAACAGCTTCTGGCCCAAGCCCATGATATTAGTGCACAGTCGGATACATTTCTGCTTGTGCTCTGTGTATATAATATAATTTCCAAAACAGCCTCTTGTCCTACTGGGATCCACCCACACCACACCCATGATATTAATGCACATCAGCTATATTTCTGAGTGTGTTCTGTGTATATAATAAAGTTTTGTTCTATTGTTATCACTGTTTCTGTTTGTTTTCAACGTTTAAGGTTTTGGGATATCAACTTCCAAATAATTTTACAACAACCTACATGTAATACACGTAATAATCAGCATATATTGGATCAATGATACATTAATGGAACTGAGCCATGGAACAACATATATGTCACCATACACCCAGAACTAAAATACACAGGGGAACAGCACCATGAGGTCCCAGACCAGGTCATATGGTTGAGCAGAGTCCATCCTTTCACATACTGTTGCACATAACACCTAACATTTGCTTGCAGTGTTCCATCCTCATCAAATAATTACACATATTTACTGTCCAATATATTTTCATTAATATATATTTTTATGTTAGTTGTTAATTGTAGACTGTTGTGCAATGAATGCTAATGAACTTCCCTGCTTTTGTATTGTTTTAAAGTGGTTTACTGACTTTTTAAGGGTTGCTAGGGCACTCTTATGTCTTTAAAAAAGCCTTTGCAAGTCCTATTTGAAACCAATTTTGATACATCTTTAGCACTGGTAACACTTGCAGGCTTGAAACATCAAAGGAGGAGATCCCTACCAATTCTTCCCCATGTTTCTGCCTTTTCTATTCCATTTAGATTGTAAATAGTGAGTTTCCAAACTTGCAGGGTGCTTTGGAAAAAAGCACGTTCTATAAACATTCTAAGCTCAAAGCAGGGCCCTCTATCTTCTGAAGTTTGCTAATATTGTATTTTCCCTTGCTCTTATCCCCTGTACAGCTCTACGGAATACGTTGGCATGTTACAAATAAAATCAAAGATATGGGAAAAAATCTATTTACATATTTACAAAAAAAGTTAATTATACTACATGGTACACAGAGGTGCACATTGATAAAAAACAAGGTTAAAAACACTAAAAATGAAAAATCGCCCTTTAAAGTGTGTTGGAGTACTTGGAGTTGTGGTTTATTTTGTGATGTATATCAGTATCATAAATCCGAGAATAATGTCTCCTTTTTAAACCAGCTTTCCTTTTTATTTCATAAAGTTATAAGTGATAATATATACAGTCTCTCTAGTAGTCTATTTGAATTTAACTTTTGGACTTAATTCACTTAGAGGTAGTCTATTTATATACAATGAGGCTCTTATGACATAAAGCAAAGGCAGGGTCCAGTAAGGGGACAAATACTTAAAGATATTTATTGATTGTAAACGAGTAAATGTCACTGATGAAATAAGATGGGGACTTATGAATATTGAGAGAGAAAAGCTTTTTAGGCAATAATAAGTAAAAGGGGGTTCCTTTTCCTATATTGGAGACCTGTCCGTCTTCCTGATGGCACTATATATAGTGTGCCTACATAGGGAATATAGTTGGCTATATCTTATTCCAATTCGTATATATAAACCCCTTTCACAAAACCCATGCAGCACATGTATATTCCGATTGATTTTCAGCTTGCTTGTACTGTGTCTAAGCTAATCAGCCCCACATAAATCGTCCTGTCTGCCCTCAGCTCTGGTTTCACTGCCTAAGCTGTCTCAGCCTCTCCATGACAGGATGGGATATGTATTCCCTCTGTAGGAGGAAACAGGAAGAGTCAGACACTGATCTATAGTTCTCTGCATTAAGCTGCTGCTGGCTTGAAGGTTAGTAAAGAGTTAACATCCATATTTAAATGCAGTGTTTCTATTGGTACGTACCAGGTGCCGATGTGGGCAGCTCTGGGGTGTGGAAAACAAGTTTTATTTTTAAATAAAATAAATATATATGTATATAGAATAACTCAATGTGATGTGTTTTTCTGATATAAGCAGCTTGTGTTAGATTAGAAAAAGGTAGAAACAGGGAAACTTAAATATGTCTATAACAAATAAATCAACTCAATCAACAGTGTTAACTTTTGCTGTATTTCCGTATGAAAAACATTTTATCTTACATTACAATCAGTGTTATCATACCTCCTGAGGATTCTGCAAACTTGTATGTTTAATGATACAGTATATATAACATGCTGTTATATTATCATCTAGTAAATTGCATCTTATAAAATATTTCAAGTTTTTTTGTCATGAACTGTATTGGTAATATGACAATGCACCTGTGTTAGTCTTTAAGCTACTTCTGGACACAGGTGGTAGCCACGCTTTACTGCTAACAGTTATGGCATATTATTTATCTGTGCAGTGCATTATTAAGAGCTAGGAAGGACAGCCCAAGAAGAACTAAGTAAACAATATAACCACATTTTTAAAGTGTATGTAATGTAATACCTACGTATAGGAACAATTCTGTTCTTTACAAATTTCTAAAATGTGTATGCACCATCATATGATGAGAAAAAAAAAGTCTAGGTGGTGGTCCTGAAACAATTAGTAAGCTATTTATTTAGTCACTTGTAAATATTATTCTACTAAAGAAAGCACAGAAATTCAAGTTTGCATAACTAACACAACATCCTGCTATTATACATTAAATCTTTAGCTGACTCATTCTCATACCCTTTCCTTATTTCGTGCTTGCTTGAACCTCATCTGTAATGGCTCATTAGCCTTGCAAATGTTTAAGCCTACTTTAAATCTAATATCTCCTGATTGCACAGAAAGTCATTGCTGATCTGATTAAATATTGACTGATGCTGCTTTACTTTATGGCAAAAAGACATGTAGTTTTGACAGTCAATGTTTTCCAAAGAATTTCAACTTTCGCCTCTGGCAGATTTTATTAACAAAAATCTTCTCAGCTTGCATCTGGACATTAATGTAAAAAGCTTAATGAGAACAAGATTTCTTAAAAGTAAGATAAGTATTTAATGTTTATTTTAGGTCCCTATAATACTACTTGAGAGTTTAATATCAAACATTTTTTTTAAAAAGAAACAGTCACTATGTCAAATGTGCTAAAAGCTCTACAGTAATCAAAGTAATTAGTCCCTGAGCTCAGGACCCCCAAAAAATGAATACAGAATGGCTCTGTGTAAGCTTTTTCACATTTGGATAAACTTGTTGCATCAGCCAAAGGCAAGAGAACATTAATTGAACACAGGCCTTGGTTTATAAATCCAGCCCAGTGAATAGTTTGATGTGAGCCACTGCTGTTCATTATCACCTCTTTGCTATATTTTGAGCTGAAAATGTCAGTGTGAAATTAAAGATTTTCCACATTTTCATCAACATGGAACACCTAAAGTTTAGACACCTGCTTGGTTTAATATTGTGAAATGAAAGTCGTCATACATACATCTTGCAGTGTAAACTCTGTCCTACAACAGATTATTTTCTGTTGAAGCATAGGTGGAGTAAAATAGGTTGCCTCAAATGCAAAATGTTATATGTAGCTTTGAAATAGTAAAGATAAGTAGATCTCTAGTATAGATCAGAAAACATCGGTAGTATAAAGTGCTTTTCTATTTACGGGATAAAAAAAAATAGTTCAAGGAGTTTGGAAGTTTCCCTGTTTTTAAATTTTTCTAATCTAACATACTCTGCTTATATCAGATTTAGTTTCTTTAAAAAAACAATTGATTTTCACACCCCAGAGCTGCATCTGGTACCTACCAAAACAATCACTACATTTGGGTGCATGTTTTAACCCTATACTAACTTTAAAGCCAACAGCAGTACCATGGAGAAATCAACACAGCAATGTCTGAGCTACACATCCCATGATGCTTTGCTACAAACTGACTGATCAGTCAGTGAAACAATGTTATAGCTGATTGGCCAAAACAAATTATGAATTTTATGCTAATTTAGTTAAGGTTTTCAAGGGGCATTCCATCACAAAATCAAGTGGCAGAAAACGAAAAAAAAAATGGCAAATGTCTGGGTAAGTTTGTTAATGTTCATTTTGGGGCTTTTTCATGTAGAATGCTTTCATACACTACTGATACTCATTAATATCCAGATGCTTAAATATGCCTTTAATCTTTTTTAAGAAACCATTTTGGAAGCTATACTTTATTGCTCATTTTAGGCTGGAGTTCCTCCCTTTTTTACAAACTGCTTAGATTTGGATGGTTGAGTGTATTTGACTTTGTGCTGCACTATGTTGTGATTAGGCCACTTTTCTTCCAATACAAGCTGGTAACTATTCACAAAAAATCAGCTTTTTAGTGGATGAAAATGAAATTATTAAATTAAAAAGTTATTGATATTAACAGTTACTACTTAAACTAAAATGTTAGTAGTTGTTTATACTGATCTTTACAACTTAAACGTTATGAAAGCTGAACAAATACAGCAGTCCATTAATGTTAGCTTGCTAATCTGTATGCTTGGCCTTTCTGCGAGGGAATTTAATGTATATTCAGCACCTTACATAAGTATGAAAGCTTAGGCTGTTTCACATTATTTATTGGAATAAAAAGTGATTTCATTGGGCTTTTACCATTTGATTTGGACAACTAAATTTTAAGGTGCAGTTGTTTTGTGAAACAAAGGTTAATTGAACAAAATAAACAGATATTTACTGGTTGCATAAGAATTCCTCCTCCTGAGTCAATACTTGGTAGAACCATCTTTGACTGCATTTACAACGGTAGAGTCTTTTGGGGCTAAGTCTTTACTGGCTTTGCACATTTGCACATTAATGTATCTTGCAATTTTGCTCATTCTTCTTGAAAATAAAATCTTAGGATCTGTCAGGCTGGATGGAGGTCTGGTTTTTAAGCAATGCTATTTAGCTAGTGACTGTATTTTTAACATCATTGTCTTGATGGAAAGTGAATCTCCTCCACAGTCGCAGGTCTCTTGTAAACCAAGCTCTCAATCCTAAGCAATTTCCCAATCCCTACCGATGAAAAGCATCCACACAATTTGATGTTACCACCACCATGATGTTCTCAGGATAGAAAAGCAGTGTTGGATTTGCAACATATAGTCTTTTATATTAATATCAAAAAGTTCAAGCTTGAACTTGGTCTGATGTAATTTGCAAAAAGGTATGTGGTAAACACAGCAAATGTGAAAAAAAGTTAATTGGACCATCAGACCAGTAAACGTTTTTGCTGTGTTTACCACATACCTTTTTTGCAAACTCCTAATGGGATTTGCTTTTTTCAGCAATAGCTTTCATCTTGCCATTCTTCCATAAAAAGAAGTGATCTGATAAAAAGTTTCTTTCATCTCAGCTATGGATCTTTCCAGCTCCTTCAGTGCGGCTATTGGCCTCTTGATTGCTTTTCCAACAATTGCGTTACCCAGTCACTCATTTACTTTAGTTTTGATTGTACCATATTCTTTTTTTTTGTAATTGAGTTTTATTTTTAACCAAACCATGATTGGTGCATCTCTAAAAACTAACCCTGGACTTGTTTTGATAGCTCCTTGGTCTTTATTATACTGTTTGTTTAGATATGCTCTCTAGCAAGCTCTGGGCCTTCCAGAAACAGGTGTATTTATTCCGAGATCATGTGACACTTTAATTGCACACAGGTGGACTCCATTGAACTAAGTATGTGACTTTGGAACGTAATTGGTTGCAACAGAGCTTATTTTAATAGTTTCACAGCAAAGAAGGTGAATATGTTTGCAATCAAGACTTTTCAGTTTTTTATTTTAAATTAATTTTATTTTTTTCCCTCTTTGGCATTTTGGACTATTTTGGGTAGCTAAATGAAGTATAATACCAGTTAAATACATTGTTATTATTTGGTTGTAACATTACAAATTTTAAAATGTTCAAGGGGGTGAATACTTTTGAAGTTACTGAGCATGGACACGCAACACTTTACATGGTGTAGAGGTAGTTAAACTATCCTAACTATGAAATATTTTGTTTGTCAGCCTTTTTTCTTTTAAATCCCTTAATAATTATGAGACATAGTGGGGAGGCATTAATGGAACAATCTCCTACATTAATACATATGGAAAAACATGTCTTGGATGATTTTCTTCCAAATGTTAGTGGGCTGCAGAAAACCCAGTCCAAGTCAACAGAAGTCACACAGCATTTTGTGATATTTGTAACTGACCATAACACCAAATAGTGCAATAATTGGCTCTGTCTACATACCCATAAGTAGTTATGTTTAGTTCCATGTGGGATTGTGCAGTTTTGCTTCACATACTTTTCCTGTGAACTATAATGTTTCCTGGAACACTTAAAACTTTGAAAATATTTTTAGGAAACTGTTAAACAGAGATCATATAAAAGTGTCATGTATGTAATGGTCTTTGGTATAAAACAGTAAACACTGTACTAAATACTTTGCTAAAGCTTTAACATCTATTTGAACTTTGCTAAGAATTTGTGGATAATTGCAAAAAGTTAAGTTGCACTTTGGTTCACAAACAATGATAAGCAAATCAAAAGAATATAATATGCACATTCACGTCATTCCAAATACTTTGAATTATAATTTACATTTTCTGTTTTATGTCATTTTTTTACAGGGATTTTTTTTTTAAGGTGAGTATGAAGTAAAGAACTACTATAACACAATCCTGAGTCATTTAAAGGCCGACTTCTTGTCTATCATTTATCATCATTACAGCTTGTCTGTCAAGAACATATGATTTCCTGAAATTCCATGAGGAGCAGCCTCATGTTTAAATGCAGGATTTTTTAATAGGAAAGTTCAGGACAATGTAAGTTATAAAAACAGAAGGGATAAACAAGAGCTTTTAAATTGAATGCCTGGCTGTCATCATCTTCATTACAACAAGAGCTATTTGGTGTTCCAGTTCAGAGAAAGTGAACAGTACTGGTTTTTGTCTGTCACAGTGATTAATCTGGTTGTTTGGTAAAATTTACATAATGAATAGATAATTTCGGTAGATACACTTAATGTGCCAGACTTTCATTCTGAATGGAAACTTTCTGTGGGATACTATACCGTCAATGAAAACCTGTGCTAAAGTCTGTGCTGAGGCTATAAAAATTATGTTTTGTTTGGTTAAAAACAATAACCAATTAAACATAAAAATACACAAATCTTTAACCTGGTTTTGGATTATATATGTTGTGTGTGGACTGAAAAGAAAAGGGAGTTTGGTTCCGAAAAATATGTTTTTTTTTAATCAACAATGAAACCCTATTATCATTGTAGATTTATTTAATACAGATTCTTACAGTTATGTAGTTATTTGATTCTGTTAATATAGTAAATTTAGTCTGGATTATACAGTATGTATTTATTCAAAGAATTCCAATGTATTTTACATTTTTTAGAAACACAGGTCTCCATTACATGTCTACACGTAGCAGTGAAATAAGGGGCTATCGCATGAGAAGGGGGAATCCCAGAAAATCCCCCAGCTCATAGGCAAGGTAAATGCCATGGATCCTATGGATAATGGGGGTAGTGGTATAAACCCCTTAAATTTGAGTCAGATAGGAGGAATCAAGCCTCACATCTGACAAAATTAAGGTGTCAGGTTGATAATAGCGTCAGATTTGAAAATCCATGTAGGGTTTCTGAGACATTTTTTGTGCCTCTACAGGTGGGTAAAAGTACAAGTAAGATTTAAAAAAATTGTCAGCCCTTATAAGGACTTCCGAGTAACTCTAGATTTCACTACAGGAACAATGTCGATGGGACATGTACTTATGGATTACTATTTTACCATACCAGAATTCAGATGGCATTTCTCATAGTTTTTTATGGTGTGTGATGTGATTGCTGGCTGCTGATTTACAAGTAAAGTTTACCAATCATTTGTTCAATGCAAGCCATGGAATGGAGTCCATAGATTTTAAAGCGATCAGAGCTATCTAAGTTACCCATTCTGTCTATCTAAAAAAATATTAATCCTCAGGACAGACTTAATCATAATCCGGCTATGTTTGAAAACTGCAATGGTGATCATCTGTCCACTATTGTAAATTCTAATAAGGAGTCATGGTAGCTACAATAGCTACTACCATCCTTCCAATGCAAGCAAGAGGGGCATGTGAACTTTCACATGAAAGAGGGAGAAGTATTATTTCAAATAACTGGTCCCATGCCAGTAAGGTTATCGCTATGGAGCTGACAGACACCTGGTTGATCCTCCAGCACCAAGCAGAAACCAAATATATAATCTAGTTTCCCTCAGTCCAATAAAGAGAAGTATGAAATGCCCACTTTGAAAGACGGGAGGGAAAAGGGATTCATATCCCTAAATGTATTAGACGTTTGTCATGGCATCATCAATCATCATATTATTTGAACATTTGACGCTAAAGAAAGACCCATCTTTTCCTCTCTCCTTTACAAAATGGCTAGTGTCTCCCGATTTTCAAATAAGAGCTTTCCTAGTCCTGTAGCAGTCAAGTGAGCACTATAGTAATGCTAATCACCTGGAAGCTACCTTTAGACAATTGAGATTACTGGAGAGATGATAAATATTCTGCAAAAAAAAATGGATTTAGTAAGGGAATATACTAGTTTGGTAATTTAGTAAATAGGATTTATATGATAATCTGTACATGAGTGGAATTATATATTAGAACCATAAAAAAAAGTTGTAATTTAGGTTTGGTTCTGATTTTCATTTTTGTTTCTTTATTGAAAGTTTCCTAAGTATTGTTAATTTGGATAAACTGACAGATTGGTTAAATTAGATTAGTTACGTCATACCTTACAAAATCAGTTTACCTTTCAAAATTGTATAGTGTTACATAGTCATGGAGAGCCTTTTAATTGTGTGTTCTTATCTGATCATATTTAATGGAACTATAGACACAATTATATGCAGTCAAGACTCACTGTTCCTTTGTTTTCAGGAGACAACAATAGCATTGTGTCTCAGATTAAAGTACTTTACAGTGGATATAAAAAGTCTACACACCCCTGTTAAAATGTCAGGTTTCTGTGCTGTAAAATAAATAGACAAAGATAAATCATTTCAGAACTTTTTCCACCTTTAATGTGACCTATAAACTGTACAACTCAATTGAAAAACAAACTGAAATCTTTTAGGTGGAGGGAAGAAAAATAAAAAATAAAAATAATTCAGAATTAAGCAATCACATTCCAAATCGTGTTAAATAGGAGTCAGCATACACCTGCCATCATTTAAAGTGCCTCTGATTAACCCCAAATAAAGTTCAGCTGCTCTAGTTGGTCTTTCCTGAAATTTTCTTAGTTGCATCCCACAGCAAAAGCCATGGTCCACAGAGAGCTTCCAAAGCATCAGAGGATCTCATTGTTAAAAGGTATCAGTCAGGAGAAGGGTACAAAACAATTTCCAAGGCATTAGATATACCATGGAACACAGTGAAGACAGTCATCATCAAGTGGAGAAAATATGGCACAACAGTGACATTACCAAGATCTAGAGATCCCTCCAAAATGTATGAAAAGACAAGAAGAAAACTGGTCTGGGAGGCTACCAAGAGGCCTACAGCAACATTAAAGGAGCTGCAGGAATATCTGGCAAGTACTGGCTGTGTGGTACATGTGACAACAATCTCCTGTATTCTTCATATGTCTGGGCTATGGGGTAGAGTGGCAAGACAAAAGCCTTTTCTTACGAAGAAAACATCTAAGTCAGGCTACATTTTGCAAAAACACATCTGAAGTCTCCCAAAAGCATGTGGGAAAAGGTGTTATGGTCTGATGAAACCAAGGTTGAACTTTTTGGCCATAATTCCAAAAGATATGTTTGGCGCAAAAACAACACTGCATATCACCAAAAGAACACCATACCCACAGTGAAGCATGGTGGTGGCAGCATCATGCTTTGGGGCTGTTTTTCTTCAGCTGGAACTGGGACCTTAGTTGAGATAGAGATAATTATGAACAGTTCCAAATACCAGTCAATATTGGCACAAAACCTTCAGACTTCTGCTAAAAAGCTGAACATGAAGAGGAACTTCATCTTTCAGCATGACAATGACCCAAAGCATTCATCCAAATCAGCAAAGGAATGGCTTCACCAGAAGAAGATTAAAGTTTTGGAATGGCCCAGCCAGAGCCCAGACCTGAATCCAATTGAAAATCTGTGGGGTGATTTGAAGAGGGCTGTGCACAGGAGATGCCCTCGCAATCTGACAGATTTGGAGTGTTTTTGCAAAGAAGAGTGGGCAAATCTTGCCAAGTCAAAATGTGCCATGCTGATAGACTCATACCCAAAAAGACTGAGTGCTGTAATAAAATCAAAAGGTGCTTCAACAAAGTATTAGTTTAAGGGTGTGCATACTTATGCAACCATATTATTTTATTTTTATATTTTTTCTTCCCTCAACCTAAATATTTTCAGTTTCTTTTTTAATTGAGTTGTACCATTTATAGGTCACATTAAGGGTGGAAAAAGTTCTGAAATGATTTATCTTTGTCTCATTTTTGTACAGCACAGAAACCTGACATTTTAACAGGGGTGTGTAGACTTTTTATATCCACTGTATCTGTACTATAAATCAGTTATTTTTCATATAAAAATTTGATACTTAAACGTAAGATAGATTTTTTTAGGCTGCAGTGACGCTTTAAATACACATAAAACTATAGTTTTTAACCTTAAATTCTTAGCTTTATTGAAAATTGCACATTTTTTAAAAACTAATCTGACCTTTTTATTGATTTTCGACATGTTTTACAGAAGTCAATCCTCAAGCCAATTTTATGAATAATGTATCTTTTGGCTAGTGACATAAATTATATACATTTAAACTCAAAATACACAATACATCAACTATGCGTTCTGCATTCTGCTAAATCCAATCTCAATCAATACATATGTTACATATACACATACATATTAATACATATATTTCCTGGTTTCATAAATATCATTATACGGCAATTTACATGATAGACTTATTCAAAACTGAAAGGGTCATGTACTGAAAATACATGGTAATTAGTTTCTAAGCTCTTAGACATACATAGCTCAGTCTTGGTTACATACAGTATGTTAGCATTAATTGAATATTTTGCATAATGCAGCATGTTAATAATGTTTGAGGTTTAAATAGGGTAATTTTTTTTGCCAAATCATGTGCAGTATAAAATATTTATTTATTTATTGAAAATTTAGATAAACATACTTTTGTGTAATGCTTTTTGTAAAATCTCTAATGGGAACTACTAAGTTCATATAACAAGATTTCTTTGCCACTCAAGAATTTTTTTTTTCTCATAGAGTTCACAAGGAAATGTGTTATGAACTAACAATAGCTAATAACCCTTTACATATGTCACTAATGTTTAGATTATTCTTCCTTATTATGGCATGTTTTATTCCTTTGTTAATGTATCAAGTATGCAACTTCTTCACTCTCTATTCAAGTCAATGGAGTTGTTCATTACAGTCAGATGTTGTAATGCAGAAAAAAGAATAGTAAGTTTTGCTCCATTTTGTTAATACTAAAACAAAATAGACTTATTTGAGGTTGATTATAGAAGCAAGCTGCCAAAGAAAAAAAAACATATTTGAGCTTCTTGTTTTGTCATGTCTGGCTTTATGTCCTGCTTTATGGTCATGCTCATCCACTTGGTTTTATGGCAGAGATACTGGAGTGGGTTTCCAGTTCCTGCTCCAGTGGGCCACAGCATACAGCTCCTGGTGTTCCTAGGTGGTCTCCAATCCAAGTACTAACTATGCCCAGCCCTTCAGGGTGGTGTGACCTCTTGGTTCCCTGACTAGAATCAAGGCCAGCTTTCGGTTGTTAAAGCAGTGAACCCTAACCACTGGACCACAGGGAACCCTTTATTTGAGCTTAACGAACGTAAGTATTATTGCAGTATCATATACTTAAACCCGGTATGTGCTAAAGACGCGGCGCGCATGTGACGTCACATGCGCGCCTGGTCAAGGAGCGGAGGCCGGAGCACAAGCAGGTAAGTGAGGGGAGAGGGGGGGAGGTATTTAGGGGGGTTTAGGTGGAGGAGGGGGGTTGAGGGGGGTTTAGGTTGAGGAGGGGGGTTGCGGAGGGGGTTGGGGTTGAGGGGGATTGAGGGGGGAGGTTGAGGGGGGTTGAGGAGGTGGGTTGGGGTTGACGGGGGTTGAGGTTGAGGAGGGGGTTTGAGAGGGGTTGAGGCTGAGGAGGGAGGTTGAGGATGGGGGGTTGAGGATGAGGATGCGGTGGTTGAGGAGGGGGTTGATGATGGGGGGGTTGAGGAGGGAGGTTGAGGAGGGGGTTGAGGAGGGGGGTTGAGGAGGGAGGTTGAGGATGAGGAGGGAGGATGAGGAGGGAGGTTGAGGATGAGGAGGGAGGTTGAGGATGAGGAGGAGGGGTTGAGGACGGGGGTTAAGGATGGTGGGTTGAGGAGAGAGGATGAGGATGGGGGGTTGAAGAGGGGGTTGAGGATGAGGATGGGGGGTTGAGGAGGGAGGATGAGGATGGGGGGCTTAAGGAGGGGGTTGAGAATGGGGGGTTGAGGAGGGAGGTTGAGGAAGGGGTTGAGGATGGGGGGGTTGAGGAGGGAGGTTGAGGATGAGGAGGGAGGTTGAGGATGAGGAGGAGAGGTTGAGGCGCGGGGTTGAGTATGAGGAGGGGGGTTGAGGATGGGGGGTTAAGGATGGGGGGTTGAGGAGAGAGGATGGGGGGTTGAGGAGAGACAATGAGGAGGGAGGTTGAGGAGGGGGTTGAGGATGAGGAGTGAGGTTGAGGAGGGGGTTGAGGTTGAGGAGGGAGGTTGAGGATGAGGAGGGAGGTTGAGGAGGGAGGTTGAGGAGGGAGGTTGAGGATGAGGAGGGAGGTTCAGGATGAGGAGGGAGGTTGAGGAGTGGGGTTGAGGATGGTGATAAGGGAGGGGGAAGAGACACAGGGAAGGGAGAGGTTGGAAGAGACACAGGGAAGGGAGAGGGGAGAAGAGACACGGAGAGAGAGTGGGACACAGAGGGCACAAGAGGGACACAGGGGGCAGCACATTTCCCACCCTCAGCTTATACTCGAGTCACTCATTTTACCCAGTATTTTGTGGTAAAATGGGTGCCTCTGCTTATACTCGGGTCGGCTTGTACTCGAGTATATACGGTATGTTAAAATTAATTTTAATATACGAAAAATGCATTTAGTGTTAAACTTTACCTAAAATGGAACTGCTGCTGGTTTTCTGCTGCACTTGCCCCTGGAACATTTGTCCTAGTGTCCAGGAGTACTTAGCATAATGGAATTCTATTAACCCTGGTACAGCTTTTTCATGTTAGAGATATCCTGATATGAACACAACAAAAAGCCTTCATTTATAGCACTCAATCCCCACTTCGTGGTCGTTTCCAAGTTGACTGACCCAAACATTGCAGCAAGGCTTGCTAAAGTCGTGGTTTCCAGAAATCCTTCCTGTGCTTCAGATCTAATAGAGAGAATCAAGTGAATCAGTGATATCAGTGGCAGTCAACGGCTTTGAGTCTCACTATTTTACTATGTAATATCATCTGACACTACCCTAACCTAAACCCTAACCCCTAAATCTAACACTCACACTAACACTGCTGTCAGGAAGATTACAGGAAAGATCCAACTTTTTATAGCGCACAAAATTACCTAAGGAAAAATAGCAGTACTCGAAGCGTATATGCAGATTCCACTCACTGATGTATTTCAAGCTGTGAGGGTCTGAATTATAGATGAATATATACAAAAGAGACAGAAAAGCACAAATTGGTAACTGGTATTTACAGGACTGTCTAATATCTAACAGGAGGATACTTTGACTCAGATACCTGATATTATGTAAAAATGCATTACAGAGAGTTTAGGTTAGGAAAACACACATATTACAAATCAGATATTATCCTCCAATAACCAGTGCAATGTCACTGAAGGGTTAACATTTTGGCCAAGGGTGGGAGTTACTACCAGAGGAATCATTAGCCCCTCTCTCCCTTCTCACTTTGAAAAATGTTGCCAAGTTAAGAACGAGTGTTATTTAATAGATATATAAGAGGTGGCGATGCTGTCTCCCTTCTAGGACCTGCCAGTCTCAGATTACCAGGCTGTCTCCCTCCCAGGACCTGCCGGTCTCAGATTAGGAGTATAAATGTTAGTACTGATTATTATAGATTACACACCTTATTACTCCATATGTGTTGGGGTTTGGATCCCTTGTACTTTCAGCAATCAGATTCCCTTATTGGTGCCATATAGATGCAGTGGACTACCCCATAGCCTTATTTTGTGACTGATAGGATAATAACAAGTGTTTTTATATCTGTGTGCTATTTTATTAAACTATGATGGGACATAGCAACCCATTATTAAGAATGTTTGCACATAAGTGCTATTTTTAATATAAGAAAAGCTTTAGTTTTAACCCTTGCATGATATTACACTGTTTATTGGAGTTTAATATCTGATAAGTACTATGCAAAGGCGCTCATTGCAGACAAGTCATGCGGGCCTCACAATGAGGGCTACGGTGCTCAAGCAAGCCCATCATTTTTCACATGGTGTGACCGACAATTCGTAACTGCTTCAACTATATATATGATTGTTATTTTTATGTCATGTATTAATATATTGCATAGTAACTAGGGCTCATTAGTTTACAGATATAGAAATGTGACACAAATGGGATGTATGTCCTATAACCCCAACCATTGAAAACACACTGGCACAGTAAAAGAGGTACAGTATAAAAAATCTGTATTTCATACACAGAGCACAATCAGAAATGGACAAGACTGTGCATTAATATCATGGGTGTGGTGTGGGCTGATCCTGGGTGAGCAAGAGGCTTGTGGTAAAGGTGGATACCTAAAGGCGGTCATGTCATAGTCTAGAGTAAGCATGATGCATATCACCTGGGATCACTACACCACTGCAACCAGAATCTGATGAAAAAGGATCATCGGAAATTAAACTCTCTTTCTCTATGGGTCGCAACTTTTTGTTCAGATCTCAACACCAGCAGACAGACCAATGACAGCATCATTTCTTAAGAGACAGGCACCATCAGACCCCTTTTCTTAGGATCTAAGAATCACACATCATGTACCTTTGATTAGTACAAGCTACAAGCAGAGTCAGACACCACCTTTGTTTAGTGTGTCCAAAATCAGACTGGCATTTCTTTATTTTTCAAAACACATTTTCAAATGACACAAAACACCAAATACTTCCTCCCAGTTCTAGCCCATCTTCCTAGGAAAATAGATTGCTATCCCCCCTCACCCACATGATTTCCAGATGTATAGAGAGGTCTGGCTTTCTATTCATAACACATTTTATCTCCCATAAAACTAGCTCCCCCCTTCATGACTAAAGCCAGAGCCTTCACACGTGTCCAATCGCAGGGCCATACAAATTCTTTCAAATCTTTAACCCTTTGTCACATAAGTGACTGCATTAACTTCATTATTTAAGCATAGCCCACTATCCTATTTCTAACACAGATACAGTATTCCAATGTTAGTCAATGACAGCACCACATGCACCCACCACATCCATGTTACAACTACATGTATGCACCACACCCATGATACAACTACCAAGCAAGTCGCCAGCACCCTCCAACCACACATATAATAACCGATTAACCCCAAACAGTTCAGTGGGCCCTCTGTCCATAACTGTCACTGACCTGTTCCTTGTAGTTTACCAAAAAGTTATTGTAACTCCTTCCAATTCATTCAACTGGTTTTCAAAAGTTCATCATTCATAATTTCCCTTATTTCAATAACTTTCAGATCCCCACAAGTGTGCCAATAATACTTTTCATACTGGACAATGGTGAACAGAAGTCTATTTTCATATGATTCCTTCATATGAACAACATGGAAGAGCAGAACAGATGGGTATTTATTTACTGTGGAACAGCAAGGCTGTTCTGAAGAGACAGTGAACAAGCACCATTCATAAGGATTGTGCTGGAGTCTAAATGCCTCCATTAAAGAATCAACAGGATTACAGTATATACGATTACTCCCTTTAGAAAATAGATGTTTCATTTCATCTTTGCTCTTATAAAAATAACATATTTTGGTACCCTGTTTCAGAAGATTTCATCATTGCAGTAGTGTAGCTAACTGGCTTAATTTTGAGTATGTAGTTGTTGCATTGCCCTGCTAGGCCTTATCACCAAAATTGTCTTCATCCAAGCTCCAGATTTTTGGTGGTTCTTGTATTGGGAGCTCTGGACTGTGGGGTACAGGTATCATAGCTGATAGCAAAGATGCATAACACACATTGTATTTAGACTTAGACGTAATACCTCAAATGTTTGTAAAACAGAAATATCATTTTGATGGTTCTCTAAAATACCATTGGAACTGCATATTCATGTAGTCTTTTAATTAGCCAGTCAGTAGCCTTACACATGTAGGCACCCAGTATACACAAGACACCCCCTTTGCAACCAACATAAAGCTCAGATGGTTTCCTAATAAGAGTGGTCCATTTTCACTTTGAGATTAAAAAGTTAATTTACTGCTTATATAACAGGAACTATTTGGATGATTGGCAAAGTTTCCAGGCATACTAGCTATTTTACTATAAAGAAATCGGACACTCAACTGATAGAAGAGTACAAGTGCATGAGCCTATCTAACTTAATAACAATATTATGTGCAACAAAATCATTGTTAATTAGTAAATGATGATGGAGTCATATATCTTAATTTATCTTTTGCATATACAACATTTTCAATATAGCTACACTAAACAGCTATCACTAATATATCACACGTTTTTTTACTAATAAAGCTAATAATACTAATTACATTTTAAAGAAAGTGGGTTTAGAAAAAAATAAAGAATCCTGAATAAACTGCATTCAGCCAAAGGCTCTTAGGAAGCCTAGTTCAGTAATAGACGGATGCATTTTCATTCTTTAAGGCCTTCATATCCTCAGGTTCAAAATAAAATGTTTTGTGAAAAACAGATGTTATGTCATTATTTAAAACACATGGAATTATAGTCCTGTAAGCCTGGCATTAATAGTGCCATTACCAAAGGGTAATATTCAGCACAATGTTTAAGATTATAAGTGGGAGTCAGCATGATTTTATAAGCTTTAGATCATGTCAAATGTCAAACTAATCTAATTTGCTTATATGAGGATGTAAGTAGCAGCAGACAAAACACTGTTGTGGATGTGGTCTATTATGACTTTTCATAGGCCTTTGATATATTATCATACTGTAGACTATCAGTGAGTAGGAAATTAGTGGAATATGTACAGGAAAAAGACTTATTTCAATTTGGGTCAGTGACAATGTGGAGTACCCAAGTCATTAGTATTGTGCCTAATTATATTTAATCTATCATGCATTGCTAGAGTATTAAATGTAAGGTAAGCAAATATCTTTATGCTGTCATTGGCTATATGAAAGTCCAATCAATACCGGAAATATACACAATTGTAGTAATGCAAAATATTTGGAAATTATCTGTTCTCTGTAAAGTTTATATTCTAATATCACCATACATAAGATCCCCCCCCCTCTTATTTGTTAGTGGTGATGCATTCCATTATGGCCAGACGTTTTTTTAGGCAGAGCAGGCATTTACATAGGGGCTCCTGCTTCCCTGGAGGGGTAGCCATATGTCAAAATATTCCTTGGATTTTTTTTGGCTTACACAATGCATGCAATGATGGGAATAGCATAGTTGAATTGTATTGCTCATCAAGATGCTTTGTCTCTTCTTTATGTAGTGCTAGTAAACTGCCCATCAAAAATGACAGTATAATTTTATTTTTTCTTCCCCTCCCCCTTCTCTCCCCTGTGTCTCCCCTCCCTTCCCTGTGTCTCTTCCTACCCTTTGCTCCACTGTGTCTCTCCCCCCTTCCGTCCCCCATGTCTCTCCCGCCTTTCCCTCCCTGTGTCTCTTTCTCCCTCTCCCCTGTGTCTCTTTCTCCCTCTCTCTTCCCATGCCTCTTTCTCCCTCTCCCCTTTGTCTCTTCCCCCATCCCTCCCCTGTGTCTCTTTCTCCCTCTCCCCTGTGTCTCTTCCCCTGTCCCTCCCCTGTGTCTCTTCCCCACCATCCCCTGTGTCTCTTCCCCTCCCCTGTGTCTCTCCCCCCTCTCCCTTCCCCTGTGTCTCTCCCTCTCTCCCCTCCCATGTGTCTCTTCTCCCCTCTCCCCTCCCCATGTCTCTCCCCCCTCTCCCCTGTGTCTCTTCCCCCTACCTCTCCCCTCCTCTGTGTCTCTTCCCCATCTCCCCTCCCCTGTGTCTCTCCCCCTTCCCTCCCCTGTGTTTCTCCTGCCTTCCCTCCCCCGTGTCTCTTTCTCCCTCTCTCCTCCCCTGTGTCTCTTTCTCCCTCTCCCCTGTGTATGTTCCTCCCATTCCTCCCATGTGTTTCTTCCCCTCTCCCCTGTGTCTCTTCCTCCTCTCCCCTGTGCCTCCCCCCTCTCCCCTGTGTCTTTTCCCCCTCTCCCCTACCCCGTGTCTCTCCCCCCTCCCCTGTGGCTCTCCCACCTGTCCCCTCCCCTGTGTCTCTTCCCCCCTCTCCCCTCCCCCATGACTCTCCCTCTCGCCCCTGTGTCTCTTCCACCTACCTCTCACCTCCCCTGTGTCTCTTTCCCCCTCCCCCTCCCCTGTGTCTTTCCCCCGTCACCTCCCCCATGACTTCACCCCTCAACCCCCATGTCTTTCCCCCCTCTCCCATGTGTCTTTCCCCCCCATCCCCTGTGTCTTTTCCCCCTCTCCCCTCCCCTGTGTCCCCCTGTGTCTTCCTCCCCCCTTCCCTGTGTCTTCCTCCCCCCGACTGTGTCTTCCTCCCCCTCTCCCCTGTGTCTTTCTCTTCACTGTGTCTTCCTCCCCTCTCCCCTGTGTCTTCCTCTCCCTCTCCGTCTCCCCTGTGTCTTCCTCTCCCTCTCCTCTGTGTCTTCCTCTACCCTTTGTCTTCCCCCCACCCCTCTGCAGCTTGCAACACTCGCTGGGTGCTGTTCATGCTCATGCACTTTGTGCCCCTGCTCTCAGCGTCCCTACAGACTTCGGAAGTACTGGTAGGTGTGTACGCTCTCATGGAGAGTTACATACTTACCAGAATTATTACAGATGATGCTGAAGTTGGGGTCTTGTTGTAAGAGGGGAAGGTCACACAAATTACATTTTCCATGTTGTATAGTGTCAGATAGGGGCAGCTGACCCAGAAAGCTGGTTAGAGGATTGTCTTCAGATAACCATTGGTAAGAAATGTATTGTCCCATAACCTCAATCTCAGTCAGGCATAATACTGAAAAGATCAAATACCTATATTGGCAGATAAAGCGTTTAATTTTAAACTAATTAAATAATCTATAATTAAAGTGTCTCTTTCCCAGTTTCGACAGCAAAAAAGCATTTATGCTTCATATAAAAAATATAATAATTTAAATTCATACCAAACAGAATTTAATGAAATGAAATAAAAAATTCTAAGTTGAAATGGCTAAAAATGGTGCTAAAAGTTATTTTTTTTTACATTAGCTAGAAGATCTCAGCAGCAATTAATTAAGAATAACATTCCATGGTAATAGTGACAGAGACTTTTGATTGTTAAGTCCTTATCACTTATATAGATGACACTATATTAAAAAATCTATTTTATAACATTTAAAGGCACCTTCAATTCAATTTTGAATTACAACCAATGGTAAATTTGTTTAATTCTATGTGTACTTTTCTTATTTGCAATAAATTAGACTCTCCCTAACTATAAATGGTGGCATTTATTATATCAACTAGCGAATTGCCCGTCAAAAAATGACGGCAATGAAATTGTAAGGTAGCTAATGCTGTTTAGTGTGTAATAATGAAATATATAATACATTAATAAATGAATATACTTTACCTATTTTAAAGCATTGTGTGGAAGAGCTGTGAATGTGTTTTGATGTTGCTGCAGCATTAGTGGTGTGGATCTGCTGTGTAAGCGTGCTGAATGTGTGCAGTGTAACACTGTGCGTGCGCGAGACCAAACCGTTAGCGTAGTCGTGTACTTCCGCATTGGCGAGAAATGGCGAGTAATGTGTGTTATACGTTTGTATCGGAATATCCGTAGGTGTTTTGTGGTGTTTTGCGAGTTTCTTGTGGTGTTTTGCGAGTTTAGAGTGCTGTAGCCTCGTTTTCGTTTTGTTCGGCGGCCATTTTTTCTCTCGCTTCGTTTTTTTTTTAGTCTCTAAACTGTTTTATTTGAAGTAAAATCGAGGTGTAAGTTGTATTTTTGAGGTGCTGGGTGCTCCCTCTTGGTGTAGGTAAGTTTTTTATGTATGTGGTGTGTGTATGTATTGTGTTTGACATTTTGTAATGTTCGCGAGTTGCGTCCGAGTGTTGCGAGTCCGTAATGTGTGTGAACGTGTGTCGTATGTTGTTTGCGAGTGTCGTAATGTGTGTGTCGTACTGTTTGGGTTGCGACGTGAAGTTTGCGAGGGTCGCAGTTGCTGGCAAGGAGCGCCTTCGGCGCTCCATGCCAGCAACTGCGGCCCTCGCTTTGCGAGGTCCTCAGGTGCTGGCATGGAGCGCCTACGGCGCTCCATGCCAGCAACTGAGGCCCTCGCTTCGCGAGGGTCCTCAGTTGCTGGCATGGAGCGCCTTCGGCGCTCCATGCCAGCAACTGAGACCCTCGGGCAGTGCCCTCGCTTCGCGAGGGCCTCGGCTCGCTGCGAGGGCCGCGACTCGCGTAGCGAGCCCGCAGCGTTAGCAACAACTCGTACGCTCACAACTATATATGTGATTATAAATGCTACTTTGCTGTAGAATAGTATCTATTTATGAGCACAGACAAATTATGTAGAAGACCATAAATATGTGATGCCAAAATAAGAGTTAGTGACTGCATAATAAATTATTATTTTAGCAATAATAGGCACTGTAGTGCATTTACAAGTAAAGCTCAATCATAAATATGTGATGCCAAAATAAGAGTTAGTGACTGCATAATAAATTATTATTTTAGCAATAATAGGCACTGTAGTGCATTTACAAGTAAAGCTCAATCATTTGTTTATTAGGCAGTATGTGTTTAAAAAAAAAAAAAAAAAATCAATATTTTTTTCTTACTTTTGAATGTGTCATTTTTTTCCTCAAGCAGAGCTGTTTATCTCCACATGCCTGTGTCTATTTGTCAGCCTGGCCAACTCTGCCTTGAAGTTGGCCTAACAAAACTTCTTACCAGTCTAAGTTAGGGTTCTGACTGACCATGCTCACTGCAGGGAGGTGGAGCTACGATGGCTCATGGTCTTTCATTGCAAGTAGGTTACAATATAGCTATTATCTCTGTGCAGGCAATGAGGTTGGGTATATGTTGTCACAGCACAGGACCAATGTTCATAGCCCTGAATGCTTTAAAGCTCCATGATGGTTCAGCCCCTAGGAAATGCTGGCCACACCCCTTGACAATGCACAGGGAGGTGGAGAAATACAGCTCTGCTTGAGAGGAAAACAAACAATTTACAAAGGATGAAATAGTATTAGCTTTTATCTATTTTAAACTGCATAACATTTTTGGTAAGCTATGCCCAACAAAAAATATATAGGTTTTACTTTTAAATGCATTAATGCTGTATATTTTAATTACAACCATTTTTTATGATAAGTTTTCATTTCTTCAATAACTGGGACCTCTTCTGTGTCACTTTAACAGGAATTTTATCAGGACTAAGTGCATAGCTGTTTCTTCAATACAAATAAAACATGCAGACATAAATGTGCTACCAATATTTATAATTAATTAAAGACAATAAATTAAAATAGATATTAATAAAGATAGGCATTAAAATCTATTGACAGTTTTACTTGCCATGCTTTTATCGTTTGATTTTTTATCCTATTTCTCCACTATGTATTTTAGTTCATGCTCTTATACTATAAACAATGTTTTAAAGAGCAGGCAGCTAACAAGGGTTGGGAAATCGTATAGTTTCATGGATCTCTTCAGTAATGTACAGATTTTGAAATAAAGAGTTACAGAAAATAATATAATTTTAACAAGGTAATCTGACTTTATGAACAGAAATCCTGAAAAACATTTGACAATCAATTTTTTTTCAAAGTTATAGAAGTCACAATGGGTATAAAAATACAGTAGCTGTAAATCATGATGTACCATAAACAAGAAATGTAGAAAACAAGTTGTTTTGCTTGTATTCCCATCTTAAGCTCACTTATTCCCCTGTGACATAGATGTGTAAAGTCTGGGGTATGAGTAAAGCAGTGTAAGCAACCATTGGATCAGTGGCGGAGCTTATGAATGGAGCAAGCCCCCGAGCAAGCACTTGCAGTGGTGAAACAAAATTATGTTTAGGAGACTGAAGTTTGTATATTAGAAGAGAGAAGGCAGAGGTGAAGTCAGAGGGGGTAAAGAGAGAATAGAAGGGAGAAGAGAGAGGAGAATAGACAACGAGAGAGGAAAATAGCGACAGAGAAACTCAAGAAAGTAAAGAAGAGAAGAACATGGAATAATGTACAAAGAGAAAAAAATAAAGGCAGAGAAGAAATCGCCAAGGAGAGTGGAGAAAGAAAGTATAGAGGGAGTGTACAGGGAGAGAAGTAGAAAGTGAGAAAAAGGAAAGAGAAAAATGGAACTCAGGAGAAAGAGAGAGAAGGTAAGAATGGAAGAGCCACAAGAGAACACAGATTGCAGGATTAGGAACAAAATAGGAACATGGACAAAGGGGAAAACAGTCAAGAGAAGAAAAAAGATAAGATAAGTGAGAGAATAAAATAGAAAGACAAGACAAGAAAATAAAATAGTGAATGAAAAAAGAGCAGAGAAAAGAGAGAAAGAGAAATATGAAAGTGAGAAAATAGAAGAAAAGAGGGGGGAGAAAAAAAGTGGAGACACAGTTATAAAGAGAAAATGTGGAGAATGATAGATAAAAGAAGAGGGAGAGATATGAGGAGAGAGAGAGTTGAAGAGAGGGAAGAGGGGAGATAAATACAAAAGGGAGAAAGAGAAAAAGGATAATGGGGATGGAGAGGGGTAGAGGGGATAGGCAAGAAAAGAGGGAGAGGAGCAGGAAAAATAGAAGTTGGTCAAGAGGAGGGATATATATAGAGAAAAGAAGTGAAAGACAGAAAAAGATGAGAATGAGAAATAGAGATTCATAGATAGGGGCTGTAGAAATGAGGGGGATAGAGAGAATGTGTGAGAGAGGGACTGGGAGAAAGGAGAGGAAGAGAAAGCAGGGGGAGAATAAAGGTGAAGAAAATGGTTAGTTGGAATAAATAGGGAAAAAGGAAAGGGGTGAGAGCAAAGATGGGGAGAGAGAGAGGATGAGGGAGAGGCTGAAGTGAGCAAAGAGAGAAAGGGGGTGGAGAACGATAAGAAGAAAGAAGTGGGAGGATGGGAGAGACCGATGGTAGGAGGAAAAGATAAGAGGTAGATGTGCGGGATTAGGTTAAAGAGGGATTTTGAGGGAATGAGTTATGAAGGAAAAGAAAGGAGTTTGAGAGATAGGAGGGAGATAAAGATGAGAGACAGGAAGATGAGATAAAGAGAATGGAGAGAAAGCCATGAAAATTGAGGGAAATGGGAAAAAAGAAGAGGGAGGGAGAGAGAGAAAAAAATGGAGAAAGATATTTCAAGTTAATAGGATCTTCTATAGCTACCATTATGCTGAATATAACCCCTTGCAGTGCTTCAGGATTTTTCTTCCAGCTTGTGTTAGTTCATATTATTAGAATAGAGACTTTAATAATTTATAGTGAAGTTGTATAGCAGGTTCATTATCAACTCAAATAATAACAGGTACTTTGTGAATTAGTATTTTACACACAGCATGCTTCAAATTATATTTATACATTTTTTTAAGTATTTCCATTTTACTATAAATATCTTTCAGATTTCTCATTTTTTTATTATTTATTAATAATTTGATATTCATATCTATAAATGAGTTTAGCTACTGAAAAATATTGATATTCTAAATATTAAACAATTTCTTCTCTCTACCATCTACTCTTTCCCTTGTAATTGTTATATTTTCTTCTTTATCCAACATAAATGATAAATTAATTATCCGCATGATCAATATTCAAAAGTTTTCTACATTAAAATAATTTTTAAAGTGGTATTTTTGGCATAACATATGTAAGGTATGGCTTCAAATTAATAGCAAAGTTGAATTACAAACTCATTAAATACATTTCATTCAAATTTGAAAGTACTTAGGACACTTCAGGAGAGAGGGTCTTTCATAAGATAATTCTATGGGCTCATATTTTCTTTTACTTTAATAAACTTTATTATATTTAGTTATTTGTAATTTTATTATTGATAGCACCTTTTTAAATGATTTCTGAATAAAATGTATTTGCATCTGTATCCTGGCAGTTGTAAATAAATGTTATTGGCTGGAAGTAAAATATGTAAGGAGGTACCTGAAGCAGACATATTGTCAAGCTGTTACATTAATAATAGCAAGTTATATTTAAAATGTGCAATCAATATTAATACATAATGTAAAATTATATAAGTAATTAAAGAACACATCAACAATATTTAAAGCAAATGAGATATGAACTAACTGAAGAGAATGTCTGGTAACTATACAAGTGTATTATTTGTCATAATCCATTCCTCAACTCTTTAAGTTAAAGCTCAGTAGCCTAGGTTGAAAAACGATATATGCTGAATTCACAATGTCTCTAATTCTCTCTGCAGATGAGTAGACTTGTGCCACACAATAGTTTCAGATAATCATGAAACTAATTTGCTCCCAAGTTAGAACAGTAACTTTAAGTATAGTTTAAGCCCTCAATATTTTAAAACTCTATCTGCAATCCTGGAGAAAAAGAAATAAAATATATCTAAACCAATGTGATGCAAACCATTTGCCCTGGATATTATCTATTTACTGTAGGCCTTGTATGGCTATTTAATGGAGAATATTCTATTTGCTTAGCCAGATTGTTCCATTGTGCATTAGATCAGAATTCTAAAAATCAAAATTCTAGTTTGATTTGTTTCTTAACAACACCTAAATAGTATTATGCTGGGTTATGTTTTAGTAAATATAGATGTATGTATGTGCTTGTCCGTTACTTGTTTTGGACACATTCAAATACCTGTCTTTTGCCTCTGGCGTTAGTAAATGTAAAAAAGCATCTATTTGTTCACAAAAAAAAATGAAAATCAGGAGCTTCTACTTAAGTAAATATTGCCAAAACTGTAAAGTGCATAATGAATAAAAGAATGTTCTGTATCAATAGAAAGGTCATGCTTAAGCACTCGTTATTCTGGAAGTCATTTCATAGTTCCTGGATATCTTATAATCAAAAGAAATTCCAGACTTACAAGTCATACTGCCAGTAACCTAGTCTTCCATATGGGGCTATAATTGAATAAATGTATCTATTGTATTTTGTCGCAAATGTTTTGCTAGCCATTGGCCAACATCATAAAAAAAACATTGTCAGCACCTGCATTAGTGGATCATTTGTTTTGTGAATCAACCAACACCAATTGTATCATGGCATACCCCTATCATGGAACAAAATAAAATCCCATATTTTTTAAGTTAATCAATCACCATAAACTTTCTAATTTATGATGATATCCTACAATTCTCTTCTCTATCTAAACATTAACATTATTGCATGTCATGTAACATATCCTAACATGCTAAGAATATATATTAAATCCTTAATATTTATGCTTATTTAAGCCAAATACTAAATCTGAAAGTCTTACCATTAAAATGGAGAATACTTTATATTTAAACAATATATTTAAAATATGTACACTTAATCTATATTTCCTGTTTGAAAACCACACATTTTCTTTAATATTATTTGACTACTACATACATACATATTATGATAAGATTTAAAAAATAAGTGAGTAATCTCCATAGAATAACATGTCCTATTAAAAAGCACAATGATGAATATGCAGCATGAACTCATGAAAATAGTTTCCCATCACTGTAAAGGGACTCATAGTTCCCAGCATTTACAGGTTTCAGCAAATGAATACAGACTTTAAGATGCTTTGTGAATTTTCACAAAAAAATGTAATATGCTGTTATTTGGTAATAGAAATATGCCCCATACAATTGTCAGTAATTAAAATAATGCATCTCCCTTTTTTTTAGATTGACTAGTCATTAAGTATGTTATAGTAGGTAGAAATGTCATTGAAATTCCCTCCACTATATAACCAGTAAGGAAAAAAATACAATTTTGAGTCCTTTAGACCAGGAGACCTGCTTTTCCCCACAGAACTTCTCAGTGAAATGAGGTTCAGGTCATATCATCTGTTTCCCCTCTAGACCCACTCAACGTGGGAATCTGTTTAGGGCTTTGTACCCTGCTCTCAGGCAGCCTTCAGATGATACTGTAGCCTTGGATTAGGGTACAGTGCCAGAATAATCTCACAGTTATAATGGTCACTAGCGAATTGCCCGTCAAAAAATGACGGCAATGAAATTGTAAGGTAGCTAATGCTGTTTAGTGTGTAATAATGAAATATATAATACATTAATAAATGAATATACTTTACCTATTTTAAAGCATTGTGTGGAAGAGCTGTGAATGTGTTTTGATGTTGCTGCAGCATTAGTGGTGTGGATCTGCTGTGTAAGCGTGCTGAATGTGTGCAGTGTAACACTGTGCGTGCGCGAGCCCAAACCGTTGTCGTGTACTTCCGCATTGGCGTCAAATGGCGAGTAATGTGTGTTATACGTTTGTATCGGAATATCCGTAGGTGTTTTGTGGTGTTTTGCGAGTTTCTTGTGGTGTTTTGCGAGTTTAGAGTGCTGTAGCCTCGTTTTCGTTTTGTTCGGCGGCCATTTTTTCTCTCGCTTCGTTTTTTTTTTAGTCTCTAAACTGTTTTATTTGAAGTAAAATCGAGGTGTAAGTTGTATTTTTGAGGTGCTGGGTGCTCCCTCTTGGTGTAGGTAAGTTTTTTATGTATGTGGTGTGTGTATGTATTGTGTTTTACATTTTGTAATGTTCGCGAGTTGCGTCCGAGTGTTGCGAGTCCGTAATGTGTGTGAACGTGTGTCGTATGTTGTTTGCGAGTGTCGTAATGTGTGTGTCGTACTGTTTGGGTTGCGACGTGAAGTTTGCGAGGGTCGCAGTTGCTGGCAAGGAGCGCCTTCGGCGCTCCATGCCAGCAACTGCGGCCCTCGCTTTGCGAGGTCCTCAGGTGCTGGCATGGAGCGCCTACGGCGCTCCATGCCAGCAACTGAGGCCCTCGCTTCGCGAGGGTCCTCAGTTGCTGGCATGGAGCGCCTTCGGCGCTCCATGCCAGCAACTGAGACCCTCGGGCAGTGCCCTCGCGAAGCGAGGGCCTCGGCTCGCTGCGCGAGCCGCGGCCCTCGCGAAGCGAGGGCCGCGGGCTCGCTACGCGAGCCCGCAGCGTTAGCAACAACTCGTACGCTCACAACTATATATGTGATAGTGCAATGAGTGTAGTGTCATATGCAGACAGTAACACTCTATTTGGAAAGTTCAAAAGAAAATATTGAAACTAGCAACTTGCCCGTCAAAAACTGACGGCAATAAAATTGTAAGGCAGGTAATGCTGTTTGCCACACAATGTAAGTTTAGTCCTCTGAGTACCTTCGGCACTCATTGCAAGTCTCTCCCCTCATGTACCTTTGGTCATCTGAGCACCTTCGGCACTCATTGCAAGCCCCGCGCTGAGCGCCTTTGGCGCTCATTGTCAGCCTCCACCTTTTTGCTCCTCTGAGCACCCTTGGCGCTCATTGTGAGCCCCACGGTCATAGCGTGTCTCGCAATGAGCTCTTTGGAGCTCACTGCAAGCATCTCCCCTGCTCTTTTTTTATATACTGTAAATATATGCTTGCAATGTACATTTGGACTGTTGCTGACCTGAGGGCAAACTGTTTGTTTAGTTGTGTAAAACAGCATTTTAGAATGGTAATGTTATTAGTTGCCTTCTGCGCTCATTGCCTTGCCTCGCAACTGTGGCCCTCACTTTGCGAGGGCCGCAATTTTAACATTGCGTTACCAACGTTTTTTGGCAACCCAGCGCTGCTGAGAACTATATTTGTGATGGTAGGAAATTCATGAAACACACTCAAAATCTAGGTGATTCAGCAAATTTAAAAGGGCTCTATTAAAGCACATAGCATATTTTTTTACAGAAGTTTTTAGTTAGTGTTCTTTTATCCAAAAGCAAGGTCTGCACTAACTAAAAACTTCTGTAAAAAAATATGCTATGTGCTTATATAGAGCCCTTTTAAATTTGCTTAATCACAATTTAATAAGGCTATTTGTCTTCACCTTCAATATCCTTTGCTTTCAGGATCTAGTGATGTGATTTAACACTTAATCACCTCCACCTGGAGATACTCCTGGAGCTTAGAAATGGGGAATTACAATGAGTGCTTAGTTATTGCTATCCTGTATCTTGACCTCAACCTGTTTTTTTGGATTCTTTGTTTGTCTTTCAATTGACCCCTGGATTGTCTAACCTAGCTATTGCCTTTGCCCTTTTTCATACTGCTGCTTTGGACCTTGATCTCCTGCTCATCCCGCGTCCCGGACATCTAAGTATTCCTGCACTTCACTGTCCTGGACGTCCAGCGATCTCTGCAGTTCACCTCCAGTTATACTGAAGTCCAATGACCTGCCATGCACCCCAGCTATCCTAAAGTCTTGTGCCCTGGGACTTTCCTGCTTCTGGTCACCTTGTCTGCCTGTATTGGACTCTTGGCATCAAATGCTATTTTACCACATTATTTGAAATAGTTTTGCAAATAATTATTTGATTTAAATAGAACCGCTAAGTTTATCTCGGCACTTTCATCACTTGTAGAATTTAAAATGAATGCACTATTATCACATATATAGTTGTGAGCGTACGAGTCGTTGCTCACGCTTGCGGGCTCGCGTAGCGAGCCCGCGGCCCTCGCGTAGCGAGCCGCGGGCCTCGCGAAGCGAGGGCACTGGGCAAGGGCCTCAGTTGCTGGCATGGAGCGCCGAAGGCGCTCCATGCCAGCAACTGAGGCCCCTCGCGAAGCGAGGGCCTCAGTTGCTGGCGAGGTCACTGGGCATGGGTCTCAGTTGCTGGCATGGAGCGCCGAAGGCGCTCCATGTCAGCAACTGAGGCCCCTCGCGAAGCGAGGGCCTCAGTTGCTGGCGAGGTCACTGGGCAAGGGCCTCAAACCCTCGCAAAATTCACGTCGCTACTCAAAAAACACGACACACAAATTACGACACTCGCTAAATTTTACGAGGAACGCAAACAACGTACGAAACACGTTACCACACATTACGACCTCGCAAACATCGGACGCAACACGCCGACATACAAACATTTAAAACACAATACATACACACAGCCCATACATAAAAAACTTACCTACACCAAGAGGGAGCACCCAGGACCTCAAAAATGCAACTTACACCTCGATTTTACTCGAAATAAAACAGTTTAGAGACTAAAAAAAAATCTAAGCGACAGAAAAAATGGCCGCCGAACAAAACGAAAACGAGGCTACAGCACTCTAAACTCGCAAAACACCACAAAACACCTACGGATATTCCGATACAGACCTATACCACACATTACTCGCCATTTTACACCAATGCGGAAGTACACGACTACGCTAACGGTTTGGTCTCGCGCACGCACAGTGTTACACTGCACACATTCAGCATGCTTATACAGCAGCTCCACACCACTAATGCTGCAGCAACATCAACACAGATTGCCAGCTCTTCATCACAATGCTTCAAAATAGGTACACTATATTCATTTACTAATTTAGCTACCTTACAATTTCATTGCCGTTATTTTTTGACGGGCAATTCGCTAGTCACATATATAGTTGTGAGCATGCGAGTTGTTGCTAACGCTTGCGGGCTTGCGTAGCCGAAGGCGCTCCTTGCCAGCAACTGCGGCCCTCGCAAACTTTACGTTGTAATGCAAACAACACGACACAGCAACTGCGACCCTCGCAAACTTTACGTTGCAACGCAAACAACATACAAGACACGTTACCACTCATTACGACCTCGCAAAAATCGTCCGCAACCGCGGCCAGGAAAAAATGAAAAACACAATAAATACACACAACACATTCATAAAAAGCTTACCTACAGCAAGAGGGAGCATCCAGGACCTCAAAAAATGAAGTTACACCTTAATTTAACTCAAAATAAAAGAGTTTAGACACTCAAAAATTCTCTAAGCGAGAGAAAAAATGTCCGCTGAACAAAACGAAAACGAGGCTACAGCACTCTAAACACGCAAAACACCACAAGAAACACGCAAAACACCACAAAACACCTACGGATATTACGATACAGACGTATACCACACATTACCCGCCATTTTAGAACAATGTGGAAGTACACAACTACGCTAACGTTTTGGTCTCGCGCACGCACAGTATTACACTGCACACATTCATCACGCTTACACAGCAGCTCCACACCACTAATACTCCAGCAACATCAAAACAGATTGGCAGCTCTTCAACACAATGCTTCCTGCATATATTACTTCAAAATAGGTAGAGTATATTACTTTATTAATGTATTATTTATTTAATTATTATACACCAAACAGCATTAGATCACTTACAATTTCATTGCCGTCATTTTTTGACGGGCAATTCGCTAGTTTATTTATTAAGAAATGCTGTACCGATCAATCATATTGCACTGTTATATTATGCATACTATGACACCCAAGACAGAATGAACACTTTTTGTGTCAGACAAGAATGGTGTGAGCTTGTTTAAATCAACTTACCATAATTACAAATATATGTAACAGGAATTGTATAAATTGTAGTGATTAGTAAAATAGTTAAAGTTACTCTGTAGTGAATATTTTACTATATTGTAGGAATAATGCTGTATTCCAGGTTATTTTAAATATTATTTTTTAAGGATTGTTTATGGTTACGTAAAATTTTCTTTAAAAAAAATGTTTTATTCTGTAGTTTTTAAAATTTGCAAATAATTTACAATATACCAGTAGTGAAGGATCTGCTTGTTTATACATATATATATATATATATATATATAATATATACCAATTTACGAGGCTTCACCTCTATACTGGTCAACAAATTTACTAAAATCACCTATAATTGTAAGGATATCTATAAAGAAAACCACAGTTATTATAGGGCTATAGCTGAATACATCAGAGGACTTACAATAGAGAATGTAAAACCTTAATCTGATCATGATAATGGGCCAGATGCACTAAGGTGAGAGTTTTTCTAGTACTCTTGGATAACTTTTGGAAATGTCAAATTTAGTAAATCTATTAATTTGAGAGTTTATCCAACACCTCCCCAAGCTTTGCAGTGGCTCTTTGTTATAGGAAAAAATCGGCATCATGGCTTCAGCAACGTACTTCTCACCACCTGAGAAACTTAGTGAATTTAGGATCATGATTTTTAGCATTACAAATTAAGGCTATTCAATCTATCTGTAGTAAACACACAACACTGCACAGTACTGCTTTTTACAAACTATCTTAATGGCATTGCATTACAAAAAGTATAAAAGATCCTACTAATGTAAAACTGAAATTATGGGCCACAACGTGAGCAAAAGAAAATTTATGTTTACTAAATCTCACTTGAGTAGTGGCGCTGTCCTCAGGAAAGTTTGAAATGAACAATCAACACTTTTACCCAATACCATAACTTTATTCAATAATTGCTACCATCTTTAGTCAAACTCAATTATATAGCATCTTGTTTTAAAAAAGGAATTCAGTGGACAAAATGGTATTTGTGTCCTGCCTTCTAGCAGAAAGCATCCCTGAATATACATAAAATAGGCAATAAAAAATCTGCCTTAGATCTCTGGACAGCAATATTTAGAAAAAAAGTTACTGTTTGTGGAAAGGGTAACCGTAAGGACTCTGAGTCAGACCCATGGAAGACAATCATAGCAATAGGAGCAGACACATAAGCCAAACTGATTAGTAAAGTTATGGAGGAAAAATATAGAAAATACAAAAAACAGATGCTCACCAGCGATATAACCGTTTTGGTAGTTAACAAGGGTCACGGGTTACTGAACATGTCCCCATTTTAGCCCTCTATGTTTAGAAGTCAGACCACACATGGTTAAAACCAGCTGTTCTAATGATATAAAAACCTGATGGCTGTGCAACATTTATTTTTTGATCTCTATACTACTGTGGTGAAGTGCTCTTTTAAAGTTAGCCTTCATTGCTAAATTTCTGAGTTATGTTGACTGTTATTATTGTTTGAGTATTTCATTAATATATACTGAAAATAATATTAGGTATTAGGTAAAATGAACTGTAATATGGTACCCATATGTCTCAAGGGAGACTGCTAGTTAAATCTTCTTTTAGGCAGATTTTCATTTTAAAACTCAGAAAATAATATCTGATTAATATATCACTGATTTACAACTGAGCATAGTAACATAACAGACCCCAACATTCTGGCAATCTGATTACTTCCAGGCTCCTTCTCTAGTTCTCCTACATAATCCTGGATGGATAGATACATAGTTGTATTCAGACTGCACATTGTAATGCTTGGTTGGAGTACATAAGGGACCATCTTAGACATATGGTACAAATATACTGGTAGCCAAGCTTTCTGCTGGAACCTGTTACAACACTCTACTCACACATTATCCATGTCACTGTCTTCATATGGATAACACCAATTTTGCTCTATCAATATTTCCTTCTTCCTGAAGCCCAGATAGGGCTCCAGGAAGACAACCAAGATGGTGACCATAACACACGTTTCAATGCCCACTTTATTTCATATCCAGTATAAATAATGCCACACAATATTAACATAAATGGAATTTGAAATGCCTTTACCCAACCATACACATTCAAGCACTGTGTGACATTTTTTACATTTGTGTGTATTATGCAATGTAAAATATAGAAAGGATATCAACTTTTATTTTTTAAGAAATTACGAAGAAAATTACAAAATGGAGAGAGGCTTCATGTGTGTATTTGGTATAGATATGTCAAAATAGATTTAGATAAACTACAAATTTCCACGTAAATCATTCACAGGTTAGCTATTATTTTACAACTTTAATGCCCTCAAGATTTGGAAGTTTATGCAAGTAGATAGAAAATAACACAAATCATAGGTAAAACTTTCTACACTTTCTATCCATTTACTCACAGTATTTGATGGTTATGTATCAAGCTACTCATAGTTATAACAATTGGTACCTTACATGCCTTGATACAAATGATCACTATCTATCACTGAAGAAATAAAGCTTAGCAAAGAAATACCAAAGATCAGAGATGATGGGTATAAGAATACCTCCTTTGGAAACATACCGTATAAGTGGGCGGGGGTTTACTAAGACTGATCTATTGCTGAATATAGTGCTTAGCATGATTTATTAAACAAATAATATTAAAATGAGTCTGAACAATGGTGTAATGTAGGGGTAGTTTACCACCTACAAAACATGACTACATTACCATACTCTACGCCTAACAGAGCCGATGTTGCAATCCTAATCACCTAATCACTGTCTGGATCACGGCACAATGTAAATTAAAGTGAAAGCACTACCTACAACATGGTAAGTATGATCTAACTACTAAAAACAAATGCCAATGTCTTATGAAAAATTATAATGAGAATGGTGTTTGGGGGTCCTATGGATCACCATGGTCCCTCAACTTAATCTCCTATTATGAGAATTCCTATTGACACCCATGTTCACTAACACTTCCTCCCAATCATAATCTAAAATAACAGTAAATGATACCCTGGTGCTCAATCTTCAGCCCTGGGAAAAGGCCTTTTTAAATTGGTGTAATCTTGCTTGAAGCCCTGGAGTCAACTGTAAACAGCGTCTTCTTGTTTTTTGAAGCCCACATCCTCATCTTATGGGTAAGGGGAAAGGTCCACCCAAAAATGTTCGGTGCAGTATAAAGATTCAAAACATAAACTTACACTAATAGGAGGTCCTCCTATAAGGAACTCTTTGAAATGAATGACTCATTTTGGTCTCATTCTCAATGTTTATCTTTTTAATTACAGTTTTATTGAAAAAGACACAGTTATTATATAAAATATAGCATATCAAGACAGATATAATATACTTAACTAATGTCCTTAAACACAAACATAATGGCAAACAGTTTTTCAAAGAGTAAGGCCCCCATTCAATTAAGGTTTCGGGAGATCCGGGAGCCCGTGAGGTTGCAAGCTAGTTTGCTATTCAATTGGTGTCTTTTTGGGGGTCTGAACAACTTCCGAGTTACGGGCTTGAAAACTCTGTGATGGTTAAACTTGTAACTTACAACCTCCAGAAGCTTTTGATCTTTCAGGGCCGCAAGGCTAAAATCGCAAATCGCTATTCAATTGCTAAATTTCCCCAAATTTCAAATGGAAGGTTTATATAATCTATAACTGGTATTAATGAGAATTGGGAGTTGTCAATTGATATTTTTTGTAAAGTTGTGAGTAATAAAGTTTCTCTCTCTCATTCTGCTCTCTCCCTGTTCTATCTCTCCCTCCATATACTGTATCTCTGTGTTGAATTCTTCTTTTAGTGCCAACTAAAATCAGAATAGAGGCCTACTCTGCTTTATGATAACTCTGATAAAATCTGAGAGCTTTCTACACACCTGGAAGGTATGGACAGAACTATGAAAGTTGTCCCATCTCAGAAGCAATATCATTATTAATATTACTACTAATGTATGCCTGTTATTATTATTGGAGAGATAGAAATCTAGCTCTCCCCACCCTACCCCCACCCTTCCCCCGTGTTATGGCTTGCATAATTTGCTAAGATCTCCTCCTTCTCACATATCGTATGTCTTTACTGTCTCTTTATTGCTCTCTCTCTCTTTCTCTCTTTCACTGTTCTGTTTCTGCCTCCATCTATATTTGTCCCTCACACCATGTTCCATTCTTCTTTTAGTGCCAATTGAAATCAGAATACAGGCCTCCACTGCTCTGGGATAACTGAAAAATTCTGAGAGCACTTCCCTCCCTCCCTGTCCCTCACCCACCTGCCCCTATTCAGATTCTATTTATAGAGGCATGGAAATCACTTGACTTTCCCATTTGCAGATTATATTATCTGAACAATGGGGGCATAACATATCACATACTAGAGCCTTTCACCTTAAATTACTTTCTTTCAGACCCCTTCCCTCTACCACTAAATGAAAAATATTTTTGTGACTTTCCATTCCTTCCTACCTAATCAAATGTTCACTTTCTTCCTAACCTTTGCTATTCCTTATCTGTTACTCTTCCGCAGGTCCCTGCTCATCCATTGCCTTTAGATTGTAAGTAGTGAGTTTCCAGTCTTGTAGGGTGATTTGAAAAAAAAAGCACTTTCTGCAAATCTCAGTACAGGGCCCTCCATTTTCTGCAGTTTGTTAATATTTTCCTTGTTCATAACCCCTGTACAGCACTATGGAATATATTGGAGCATTACAAATAAAAGTTAATAATAATAATAATAAAGTGTATGTCTATAGAGTACCCACAAAATATATTAAATGTTTCTGTCTAGAATGAGCCATTGCATGATTTTAGAAGTGCTGTTGCATGATTTTATGTAACTGAGCCACATTATAATATGTGATTAAGTTTGGAACTGAAAAATTGTGTATATAGTCTTGTCTAATAAAATGCCAAATACATTTGAAACATGATCTTTGTAAGCATTTGAGGTAAAGAATCTTAGGCAATAGATAGAACTATCTTAAAGGCTGCTACAGTGCCTTCCAAAAGTATTCACCCCCTTGCATTTTTCGTGTTTTGTTGCCTCAACCTAGAATTAACATGGATTGTTCGAGGGTTTGCATCATTTAATTTACAGAACATGCCCACAACTTTGAAGATGTATTTTTTTTATTATTGTGAAGCAAACAACAAATAGGACAAAATAACAGAAAACAGTCAATGTGCATAACTATTCACCCCCCTAAAGTCAATACTTTGTAGAGCCACCTATTGCAGCAATCACAACTCCAAGTTGCTTTGAAAAAGTCTCTATGAGCCTGCCACATCTTACCCCTGGGATTTTTGCCCATTGCTCCTTGCAAAACTACTCCAGCTCCTTCAAGTTGTATGCTTTGGGCTTGTGAACAGCAATCACAAAAGTCTGACCACAGATTTTCTATTGGATTGAGGTCTGGGCTTTGACTAGGCCATTCAAACACATTTACATGTTCCCCTTAAACCACTCAAGTGTTGCTTTAGCAGTGTGTTTGGGGTCATTGTCCTGTTGGAAGGTGAACCTCAAATCAGTGGTATTGGTTTTGCTCAAGAATATCCCTGTATTTAGCACCATCCATCTTTCCCTCTACTCTGACCAGTTTCCTAGTCCTGGCTGCTGAAAAACAACGCCACAGCATGATGCTGCCACCACCATGTTTCATGGTGTTATTTGGGTGATGTGATGTGTTGGGTTTGCGACAGACATAGTGTTTTCTTTGATGGCCGAAAAGTTCAATTTTAGTCGCATCAGGCCAGAGCACCTTCCTCCATAAATTTTGGGAGTCTCCAACATGCCTTTTGACAAACTCAAAACATGCCATTTTGTTTTTTGCTGAAAGTAAGGGCTTTTTTCGGGTTACTCTGCCATAAAGCCCAACTCTATGGAGCGTACGGCTTATTGTTGTCCTATGTACAGATTCTCCAGTCTCTGCTGTGGAATTCTGCAGCTTCTCCAGGGTTACCTTAGGTCTCTGTGCTGCCTCTCTGATTAATGCCCTTCTTGCCCGGTCCGTGAGTTTTGGTGGGCAGCCGTCTCTTGGCAGGATTGATGTTGTGCCATGTTCTTTCCATTTGGTTATGATAGATTTAATGGTGCTCCTGTGGATCATCAAAGATTTAGATATTTTTTTATAACCTAACCCTAACTTGTACTTTTCAACAACATTGTCCCTTACTTGTTTGGAGAGTTCCTTGGTCTTCATGGCAGTGTTTGGTTATTGGTGCCCCTTGCTTAGGTGTTGCATCCTCTGGGGCCTTTAAAAAAAGGTGTGTATATGTAATGACAGATTATGTGACATTTAGATTGCACACAGATTAGATTATGACTTCTAAACGTAATTGGTTGTACCAGAGCTTGTTATGGGCTTCATAACAAAGGGGGTGAATACATACGCACATGCCAATTTTCTGTTTTCTATTTCTAAAAAATAGTTCTATGTATATACTTTTCTCATTTCACTACACCAACCAGACTATTGTGTTCTGATACATCACATAAAATTCAGATTAACAAGACATTGAACTTAATTCTGTAATGTAACAAAACAGGTAAAAAAAAACAAGGGGGCGAATACTTTTGCAAGGCACTGTATATATGCTTTAAGATTATAAGGAGCAGCCAACATGGATTTATGAAGGATAGGTCAGGTCAAACAAACCTAATTAGTTTCTATGAGGAGGTTAATGGGAACTTGGATCAAGGCAACTCAGTGGATGTAGTCTATTTGGATTTTGCAAAGGCTTTTGATACAGTGCCACATGGTAGACTATTGAGCAAACTAAGGGATACAGGAATTGCCATAAATATTTGCTTATGGATTGAGAGCTGGCCAAAAAACAGGAAGCAAAGGATTGTGGTAAATGGAACATAATAATGTGGTAAGTGGGGTTCCTCAGGGTTCAATATTAGGTCCCCTCCTAGTGGGATTGGAGTGTGGTGTCTCCATTTTTGCTGATGACACAAAGTTGTGCAAGGTAATTAAATCAGAAAATGATGTACCCTCCAAAGGGATGTGCATAGATTAGAGGAATGGGAATCTAAGTGGCAGATGAGATTTAATACGAATAAATGTAAAGTTATGCATCTGGGAAAGAAAAATAGCCATGCAATTTATATTTACTTAATGGAGCAAATCTAGATGTATCAGATATTGAAAGGGATTTGGGAGTGCTTGTGAACAACCACCTAGGTAATAGTGCTCAAAGCCAAGCTTCAGCTGCAAAGGCAAATAAAATATTAGCATGTATTTCGAATGGTTTAGAAACAAGGGAAGCAAATATAATTCTCCCACTATACAAATCCCTAGTACGGCCTCATTTGGAATATGGGGTACAATTTTGGGCACCACTACATAAAAAGGAAATTTTAGAGCTGGAAAAAGTACAGGGAAGGGCAACAAGGATAATAAATTGAATGGAGGGGCTAAGTTATGAAGAAAGACTAACCAAATTAAACGTATTTACTCTAGAAAAAAGGCGTCTAAGAGGTTACCTTATATAAATATATCCAGGGTCAATACAAGGCTTTGTCAAGGAAAATGTTTGTGCCAAGAGGTTTTTAACTGACAAGGGGACATCCTTTGAGAATAGAAGATAAAAAAAGGGTTCTTCACAGTGTGGTTAATCTGTAGAATTCTCTCCCAACGGAGGTGGTGACAGTGGATTCGATAGATAACTTTAAAAAGGTATTGGATATATATTTTGAATAGAAGGGCATTAAGGGCTATCCTGGATGAATAGACAGGGGTTATTGATCCAGGGATAAATCCGATTGTCAGTATCTGGGTTTAGGAAGGAATTTTATATTTTTTTCCCTGTTGAGACAATTGGCAAAGTTTCACTGTTTTTTTTTATCTGTTTGCCGTCCTCTGGGTCAATTAACAATAAATTAGCATATTGAAGATCAGAGGAGATCTAAAGAGATTGAACTTGATGGACTAAAGTCTTTTTTCACCCTAAATTACTATGTAACTATGTAATTATTTATTATCATAGAGCCCACCCTAATCTAGTGACTCTGGCACTCTATTGCTGCTTCAGACTCCTCTCAGTTGCTGTTGTAGATTCCTGTGTCTGGGAGTACTTCTGGTTGTTCCTTTGTCTTTTTGCTTTATTTTACTAGAGTTCCCTTTTGGACTGATCTTTGCTGCTGACCCAGATTGTTACTGGATTTCTGCGGACCCCTGACCTTTGGCTTACCGGACATTCCATTTGCCTGTGCCCTTGGACTTGTTACTTTGGACTTGCCATCCTCTGGTACTTTGCCCCTGAAGGTTTTCACCCAGACAGCCTTGACAATCACATATATAGTTGTGAGCATGCTGGTTGTTGCTATGCGAGCCCGCCGCAACTGCAGCCCTCGCAAAATTTACCCCTAAGAAGGCAACTAAAAAACAAAAGCATTTAGAACATGTTGCTGAACAATCAGATAACATTTCCAATGATGACTTACAAACTCATATTGATATATGTTCTTCAAATTGTCCTTTGCTTAAGTCTTTAGCAGTAGAGGTTCATAATTGTGGTGAGATGAATATTCTCTGTCAGTTTTGTGGGGCTTATCATTTCAAACAAGAAAGACCCAGAGATGTCGAGTTCATTAGTTGCTGTTAAAAAGGCAAGGTAAAACTTCCAGAAAGACAACAATTCCCACCATATTTACAAAGCATTATGACTGAGCCTGCTTTGCCCAACTACAAAAATGTCAAAACAAACATAAGATCATACAATAGTGCAATATCCTTTGCATCTATGGGTGCAACATTAGCTGCTAATGTGCCATGACATGGCCCTTACTGCTTTAAAGTCCAAGGACAAATTTACCATCGTACTTCACATTTACATCCAGAGCAAGGAGAGCAAAGCAAATTTGCTAAACTATATGTCCTAGATACAATGGAAGCTGTTGAGCAACGTATGCAGTTTCAAGAAAAGAAAAAATGCTTACCCATTGTTTTTATTGAGCTTGATAAAATTATGGCCAATAACCCCTACACTCAAGCTTATAAAAAAGAAGAAGAAAAGGATCAACAACTTTATGCAGAAATACATCAATTGCCAACACCAAAGGTCAATAGGGTGCTTAAAAGAGATCACCATACTGATAAACACTGTTATAACTTGCCAACATCAAATGAGGTTGCAATGGTCTTTCAAAATGATGAAGGAGAACCACCATTTCAGAGAGACATTAGAATATATCCCAGAAATGAGGAGCAACCTTTCATTAATATATTAACCTTTCATTAATATAAGTATCTTAAGTACTAATTTAGATCCAATGACATATCCAATATTTTTTCCACATGGGGAATCAGGTTGGCAACCCAAATTAAGCCTTCAGAGTTACCCAAATTCAAAAGTACGAATGAAAAATAATATTTCCATGTTTGAACTTAAAGTGGCTCAAATTGCCATTTGAAATGGATTCAATCCCATGTTATGTTTGGCGGAAAACTAACACAACAATGGATCATTGATTCCTATTTGCAAGTTGAGGCAAATAATTGAAACTTCATCAAATATCAACAAGATAAACTACGTGTAGAACAGTATTGTGGATTGATGGATTATGTTGCTGAGGTTGCTACAACCAGAGAGATGACAGCTGGCAAAGCCATCATTTTACCATCTTCTTTCCAGGGATCTCTTCACAATATGCGAGAAAGATACAATGATGCCATGGCTATTGTACCGAAATTTGGCAAACCAGATTTATTTATTACATTTACATGTAATCCACAATGGCCAGAGATTACACATAATTTGCTAATTGGCCAAACTGCTTCCGATAGACCAGATTTAGTGGCAAGAGTCTTTAAAATCAAATAAAATTAATTAATACGTGACATAACCATAACTCAGTTATTTGGCAAATGTCTGGCTTATGTTTATAACATTGAATTTAAAAAAAGAGGACTTCCACATGCACATATTCTTATAATCCTTCAAGAAAAAGATAAGTTAGATACTGGTGACAAAGTGGATTCAGTTATTATTGCTGAACTACCAGATCCCGAAATACATGGTAGACTATATGAGATTGTAACTCCTCGTATGATTCACGGACCGTGAGGAGATATTAATCCACAGTCACTATGTATGGAAAATAAGAGATGTACAGAAGAATTTCCAAGAGATTATAGAGACAAAACTTAGGCTAATTGTGATGGATATTCATTATATAGAAGAAGAGAAGGACAAACTGCCATTATTCGCGGCAAAAAGGTAGACAATAGATATGTGGTACGATTCAATCCACATTTACTCATGAAGTTTAATGCACACATTAATGTTGAAGCCTGCACTTCTATAAAATCCATTAAATATGTCTACAAATATATTTACAAAGGCTATGATGCAGCTAATGTAGTGGTCAAAAGTGCTGAAAATAACGAACCCAGTGAGTTAGTACATAATGAACTTGCATCTCATGTAGATGCTCGCTATGTGAGTGCGCCAGAAGCAATGTGGTAATCTTTTAAAATTTTAAATGCACGATCGCTCACATGCAGTATATCGATTAACTGTACATTTGCCACAAAGACATTTAGTGTATTTCCATGCTGGAAATTAAACAAATGCTTTGGCACAAAGTGAACATCGCCACTACACTAACTGCATTGTTTCAATTAAATTCAACAGATTTAGAGTCAAGGGAATAGTTATATATTGACATTCCATACCATTATGTTTTCGTTAATGGATTATGGCGAAAAAGAAAAAGTTGTGGAAATAAAATAATCCCAATAATTTACACTGTAAGTCCAAGAGACCTTGAACGTTTCTGCTTACGATTACTAGTTCGAAATGTTCCTGGTGCACAAAGTTTTGAACACTTAAGAACTGTTAATGACATAGTATATGAATAATTTCATTTAGCTGCGCGACATGGAAACTTCCTAGCTGAGGATACAGAATGGGAAAGATGTCAAATGCCGCACTATGTCAAATGCCACGTCAGATAAGGGAACAATTCGCATTCATTTGTATCTTCTCAAATGCTCCAAATGCATTAGCTTTGTGGGACAAATTTAAAACAAATATGGCTGAAGACTTTTTGCAACGATACAATGAGCCTATTGCACAATTAAAAGCATTAATTGAAATCCAAGAGGTATTTTTAACTCATGGATTAAGTCGTGCAAGTTTTAATCTGCCAGATCCAGGTCTTATAGATGACATCAACTTTGAAGACTATGACACTCAACTACAAAGAGAAAGAACAGAAGAAAGACTTGCAACTTTAAATACATTAAAATTGCAACATTTAATGCAATCAAAAATGCCCTACCTGATGACATGGTCAAAGAGCGTTATCTCTGCATGGACCTTGCGGATCAGGAAAAAAAACGTATTTATATTATTTATTGATGAGTTTTGTACGAGCACAAGGTCAAAGAGCGCTGGCATTTGCAACCACTGGAATTGCCGCACTTTTGTTAGAAGGTGGAAGGACTGTGCATAGTGGATTTAAACTGCCAGTGCCTATTTTGGAAACATCAGTGTCGGATATTCGAATGACATCATTACAAGCAAAAAATAATTTAAAAAAGTAAATTAATTATAGTAGATGAGGCTACAATGATGTCATGCCATGCCCTACAATGTATTGACCGTTTGCTTCGTGAAGTCATGGATAATAATTTGCCATTTGGTGAAAAGGTAATGTTGTTAGGTGTCGATTTTAGACAAACATTACCTGTTGTTGTACATGGAAATCGAACCGACATTGTCCAAACATGTATAAAGTCAAGTACAGTATGGAAACTATTTACCCATCTTCAATTACAACAAAATATGAGATCAGAAGGAGAAAATGATTTCAATGATTGGCTCATTACAATTGGAGAAGGAAAGACAGAAAAAATTCAAAATGTTACTACTCTTAAAAAAACATGATTTAACAGTTGGTCAACTACAAGTTGCATGTTAAAAAAATAAACATGTTTCATATAATAATTGTACTTCTTTAGAGATAAGAACAAGGTTACAAGTGTCAAATACGCATATTACCTGCAAAACAGAATTCAAAACATACACATTTAATTGCTGTCATTTTTTGATGGGCAAGTCACTAGTCATGTTATAACTAGAGACTTGCCCGTTTGTTTTTGCCTTGTATTTACCCTGTTTAGCACTACGGAATATGTCGGCTCATTACATATAAAGGTTAATAATAATTTAGAGCTAATTACTCTTGCTAGCCTGCAATTCAGTATTGTTAAAGGCATATTGAAGATTTCCTGTTTTTCGCTTGTTCTAATCTAACACATAGTGCTTAAATCAGAACGGTGTATTACACTGATTTATTCTATACACATTTATTTTATTTTAAAAAATTGGTTTTCACACCCACACATGTGCCTACATAGCATCTCATACTACACAGTGCTGGCTGAGCTTCATTTGAAGGGGGGGGGGGGGGGCAGAGAGGTGTAGCTGCCTCTGATTGGCCACAAAGAAATATGAATTGTATGCTAATTTAGTTTCTTCTCACAGTCAAGGCATTTTGTAAACTTTAGGGTACGTTTATTAATGTTTATTTTCTCCTCTATCAGAAGCATTCATATATTCCATATACCTTTAATAACTTTTTGACTAACCAATTATTGCTATTTCTTGGTCTAATTTAAACAATTAGTTATGGATACCAAACTGTTCTGTGTCTCTTGAAGGCTAAGAGCCTCATTCAATTACAAGTTAGCAGATTGTGTCCTACGGGTTCCAGGCTTGAGATTTGCTACAATTACAGTGCGATTCAATTGAACAAGGCCACAGCTTACGGGCAGTAAGTCGAAACTGTAAATCGCGCCGTCGTATGTAGCATTTCAAAGCGTGATCATGATCAATTAAGCAAGGCTGTAACTCCCGATTTAGAAATAGCCAATAGAAAACGAGACTGTCATCATGACATCAGTAAAACATGGAGGTTACATGTCAATCATTTACCATTTCGAGGTCCGATATGCGATCAGACTCACAATCCGGCAATGTACAAAATAATAAAAATTAATGCCAATACTGTTCTAGTCCACTTGAGTAGTCTGATTTGTATTAGCTCATTGATTCCTGAGATCGATAGAACCCCGGAATGAAACATAAAACTAAATATTTTCTACTGCAGAATTGCAAGCTTGAGACTGTTGTGCAATTAATTATAATGTCTTTCATCGCTTTCCCCGCCTTTTAAAGTGCATTATTGATTTTTTGGGGGCACTTACAGTGCTATGAACAGGAGTTAAACTCACTTGCGAATCCTTTCTGGTACCCGTATGATTTTCTTCTACATTTGCCATTTAGGGGTGTGAAAACATTTGCGGGCTTGAGGAATTGTAGCAACTAAATATTGATTTGCCATTTTATCGATTGTAACTTTTGCGGGCTTGAAAGACCAAAGGCTTAAATGGGGTGTAAGTTACAGTTATAACAACTACAGGGATTTTCAGCCTGTAACTCATAGATCGTTTGTGGCAAATTAGTTTATGGGCTACATTACGGGCTCCCGTAAACAACAATAGCTCAATTGAATTGAGGCCTAAGGGTCCTGGTTACTTGGTACAGGGCTCATCCGAAGAAGAAATAGGAATATTGCTATATCTTGGGGATCTTTGCTTTTTCTTTGGAGACGCAATAGACCATAGTCTCTGTATATTGTAAATAGGATCCCAAGTGTCTGGAGGACTTGGCAGTTGTCCTTTTAACAAGTTGTGTCGTTTGAGCAAGATTAAGATCTATTACTGTATCTGTATTATTCTCATAAGTAAACTGATAAGTACTGACCCTTCTGGAGATTTTCTGAGATTGGATTAAAGTCGTTTTTTCCCCTCCATCTATTGTCTATCGGTTTTCCTGTGAGATCTATTTTTGCAGTCTTCCTGTCTTAATGGGATAGTTACCTTGCAGTAGTTGGTGTGGAGCATGTTACAGAAGATGTTTGTTAGAAAGGCAAAATCCATGTGCAACTTTGAGAGAGAGAGAGAGAGAGAGAGAGATTTCAGCATCCCGACGCTGCGCTGACAGGCAGAGAGCTCATGTAACAGCCTCTGCCTGTGTATTTAGATTGTGCCTGTGACTGTTTGTGAGTGTGTCTGTGTGTGTGACTGTGTCTATATGTGTCTGTGAGTGTCTGTGTGAGTGTGACTGTGTGTGTCTGTGAAAATGTGTGTGTGTGTGTCTGTGTGTGACTGTTTGAGTGTGTCTGTGTGTGAATGTGAATGTGTCTGTGTGTGACTGTGGGTGTGTGTCTGTGAGTCTGTCTGAGTATGAGTGTGTCTGTGATTGATTGACTGTGTGTGTGTCTAAGTGTGTCTGAGTGTTACTGTGTGTGTGTGTGTGAATGTGTGTGTGACTGAGTGTGTCTGTGAGTGAGTGTGTCTGTGTGTGACTGTCTGAGTGTGTCTGCATGTAAGTGTGTCTGAGTGTGAGTGTGACTGTGTGTGAGACTGTCAATGTGTGACTGTGAGTGTGTGTCTGTTAGTGTGACTGTGTGTGAGTGTGACTGTGTGTGAATGTGTCTGAGTGTGAGTGCAACTGTGTGTGAATGTGACTGTGTGTGAGTGTGTCTGTGTGTGAATGTGACTATGCGTGAGTGTGGCTTTGTGTGACTGTGAGTGTGTGTCTGTGAGTGTGACTGTGTGTGAGTGTGACTGTGTGTGTGTCTGAGTGTGAGTGCAACTGTGTGTGAATGCGACTGTGTGTGAGTGTGTCTGAATGTGAGTGTGTCTGTGTATGAATGTGTCTGTGTGTGACTGTGAGTGTGTGTCTGTGGGTGTGTCTGAGTGTGAGTGTGTCTGTGTTTGACTGTGTGTGTGTCTGAGTGTGAGCGTTACTGTGTGTGTGAGTGTGACTGTGAATGTGTGACTGTGAGTATGTCTGTGAGTGAGTGTGTGTGTGACTGTGTGAGTGTGTCTGTGTGTGACTGTGAGTGTGTGTCTGTGAGTGTGACTGTGTGTGTGTGTGTCTAAGTGTGAGTGCAACTGTGTGTGAATGTGACTGTGAGTGAGTGTGTCTGTGTGTGAGTATGTGTGTGTGTCTGCGAGTGTGAGTGTGTGTGTGTCTGTGATTATGTGTTTGTGTGTGACTGTGTGTGAGAGTGACTGTGACAGCGAGCCATGCTCCTGCTGCTTCGCAGATTTACTGAGAGTGCTGCACTTCCTAGTTCCAGCCTCTATGCATGATGTCACTATGTAGGCACACACACACACACACTGTCAGTCAAAAACGTTTCATTGACTTCTATGGATACACACGCCTGCAACCTGGTTGGTGGAAGTTACTTAGGAGGTGGAACAGCCTGTGCAGTGAGTTACACAGTTGGCAGACTGATACAGAAAAATAAATATAAAATCATACATTTTTTTAAATGTGATATCTTCTTAAAAAATGTGCTTATTTCAAAAATTCAAAAAGTATTTCAACTTGCCCTCATGAGATCTTTCCACTGGTTTCCTCCATATTATGCTAAAGTAACACGCATTCCATTATTTTACTATGGTTATTTGAGATGGAGGATACAGCTTATGGGCCTCATTCTATTAGGGCTCGTAAAGGGATAGCAAATTTATGATTTCCCTATTTTTGAGCTACGTCCTCTACTAAGTCTACGGAGCAGTAAGTCTAGGGAGCCCGTAAGTGAAGTTGAAAGCTAATTTGCTATTCAATTGGCGTCTTTTGGCGGCCTCTCAACGGTTCCGAGTTATGGGCTTGAAAAAATTGGCGGTGGTTAAACCGTAACTTTTTTTTCAAGCCCGCAAGGCTTTGAGAAATAGCGATTTAAGATTCAAGCCTTGCGGGCTTAACAGAGTTACGGGTTTAACCGCCGCCAAGACAGCAAATGTTTTCAAACTCGTAAATGGCAAATGAGAGAAAGAGGCAGAGGGGGCAAAAAAGAGACAGGGGAGGGAGAGGGTGAGGGAAGAGACACAGGGGAGGGAGAGAGCGGGAAGAGACAAAGTTGAGGGAGAGGGGGGAAAGAGACACAGGGAGGGAGAGAGAGGGCGAAGAGACAAAGGGGTGGGAGAGGGGGGAAATTCAAAGGCGCATGGTGAGGGGAGGAAGATACACAGAGGAGGGAGAGAGGGGGAAGAGACAAAGGTGAGGGAGAGGGGGAAATGAGACACAAGGGAGGGAGAGGATGGGGAAAAGGAGACACAAGGAGGGAGAGGAAGGGGGAAATGAGACACAAGGGTGAGAGAGGAGGGGGAAAAGGAAACACAAGGGAGAGAGGAGCGGGAAAAGGAGACACAAGGGAGAGAGAGGAGGGGGAAAAAGAGACACGAGAGAGAGAGGAGGGGCAAAAGGAGAAACAAGGGAGAGAGAGGAGGGGGGAGGAGACACAAGGGAGGGAGAGGAGGGGGGAGGAGACACAAGGGAGGGAGAGGAGGGGGAAAGGAGTCACAAGGGAGGGAGAGGAGGGGGGACAGAGACACAAGGAAGGGAGAGGAGGGGGAAAATGAGACAGAAAGAAGACACAAGGGAGGGAGAGGAGGGAGAAAGAGATATAAGGGAGGGAGAGGAGGGGGAATGCAAAACAAGGGAGGGAGAGGAGGGGTTAAGAAGATACAAGGGAGGGAGAAGAGGGTGAAAGGAGACACAAGGCAGAGAGAGGAGGGGAAAAGGGGATACAAGAGATGGAGAGGAGGGGGGAAATAAGACACAAGGTAGAGAGAGTAGGGGGGAAAGGGGACACAACAGAGCGAGAGGAGGGGGGAAAGGAGACACAAGAGAGAGAGGAGGGGGGACAAAAGGGAGGGAGAGGAGGAGGAAAGGAGACACAAGGGAGGGAGAGGAGGCAGTAAGGAAACAAAAGGGAGGGAGAGGAGGGGGAAAGAAGACACAAGGAAGGGAGAGGAGGGGAAGAAGACACAGGGGTGGGATAGGGGGGGACACATGGGAGGGGTTAGGAGACACAAGGCACAGAGAGGAGCGGGGAAAGGAGAAACAAGGGAGAGAGAGAAGGGAGAAAAGAAGACACAGGGGAGAGAAAGGAGGGGTGGAGGAGATACAAGGGATGGAGAGGAGGGGGAAAATGAGACACAATGAGAGGGAGGAGGGGGAAATGGAGACACAAGGTAGAGAGAGAAGAGGGGAAAGAGATACAAGGGAGGCAGAGGAGGGGGAAAAGGAGACACAAGGAGAGGGACGAGGGGGAGATGGAGACACAAGGGAGAGAGAGGAGATGGGAAAGAGATACAATGGAGGGAGAGAAAGGGGAAATGCAAAACAAGGGAGGGAGTGGAGGGGGAAATAAGACACAAGGGAGGGAGAGGAGGGTGAAAGGAGACACAAGAGATGGAAAGGAGGGGCAAAAGGAGACACACTGGATGGATTGGAAGGGGAAAGGAGGCACAGGGGAGGGAGAGGAGGGGGAAAAGTAGAAAATGGGAGAGTGAGGAGGCAGAAAAGAAGAAACAAGGGAGAGAGAGGAGGGGGAGGGAGACACAAGGGAGGCAGAGGAGGGGGAAGGAGACACAGGGGATGGAAAGGGGGAGGAGACACAGGGGAGTGAGGAGGAAAGAGACACAAGGGACAGAGAGGAGGGGGAGACACAAGGGAGAGAGAGAACGGGGAAAAGGAGACACAAGAGAGAGAGAGAGGAGGAGGAAAAGGAGACACAAGGGAGGGAGAGAAGGGAGAAGGAGACAAAGGGGAGGGAGAAGATGGGGAAGGAGACACATGGGAGGTAGAGGGGGAAGGAGACACAGGGGAGGGAAAGGGGGGAAGGAGCCACAGGGGAAGGAAATGGGGGAAGGAGCCACAGGGGAGGGAGAGGGGGGAGGGGACACAGGGGAGAGGGAGGAGGGGGGAATGAGACACAAAGGAGAGAGACAGGAGGAGGGAAGGAGACACAAGGGATGGAGAGGATGGGGAAAAGGAGATACAAGGGAGGGAGATGAGTGGGGGAAGTATACACAAGGGAGAGAGAGGAGGGGAAAATGAGACACAATGGAGAAAGAGGAGGGGGAAGGAGACACAAGGGAGGAAGAGGAGGGGGAAGGAGACATAGGGGAAGGAGAGGAGGGGGAAGGAGACACAGGGAAGGGGGAGGGAGGAGGAGACACTGGGGAGGGAGGGGGAAGGAGACACAGAGGAGGTAGAGGGGGGGAGGAGAAACAGGGGAGGAAGATGGAGGAAAGGAGACACAGTGGAAGGGAGAGGGGGGAGACAAGGAGGAGGAAAAAGGGGGCGAAGAGACACAGAGGGGCAAACACAGGGTAGTGAGATTGGGGAGAGGGGGTAGAGACAAAGGTGAGGGAGAGGGGACAAGAGACACAGGAGAGGTGGGGGGTAAACACTATTTATCAAACTATATCATGCCACGGGCAAGTCGCTAGTAAACAATAATGGTGGTTATATCTTTACTTGACATTACAAGCAATTATTACTTCTGATTATACCACATTTCCTTTCAAACTGTCATCATATATATTTTTATTGTGACAAAAGAGACACTATAAAAAACACAATTAAATATTTATAATATAACATAATATTTTTCTATTAAGATCTTTTTAATGTAATTCTTTTCTCCTTGTTTCTTTTTTCGCCTTTTCTTTATTTTAACAATAACAAATCTATGATTGTAAATAAATAAATAATATTTCTCAGAACCGTATTTATCTTTTCCTTCTGCTTTTTATATGTCACTTAGATATTTTACATAGCAAACACTACGTCTAATATTGCAAACTTTTTTAATTAAGTAAATTACATGTTACTCATAAACTTTTTTTATTTCTCCTTTTTTCGGAACTACTTCTATTTATAACCAGATTTAAAGCTTAATAATATTTGTATTATGTGAGAGTTATTAAACTCTCTGATTTACTTAATTTTAAAATAACTTTTAAATATTTAAATAATAACAGTAGTTCAGAGGAGAGCAATCGCTGTCTGCTTTTTCATGGTAATTTCTAGTTTCACCCGATTAGACTAGAGAGGACCTGCAAGGGGATTAAACTCCTATCCATAGCACTGTAAAAGCAAATATAAACACACTACTGTATTTTAAATTACAGTTAAAGTGATGAAAGTTATTACAATTAATAGCACAACATTCTCAAGCCTACAAATATGCAAATAAAACTTTTTTAAAAAAAATCTGTGTTATATCGATCCTGGCAATCAATGTGTTAATACATATAATAGAACTTGCATGGACTAGAATATTATATTTATTGATTTTTTCATATTGCATTATTTCTGAAATGCATGCCCGATCACAACTCGGACTTCAAACCCTTAAGTGATTGAAATTTAACCTCCATGTTTTAGTGACGTAATAATGTCTCTTTTAATATTGGCTCCGCCTAAAACCATAACTACAGGTTTAAATCATTTATCATGTTCACACCAGGAAATACTACGTTCCGAAGCATGGTTTACGGATTTGCATTCCGGCCATGTTGTTGTGGCCTTTTCTAATTTAATCGCTCTGTAACTCCTGCAAATTTCAAGCCCACAGACTTATGGGCTTTATGATGGAATTTAATAGGGCCCCATGTCTAACTGTTCTAATTAATACGATCTTTTGTTCCTTTAAAATATACTCTATTCACTAATAAAAATGCATTTGTCTTGCAAAATAACAGTAAGTGAAATGTATAGCACATATAATCTTATTTGCCAGCAAAAAAGTAGGCACATATATGCATTGCATCTGACATTGATGAACTACTGGCCCATTTTGATAAGACTTACTGAAATAAAGTGATTTGTAAGTTTCAAGTTAGGTTTCTACATGTATACAGCTGGTAAACTAGTCAAAGCAGGTTACTTTTTTGCAAGTGAAATATTCTTGTAGAGATGAAGCTCCAGCTCCTTCATAAATGCATGTTACAAAGTGCATGCCTTATATTTGTTCAAGGTTTAACTCTGCTATTTTTGAATATCGTCCCATGTTCCTAATTTCCTGCAATAATACTATACTTGTGAACAAGCCAAGCATTTGGATTTATTTCAGTGGAGTTAAACCTGCCAGGAACCTGCAGATTTGAATTTTATGTCCTCTTTACACCTGTCACTCAAAGCATATTAATATCAATTAAAGCCTAGCGTGCGTGTTGTTTCTGGTTGTTTCTGCCAGTATTATACTGTACATATGCTAAGCAATAAACCATTATTAAATTGGCTTTTATTGAATTTGTAATAATAATGCAAAAGATAACTTATGTTACTCTTTTTATGTATAACAGTGCAGTTTAAGCGTAACTGTTTGAAACATAAGTAAGTTAAATGTATAAAAGGGAAAAAACTCAGAATTTTCTTCATATGGATTGTAGGACTAGATATAAAATGTATTTATTTTGTTAAAGAGATAAATTAGTCCTCTAAAAAATAAAACACTGACTAGCGTATCTGTACTATCCCTTTCCTTACAATATGGTACAATATCAGGTCTTGACCTTTGGAATTGGACAAGCCTGTTTAAGGTAGATCAACAGATTAATGTAAGCAATGCATGACTTACAATCTGATCCCTAATGGGTCACTGAGTGAAAATAAGTATACAATCTTTATATTTCCTCTGCCACAATATCCTGAATGGGGCGGCCCACTAGTTTCTCTTTAAAGCACAATGTAAGTCATCATGCAAAACATTGTTATTTTTTAAGAGACAATATAAATTAGCTTGTAAAGAACACTGACTATTCTCTTCAATTGCTTCTTATGCCATGTGAACTATTATTACCGCATAGCCTCTGATGCCATCATCATGATGTTATGTGATGTCATAAGTGGTATCATGGCTGTTATTAGTCATATGATTCCACGAATGATGACATCATGCAATAATTCGAAATAGTAAAGAGGACATTTAATGTGCAAGAACATTAGCTTCTATAAGTACACTGTGGGCAAATGAGCCATTTCACTCTTAAATACAAAACCACATTAAACATGGCTCCTTTTGGGCATATACTTAACTGTATTAAAGGATAGCATAGGATGGATTATCTTGCGTGATCTCACCTGGCTATCAGAGTAAATAGGACAGCCAAAGGACAGGAGGTGAGCGGGAGCTGCTGGGGAGGGAGAGGAAGATACTACAGCACACTCTCTTTCCTCCAACTAGACACCAAGGATAAGATGCTGCTTTAAAAAAAACACATTCACTCTAACCATATAATCTGGGGGGATTTGACTCCCACATCCCCCTCCAGTTCCTTCATTCCTGACTGCAGGCAGCTTTTGCACGCTTTTCTCTCACCCTTATCGATAGGCACTTTAATTCCTCCTCACTTTCAGCCATAAGAGTAGTATCATCTGCATATCTGAAACTGTTAATATTTCTCCTGGTAATATCAATTCCAGTTTTGGATTAATCTCACACATGATGTATTCTGCATTTAAGTTAATAAATAAGCTGGCAACATGCAACCTTGTCACACTCCTTTCCCAATCTTGAACCATTCGGTTGTTCCATGTTCTGTTCTGACCATTGCTTCTTGGGCCACATACAGATTCCTCAGGAGGTGGATGAGATGATCTAGTACCCCCATCTCTTATGATTCACACATTCAACATCTTTAGAATAGTCTAGAATAGTCTATGAAGCAGAGGTCAATGCTTTTCTGAACTCTCTTGCTTTCTACAATATGTAAGTTTACTGTAGGAAAACGGAATGTTTAATATTCATTGGAAAAAGTACTTGGTATTACCTATACTTTCTTGCAACATTTACAGAACCTCTGCTACAGATAGGTTAATTAAAGGTTCACTGTATTCTTATGCTTAAAATATACTCCTTTGAAGAACTTCATATAAGAATAATATTGTTAGAAAAAAAAATACAGCCTCTAATTTTTTTCTAATTATGCTGCATTAAAATGTTTTCTACTGATCAGCTTTCTGAGGTAGGAGAATATTTTGAATTCACTGGAAATTTCAATATACACAATCGGAATGTGCTCTCATTAGCAGTAATGAAAAGTTAACAAGGACAACCCATTCTGAGTCCGCAGTTAAAAAAATAACAGTAATAATAATAAAATATTTTTTTTGTTTCTAACATCATTCTGCTCATTTTCAAACTTAATTATTTAAGATACCATATAGAAAAAAATTGATCCAGTGGTTCTTTACAAAAAAGAGGAATGGCCTTACATACATTAATTGAACAAACATAAAGTTAACTTGTGGGGTAGTCAAAAAGCTGAGGAGAACCGCCAGACAGAAGGTTAAGCAGATATGTGGGAAATCACTATGAAGGGCTTAAACAGGCAGACACAAGTTAATGCCACATGTGAAATGCATGGAGTAAGTGAAAAAGATTAGAGCAGAAAAATAAACAGTAAAATGAAGTGATAGCAAAGACAAGAAGATTGAGCAAAACTGCTAAGATGAGAGACAAGGTGAAAATTTAGAGAAATAAAACACAAGCTTAGAGTAAAAAACAAATAGGTGAAAAAAAGGGTGATAGGAGAATTATAGGGCAAAATGGCTAATAGGTGACATTAGAGATACGAAGGAAAGTGATGAGAGGTAAGGAGAGAGAAGAAGATTTGTGATATGAGTGAGACAGATTGAGAGATGAAAACATTTGAGTGAAGAAAGCAAAGGAGTATGAAGTCTGTGAGGAGAAAGAGTGAGAGAACAGAAAACTGATGAGATAATACAGAGGAAAATGAATGCATGGAGAGAGGCGGCAAGGAAAAATCTGGTGAGATGATAAAGAAATGGAGATACTTTAAAATTGGTGAGCAGTGAAACCAAGAGAGTGCAACGGAGAGAGTGTAAACCTGGTTTAAAGAAATATGGGGAAGGGGTGTGTGGAAAATGTGTGTGTGGAAGACAATGAAGATAAGAACATGGAATAGAGGCAAGGGAGAGATTAGAGGCGAGGATGAGAATAGAGGCAATGGAGAGAGTAAAATGGATGAGAAGAAAGACAGCAAGAGAGACAAATTAATGTGAAGGTGTGAAAGAGTAGAAACCAAATCAGATAAAGGTAGAACCCAAAACACAGACAGGTAGAGAGTGGGAAGCTGATGAAATGAGGGAGACATGGAGAGCGTGGAAAACTGTTGACAAGAGACACAAGAGTTGAAAATTGGTGTGAGGAGAAAGGCTGGGCTGTGTGGAAATCAATTGAAATTACGGATAGATTTGAGCACTGAAACAGTGGTGTGAGGAGAGAAAATGGAGAGTGGAACATGGGTGAGAGTAAAAACACAAAATTGAGATCTTGAAATTGTGAGTATACAAAATACAAAACTAGAAAAATGCATAAATCGTTACACATGAGATTTTTCATTCTTAATTGCTGTCAAATCTGTGTTTCTATGAAGTACGTATTTTCACACAATCTTTACTGAATTTAAACTGAAATTTAATTCACTTCAGCTATTCTTAGATTTAAATAGGAATACTAGGAAATAAACATTGGAACATCATTTTAATATTAAAGAGAAGAAACATTTGTTTAAAAGAGAGACACATAAGGACAATTTAATTTACAATGAGGCTTGTGATACAGTTCTACTAAACTCTCTTGGATGAAACAGAAAATATAATACTTTGTTATTAGATGATCTTTATATTATAAAGCCACTGTTTACAAGAATTGTGCATTGCTGTACACAATGAATGTAAGTAAAGTCTAGGTGTTAACTTACTCATCTGATATGAAAAAACAAAACGTGCAATCATAAAGTTGTTTTTAAAAGTAAATTAAGTAAACTAGAATTAGACAGGGCAATATGGATACTGTCTTAAGATCAGCAGACAGGGACACAGAACATTATACTAAGGAATACTAAGAAAATACTGTTCTTGGTTAATAAATCATATCAGATTTACAGGGCAACACATGGCACTTGAATGAATCCCATTATCTTTATGGCATCTATGGGTGTCTAACCTAATGGTTAACCATGGGTATCCCTATGACATCAAAAATTAACACATTCAAATGGTTGTCTCTACTGACCTTTGAACCCCTATGGTATGCTTACCTGTATAAATGGGGGTCACTAAAACCCCTATGGCACATACAATTAATATCTATACCATGGGGGCCCCTAAAAATCCCTGTGTTATACTATTCTATGATCCAAACATTACCCCCTAACATAAGGGTCCCAATGAGAAAACCAGAGGTAATAATCTACCCACCTTGTAGACTCTCGCCCTAGGGTGGAGGGAAAAGGACCCCTATAAAGTTCAAAAGACAGAAAGGAAAACCTCTGGTAAATCCTCAGGCTAGTAATAAATAATCCTTACTAGACAGTATTTTGACCAGATGAGAAGATAAATCAACCTTTTGTGATTGGTCCCTGTATGCTATAAATGTACTACATTGTGATTCAATATAGTTGTTGTTGTCAGTTTAATACAGCCATAATCAATGTGTGTTCTTTATTCTGAGGGAATAATATTTCTAAACATTGGGAGTTTTGCAATGGACTCTGGCTGAAACTGTCTCTAACCACTGGGGCATGTATCTGATACCTGAGTGGAAAAAGGCAGCTGGGTGCTGAGATTGGATAAACCCCTGACAATCTAGGGTGTTCCTGGGTCATCACAGTGAGAAATTATACTTACCTTCTCAGAGAAGATAAACAGTGCCCTTGTCCTCAATCTTCATCCCTGGTTCAGTGGACACATCCATATTGATTGTAGAAATTGGTCTTCTTTTATCTTGAATGAAGACCTTTCTCTCATCTCTTCTATCCACAGAAAGGTAGATAGCCAGACTCATATGGAGTAGCTGGCTAGTGTAGTGTGTTAACCATAGGTTGATCTTTTATTAAAATGTAATTCAACCAGGCATGGTATTATTTTACTGTGTTGTTGTTATTTGTCATTACTGATGTATTGCCAATCATTTCAGGTTTTGACAACCATTGCTTTTAGGTGCCAATATGGCACCTGCTTCAACGGATATACAACATACATATACAGCTCGTTAATGATGTGCAAAGGTTTGGATAGGGGGTATATGTTGTATTGGGCATTACTACCAGTCATCAGTGCCACTCACCAGTGACTTTTTAGACTTCCGTATATTTATCTACCATCAAAAAAATAGATTTTTTTTATTTTTTATTTAGGCCCTTTCATTATATATTAGCAGCCCCAAAACATTGTATTTTATGTAACTTACAATTTATTGCTGCACTTCTAACAATACATTTTCTAAACAATGAACACAGTTTGCACCAGCACATGGTTTATGGTGTATTATTTTGAGGACAGTTTTATGTGGGCAAAGATAAATCTATAGAAAGCCAATATAATATTCTATATACACAGTATAAATAAGGCCAAGACAACATGGAAAGTTCTGAGCTTGACAATGTAAAACTTCTATCAGATTTATTAATTTATGTATACATTTATTAATATATATTCCTTAGAACCAAGGAAATTGTATGAATTTTAAAAAGTTTTTCTACTTAGTATAAAACACTTCATCTATGTTATTGTAATCCATAAAAAGTATAAGAAACTAGCTCATCCTTGAATTATTCTCATGTTTGTCATCCTACCTCTAGTGAGCACCCACTGTACCTGTAGTAGTTCTACCCCTGCAGTAGCTCCAACCCGTTTTTCAGCATCTTTTTATATTTTAAGTGAGATTGAGAGCTTAGAAGTTTAATTGCCTCTGAGCTAACTGATTTAATTGGATATGCCTTATGCCCAGTTTTCCATTAAATATTTTTGTGCCTTTTTTGTATTTAAATAATTTTCTTTGGGCACACAATCATAATATTTTTTAATTCCACCTGGCTGATTTTCATAGGAAACCGATATATTCATTATAAAGTAGAGGTAGATGAAACATGGGTCCAGCATACTAAAGAGTGAAGTATCTGAGTAGTCCAAGAAAATCTCTCCATTCCTATGTTATCCTGTTGGGCATGTGTATTAAGAGTTCTCCAGCATTTCATCCTTAACTACATCTGGCTCCATGACTGCTGAATAAACAGTGTGTGTTTGTGTTCTACAGTTATGTCCAACTCTCTGTGACCTCATGGACTGCAACACACCATGCTAATTCCCTTGGCATTCATGGCAGAGATACTGGAGTGGGTTGCCAGTTCCTTCTCTAGTGGGCCACAGCATGAAGCTCCTGGTATTCCTAAGTGGTCTCCCGTCCAAGTACTGAACTGGTGCAACCCTGCTTTCAGGGTGGTGTGACCTCTTGGTTCCCTGACTGGGTCAAACCAAGGTCACAGGGGGTGAAAGCAGCGAATGCTAACCACTGGACCACCAGGAAGCCTGAATAAATAGTAGTGCATACTAAAATACAACTTTTTCACTAAAGATATATCATGTACTGCATTACGCATCCATCCATCTATCTATCCCTCTTGTAAAGATAGCTATATTTTTGGATCTATCTTTCTCTCTACAAACATACAAGCTGACTAAATATAGACAAATATTTTAGAGGCATAGTTTAAAAAAGTGACTATATAACTACTCTTGACCACTGTAGTTTAGGGAGAATTGAGATATTTTCTAAAATGTGAAGTGTTTCCCAAAATACAGATGGTCTCCGCATTACTAAACACATGACTTACAAACGACTCCTACTTAAGAATGAGCACCCATGTTTTTTTTTATATTCTTTTTGTTTGAATTAAAAGAAAGAGAACACTAGCTCCTGTAACTTATATTATTACAGTACAATGGTATTATTATTATTATTATTATTATTATTATTATTACACTATATTATTATTAATGGATTAAGTTTTAATTGGGGAATTGGGGAAATCAAATAAAATCCAGGAAAAAACACTGGTAATATATTTAAAAGTATGTGTATCAATCCTTAAATTTAATCAACGTCAATCGGTGTCACTATTCCACAATATTCTGTGATATAATTAGTGGTAACCTAATTTGAAAGTAAAGCAGATATAGCAAGTATTAAATTAATATGGTCATGGTAATGTGGCCTATTATAAGTATGGCAGAAGTATCTGTAACATCTATAATTGATCTATGCAGGCCTCATATGCAAAATATTTGCTAATCATCGGTATGCAAGAACATTTTTATATATAGGAATGAAACACACTTTAAAAAATAGTGCACTAATACAAAAATGATTAAAAACATGAAGCACAAAAGAGAAGGAATGGTGTATGTAAAAACGCAGTACTAGAAAATAAAAGGGGGAAAAATATATATATCCCTAAATGCATATATATAACACTTTTTACAACATTAAACCAGAACACAATGTTTGGTTTTACTGTATGAGTGCAGGATAAAAGGAAAAAGAGGCATCACTTATATCCCTTGTTGGCATAAAATATGCTTAAGTACTTGCACTTTAGTTGGAGAAAACATCTCTGATAATACGCCTCACACGGGCTTAGATTAGGTACACCATCCTTCTTTCTCTCCTGACGGTCCGTTTCACCACGACATTGGGCTTATTCAGAAATCCAACAAATAAAAATTCAACTTAAGAACATTCTCAGGGGGGGGAGCACCTGTATAGTAGTCCTACTAAAAATTTGTATCTTTAGTGCAACATGTCACAAAAGATGTTTCTGTATACTTACATCAACAACACACCAGTATTTGTTATACATAAATAAATAATTATGTATATATATTTGCAAAGTACTGTAAAGCACTACCTAATATCTTAACAAAGGCATAATGACAAAATAATTCCTAACTTGTCTTTATGATAGTTCCATAGTTCCATAGTTCCATTGTAATTGAACTCATTGAAAAAAGACTTAGTCCATCAAGTTCAACCTGTTTAGATCTCTCTAATCTGCAATATGTGGATTAATTGTTATATGATCCAGAGAAGGAAAATAGAAAGAAAAAAAAACAAGTGAACCTAACTATTTGTCTCAAAAGGAAAAAAAAGAAAATGCCTTCCTCACACCAGAAACTTGCAATTGGATTCCTCCATGGATCAATATTAGCTCTCTAATTAACAAGGATAACCCTTAATGCCCTTATTATTTAAAAAGATATCCAATCACTTTTTAAAGTTATCTATCAAAACCACTGTCGCCACCTCTGATGGTAGAGAATTCCACAGATTAACCAACCTTACTGTGAAGAATCCTTTTTTTTCTTTAAGGTGGAATCTTTTTACTTCTAACCTCAAAGGATGTTCTCTTGTCAGTTGAAAACCTCTTGGCATAAAAAGTTCACTTGTTCAGCTTTATATTGACCCTGGATGTATTTACTGTATATAAGGTAATGTTATCCCCTCCTAGACGCCTTTATAAGAGAAAATAAGTTTAATTTGGTTAGTCTTTCTTCATAACCTAGCCCCTCCATCCCCCTTATTAGTTTTGTTGTCCTTCTCTGTACCTTTTCCAGCTCTAAAAATGTCCTTTTATGAAGCATAATGGCAGAAGTATATTTGCTTCCCTTGCTTCTATACCCTTCTTAACACATGCTAATATTTTACTTGCGTTTGCAGATGCTGCTTGGCATTGAGCACTGTTACCTAGGTGGTTTTCCACAAATACTCCCAAATCCCTTTTCTTATCTGATACTCCTATATTTGCTCCATTAAAATTATAAATTGCATGACTATAACTTTACTTTATTTGTATTAAATCTCATCTGCAATTTAGTTGCTCATTTCACTAGTATCTGCAAATCCCTTTGTAGGGAAAGTACATCATTGTCTGATTTAATTACCTTGCATAACTTAGTGTCATCAGCAAAAATGGAGTCATTAAAAAATATGTTAAAAAGGAGATTCTTCTTTGGTAAAAAAAAATAAATGTTTAGCTCTTATTTTATTTAGTCTTTAATATTGTAAGTGGATCAAATCATGCCTCTTTCTACAATGACATCACATTCAAAAAGACAAGCTAGCTATAGATTTGTTTATATATTTCTACAATTCACATAATTTAACTTCAAACCACAAAAGACAAAATATTGAATCTGAAAACAGTTACTAGCTGCAGCTGTAAAACAAATTATTGTGGGTAGAAAGAACTGTTTGCAGTCTTGAGAAGCCTTTAGTTGTACTGCAGACCATATTGCTACAAGGGTTCTTGAAATGCTAGGTAAACTACAACCTTGCTATTCCCCAACATTCAATATAGAAAGAATTTTAGCATGAACTTGTACTGTCACTTGCCATCCAATATAAAATTATTATAGTCCCAGATAGTTTTTTTTATTTGCAGTGTTGTTCATTTATGAACACAATTAACTACTTAAGCTAAGCTGTCAATAATATATAACATATCTTCACATTTATTTATTCACAAAGGCTTTCCTCTTGTAATCTTTTACTGTTTTAAACATAGCTTCCTTTAAGCATATGCCTGCTGTATTACACAGCTTTAAGCAATGCTCAGGATTGATTATACATAAGCTAGAAATCCTACCCAGGTACAGCTGTTTCAGGTTACTGCCTCTCATCAGCATGGGGACGGTTCCTAGCTTGTGTAGTAGATTTGTTGAAGAGGTAGTTTACGACAACAATCATTTAATTTATGGTGGGCAAAACAGCAATTGAAGCCCTCGACCGTACAGTAGTACAGTATATAAATAGTACTTGTTGTGTGATCACATTTGAATGTCTAAAACAAGTTAAAAAAAACGTGTTTCCTGCTCAGAATTCTGAGAAGTGGGATTGTCCATTCAACCGAGGGACATTTGGAGGGATGATAGGAACAGACCAATTTTTTTCTTAAAAGACTGTACCTCAAAAACATTTGATAGGTGTAGAGCAGAATAACTAAATGTGATTATTATTATTATTATTATTAAGATATTATTAAAAGATATATATAAAGATATCAACATTGTTTTAGCTGGCACCCTTAAATTCTGTGACCATTGCTAATTGAAGTATTTTTTTATAGAATCCAAAATTCTATTACTCTCTCTTGTAAATGCACTTGCTTAATGTTCATTTTTAGTTGATTGTTAAGGTAGTAATTAAATAAAATTTTATATTACATAGAATGGTATAGTTAATAGAGGTCGCTGACATGTGAATTCTAGAAAATGTGCGTAGATAGATAGACAGACACATACCATAATATATTTAAATTTAATTTTCTTCACAATAAAAAATCCATTTAAAAGGACAATATTATTGTAGTGTTATTTTCCTGTTCTTATTACGTGGGGTAATATTCTTGCTTCACTAAGCATTCCATTAGTTTGTATGTTCTGCTACTTAAAACTCACTTCCAATCTCAAAAGAAAGCATAAAAGGTGCCTCTTGGCAAGATAGAAATTAAATCTTCCAAGTGAATGTAGAAAATATACCCATGTGTACTTGAACCTGAGCATTATGCCTGATCTACCCTCATGAACCCCAAGCTTTAACTTGGCAAGTATCAGATACATTTGGCAAGAGCAGCATAAAGAGTTCATTAAGAGGGAACATTTCAGTTACTTCTCTGTTTTTTCAACTGTTTAGTGCTTCATTGCTCAGGATGAAAAGTAGCTGAATTAGTAGAGATTTGAACCATGGTCCAGCAATTAATACCACTGACATTACTCAACTTAGTGTATCATCTGCTCCATTGATTTATTTTTATTTTCTGATAGCCTAAAAAAGGAAAAATAATATTTGATAAATGATAGTAATTATTTAATTTATGTTCTGTTTTATAAAACATGTAATACACTGATAGGGTCTGTACTTTAGCTCCTTTGCATTACTGCAATCACAATTTTTTTTTAAATATAAATAAACATGGCAGGGGGGCTGATAGGTTGCTGACGCAATGTTGAGTGGATTAAGTTCTGGACAATTGATTTAGATTTGGTGACCAGGAAAAGGAAACATCAAAGCTATGTTATAGAGGAAAAAAATACGAATTTAATTGGCAGGACTAGGGAATGGAGGGCCCTGGTACAAAATAATTTGGTGCCCCCCCTGCAACCTCTCTATACATCCCTTGAGGTCACTAAAAAAGCAAAAAATATATGTAGAGGATCAGATCACCACTATCGTGATCACATCACCTTTCTATAAAATAAGTATTTGCCATCCTCATCTAATATATTAAGATTCCTTGTATACTGCCAGTGGCAGAAATGTCCTACCCTGTTGTGGGCCCTGGTACTTTGCACCTGCAGCATCAGCAGTAGCTTCATTACTGCGATTATACGAGTATGTTAGCGTGGGAGTAAAGGGTTGTTGATGTTTTTTTAAGGGATTATTTGATTTAAACCTGTAGAGAGAGGCAAATAGGTGACAAAAGTGTGTAAAGAGAATCATAAATGTACAGAAAATACCGAAACTTCTTATGTTATATTAAGAGACAATTTGAAGAACTCTCTTAAAATGTTAGTGTATATCATATTAGAATTCAAATGGCTGGATTTATTAAAATGCAAAGTAAGAAAGTATGAGAACCAATGCCCATCATTAGATTAAGCTTCCCAAAAATTGCAATTGGTAGCAGTGCTCTTCAACTCTTCATTATAGAGACACCCTTTGCAGTAATGATTACTAACAGCAGATCGGCATTACAGAGAGACAATAACTGGCATTGTTTCACATACAAACATGGCTACAATGTTGTCTCTGATAGGAATAGATAGCAACCAGAATAGGTAGCAATTTCAATGTTTGAGTGAGGTAGTGAAGAATATAACTTAATAAATATAGTGAGGCTAGGCTAGCTTCTCTGTAAAAAAAAGTAAATGCTATTCTTCATTATTTCACCCTAGAGTGAATCCATACCAGTCTTTTAATTTCTTTAGAGAAGGATAAGTACATTAGTACCATTCAAAGATGGCTTCTATTTTTTTTTGTTTGCACAATGCCACCCATAAGTATCCAGTAAAACTATGTCACTTGAGCATTTGTATATTCTGCCTTGGAATTGTCAAAACAAGCAATCCATACACTTAAATGGCCAGTGTTAGCACTTTTCAAGTTAAATCTATCTTTTAGTTCACCTTTAATTAATAATAAAATAAATGTGAAAACCCCAGCAAAGAAGGGCTTTAGCCAGAAAATATGATTTCAAATCACAGCCCCCCCCCCCAATAATGCTGCATACTTAGTGCAATCTGTGATCAATTTATGTTACCTAGTCAATAGTGTCCAGAACAAGGAGGGAGGTGAGGGAGGAGTGCATCAGTGTTTTTTATTGATGAGAACTATGAGCCTCATTCAATTCAAAGGCCGCATCTCGTGGTATACAAGCCGTATGTCTGCGGGCCTGCTCCGGGCTAGCGGTCTGCTACAAATCCGGTGCTATTCAATTGAAGAAGCCATCAAGTTACGGTCCGAAAGCTAAAACCGTAAACCATGCACTTGTATTTAGCAGTTCAGGACGGGAACATGATCAATTAAGCAAGGCCATAACTACCCATTTAGAAACAGACAATAGAAAATGAGACCGTCATCATTACCTCAGTAAAACATGGAGGTTACATGTCAATCAATTAGCGTTTAGAGGTCCCATATGCGATCAGACTCGCAATTCGGCAATGTACAAAATAATAAAAATGAATGTGGGTGGCCTGATATGTATTAACTCATTGATTCCCGAGATCGGTATAACCCCGAAATGAAAAATTAAGTTTTTATTGCCGATTTGCGAGCTTGAGACTGTTGTGCAATTAATTCTAATGTCTTTCATCATTTTTCCCGTCTTTTACAGTGCAGTATTGATTTTTTATTTGCATTTACAGTGCTACCAACATTTGTTAAACCCTCTTAGGAGTCTTATCTGGGTGTGAAAACATTTCTGGCTTGGGTAATTGTAGCAATTGAATAGTGATTTGCGCTTTTAGCACTCCCAACTCTTGGGGACGGGAAAGATCAAAAGCTTAGATGGGCTGTAAATTCCGGTTTTACCAACCGCAAGGATTTCAAGGCTGTAACCCGTAACCCATTTGTAGCCCGCATAAAGACGCCAATTGAATAGCAAAATAACTTATGGCCTCCATTACGGGCTACTGTAAGTTACAATTGCTCAATTGAATCAGGCTCTATGTTTTTAAATGACATTTTCTGGCTAAAGCCTTCATTTGCTGCACTTTGGACATGCATTTTAATGTTATTTAAATATATTTAACTTTAAAAGTACTTACACTGGCTCCTCACCTTTTTGTTTTGTTCTGTAATTAGATAAATAGTTAAATGAACTATTAAAGAAAGTGATGCTTTACGTGGAGGCAGAGATATAGATAGTGAGAGGTAGTGCTTAATGGTGGTTAATGCTATTGGTAGCAGCTGAAAATGTACAGTGACATAAGAACGTTCCCCCTCTACAGAAGTATATGAGGGTTGCTTAGAAATAATCATAGGGCCATATTTTCTGTCCTCCATAGGCAATTGCACATTAGAGGTTAGAGAGGGTTAGGCACATTTACTCAGGAGAGAGTATGTTCCATTCCCCAGCCATTGGGCTGTAGGAGCTAAGGTAGACTAGTTAGATATTATGTGTTAAATTAATTATATTTAGTCCCTCTCACACCATGGTAAAGCAGAGTGAGAAGAGTGTAAGGAACCTATGGTTCATCCATTTAAATGGTGGTCTGATTCTAACTTTAAATTATGTGGTAAAATATATTTTCTGAACAAATTACAATATTGCATCAATCTTTTATTTTGTGCTTTTGTAACACTTGATTACCCTGTGAAATAAATGCTTTGTCAGTCAGTCATTATAATAATATATTATTTAGCTTTTATTGTTATGCATTAAAACAATCTCAAATCTAAGAAGGTTATAGAAAAGTGTCTAACATTGGGTTCCAATGTACCAACATTAAAATCTGTGTAGCCACATATAGGCCCTCATTCTATTATCGGCCGTAGGAGATGCGGGGCCGCAAGGACCGGGCCGCAAGCTATTTGCCTATTCTATTCCCTTCCGGCCGGGGATTCCGGCAGGCTTGCAGCCGGCGCCTTGCTATCCCTTGCGGCCGCACGCGCCGGAGGAAAGCCTTTGATCTTAAACGGCCGCAAGAGTTTCGGCTGCAAGAAAGCCCCGGTTGCTATTCAATTGCTCCATCCTGCACTCTGAGGAGACTTTAAAGGGATTGTAGGTGTTAGCATTAATAGCAAAACAATCCCCTACACTCAAATCCGTAAATCATTTTTTTTTAAAATTTATGTCACATATCCATGTAAAAAGTCCAGAGGGCTTGGAGCACCTCAGACCCGCCCACGCTGCGGCCGGAAAATAAACAGTTAATGTAATCTCGGATTTGGGCTGATGTGCAAGCTTCAGGGGGGGTTGCTATTGATCCTCATGTCCCCCATTATGATCCCTAGCATTTACAGAGCTTTACAGTGCTGTCTTGAAATTATTTTTGCATTTAAAGATTTCTGAGCTTACGGCCGGTTGCAAGATTTACGGCCGTCCGTGAGGGGAGATCCTTGCGGCGCCGTATAATTGAATTGCAAGGTAACGGGACCCCCACAAGGAATCGCAGCTTTGCGGCCGATTTACGGCCGATAATAGAATGAGGGCCATAGTAAGCAATATTTTATCTTATTATATGATATTATTCCCGATATTAGTTCAATATTATAGAAGTGGGGATCACACCAATGATGACACTAACATTGGGAATAATATCATATAATAAAACAAAATATTGCTCACTATGTGGCTACACAGATTTTAATTTTGGTACATTGGGACCCAACGTTACACGTTCTCTAAAACCTTTTAGATTTGGTATTTAATGTATATAAGTAAGCTTTATTTTATTTCCAAAGAGTGTTTCTATATACCTGTCTAATAAGAAATAAACATTCAATTGTTAAAACACTCAAGCATTTTGGGATAGAGTTTCTATCACTCCCTATTATAGTTAATCCTTATAATAATCCTCCAAAATATATAAAGCACAATAGCGATATAACATGTATTAAAAATAAAATAAGTTAGAAAGCCACTTTCACATAAATAGCAGGTCTGTGATGATGCTATACATTTGATGAGACACAGAAGGTCAATGAAAGTGATCTGCTTGTGCATTATACTGTGAAATGAGATTTCTAAGAAAGTGTGTAAACTTCAAACTCACCCAGTTCTTTATTTGTACTAAAAATATTACAGCTTTCATTATGTCCAAGTGTAATTATGTGGTTACCCCTGCTAAGCGCAAAGCATGTTTAAACAGTGAAAAAGAATGTCTGGTCAAGTTTTGTTTGAGAAAATTATACAGAGATTTACGAGACCAATAATGTGGGTTTTCCAAAAGAACCATTGCTTCACTTTTCTAATTTCAAGAAAGAATTGTAAAAGGACATAATTTTCACAAAGTTATTTATCTTGCAATCAAAAGGTAATGTTGTAATTGATATGGAAGGTGTTTTTAAATTTAAAAAAGTTACACATTCTGAATAAAAAACATGAATTTGCAGTGATTGCTCTAATTCTCTTCAGTCTCACAGTCAAGGATATGGTTCTGTATATGCCCTAAAAGGCTTGACAAATACATGTAGGAGTCAGATGTTGGAGGGGGGGGACATGGACCATTTACTGTTGCAAAGTTAAATCACTAAACCTATCACCCCATTGGGAAATTAGTTTTATTTTATTTGTTGAGCAGTAACCCAGAATACATTCTCTAATCTGCCTGATTATTCCATGTGGTCTGGACATGCCCAGTGTTTCTTTTGCACATAGCTTCAGTTTCATGATGATAGATTCACAGCCCCAAGGGAATAAATAGTTATTGGCAATGATCTCCCATTAGCAAGGGATGTCAGCCTGCCCTTTAGTGGGTGGATCAGAAAGGAATGACAGGTAAAAAATGCATGCATTTAAGCTAGGTTTAGTCTAGGGAACTATTTATAAATGTATTTAATTATAGATATCATTTTAGCATGCATTTATATTTTTGTGAAGTAGGATGTCAGATCATTTTGAACTTTGTTATCGTCTGTACTTCTAGAAAATAAATACTTTCATAGCTTATTTTTATGTCATGGGATAGTTCTGTATTATTGTATCATCTTTTAGATAAACCCTAAACATTTGAACATTGTAAATCCTAAAGCACTCTTACAACTCAATATATATTCTATGTAAACCTAGTAAATATTTGTCAATATTATTTAGTGTGCAATCACATTAGTACCAATAACAGGGCTATTAGACTGGCTAAAATAGAAAATGAAAAATTAATTGCAAAAGAGAGTAAGACTAACCCTAAAATATTTTTTAAGTATGTTAATGGGAATAAGATGAGGAAGGAAGCTATAGGAACATTACAATCTGACACAGGCTGACTGAAAATTAGTGACCAGGAAAAGGCAGATGAGCTAAATAATTTCTTTTCTTTGGTATACACGAGGAAGGTACCAGTGGTTGGGACACTGCAACATAATGGGGCTACACTACCTTTGCCGAATAATTGGTTAACGCAGGAAGTAACCCAAAAGAGGTTGGAAAAAATAAATGTTAATAAAGCCCCGGGTCCTGATGGAATACATCCAAGGGTACTAAGGGAACTGGGTTCTGTAATAGCCAAACCATTATATTTAATTTACTCAACACAGGGTCTCTACCAGATGACTGGAGAAAGTAGCTGTGATACCTATATTTAAAAGGGGAGCAAGAGCAAATCTGTGAAATTATAGACCAATGAGCCTCCCTTCTGTAGTGGGGAAGTTTTTAAAGGGGCTAATAAGGGATTATATACAAGAATATGTCTATTTGAACAGGATTATAAGTAGGAGTCAACATGGATTTATAAGGGATAGGTCATGTCAAACATATCTAATTAGTTTCTATGAGGAGGTTAGTAGGAACCTGGATCAAGGCAACTCAGTGGATGTAGTTTTTTTGGATTTTGCAAAGGCTTTTGATACAGTGCCACATGGGAGACTATTGAGCAAACTAAGGTATACAGGAAATGCAGTACATATCTGCTCATGGATTGAGAGCTGGCTAAAAGACAGGAAGCAAAGGGTTGTTGTAAATGGAACATACTCGGATTGGACTAATGTGGTAAGTGGGGTTCCTCAGGGTTCAGTATTAGGTCCTCTCCTTTTTAACATATTTATTAATGACTTAGAGGTGGGACTGGAAAGTAGTGTTTCCATTTTCGCTGATGACACAAAGTTGTGCAAGTAATTGAATTAGATAATGATGTGCTTTCCCTCCAAAGATATTGGCTAAGTTTCACTTGTTTTTTTTTTCTGTTTGCCTTCCTCTGGATTAATTAATAATTTAAAAAAAGAATAATGATAAAAAAAAAATAGTTGATTAATAATTAATTAAAAACTACCACATATACTCGAGTATAAGCCGACCCGAGTATAAGCCGAGGCACCTATTTTACCACAAAATACTGGGTAAAAGGAGTGACTCGAGTATAAGCCGAGGGTGGGAAATGTGCTGCCCCGTGTCCCTCTTGTGCTTTCTGTGTCCCCCTCTCTCTCCCATGTCTCTTCTCCCCTCTCCCTTCCCTGTGTCTCTTCCCCCCTCCCATATCACCATCCTCAACCCCCCTCCTCATTCTCAACCTTTCTCCTCAACCCCACTCCTCATCCTCAACCTCCCTCCTCAACCCACTCATCCTCAACCCCCTCATCCTCAACCCCCTCATCCTCAACCCCCCATCCTCAGCCCCCTCCTCAACCCCCTCCTCAACCTCAACCCCCCTCCAAAACCTCAACCTCCCTCCATAACCTCAACCTCCCTCCATATCCTCAACCTCCCTCCTCATCCTCAACCCCCTCCTCAACCTCCCTCCTCATCCTCAACCTCCCTCCTCATCCTCAACCCCCTCCTCAACCCCCCCATCCTCAACCCCCTCCTCAACCACCCCCCTCAACCTCACTAGTCAACCCCCCATCCTCATCCACAACCCCCCATCCTCATCCTCAGCCCCCATCCTCAACCTCCTCAACCTCCCTCCTCCTCATCAACCCCCACCTCATCAACCTCCTTATCCTCAACCCCCCCATCCTCATCCTCAACCCCCCCATCCTCAACCTCAACCTCCTCAACCTCAACCTCCCTCCTCCTCATCAACCCCTTCCTCATCAACCCCCTCATCTTCAACCCCCTCATCCTCAAGCCCCTCATCCTCAACCCCCCCATCCTCAACCCCATCCTCAACCCCCCTCAACCTCACTCATCTATCCCCCCATCCTCATCCTCCCCCCTCAACCCCCCATCCTCATCTTCAACCCCCTCCTCACCCCCCTAAACCTCAACCCCCCTAGTTAACCTCCCTCCTCCTCATCAACCCCCTCCACAACCCCCCCATCCTCAACCCCCCTCCTCATTTTAAACCCCCCTAAATACATTCCCATCTACCTTCCCCTCACTTACCTGCTTCTTCTCCGGCCCCTGCTCCTTCCATCTTGACCCCGGCGCGCATGTGACGTCACGTCATTAGCATATACCGGGTGCCAGCACCCGGTATATGCTAATGACGTGACGTCACATGCGCGCCGGGGTCAAGAGAAGAAGCAGGTAAGTGAGGGGGAGGAATTTAGATGGGAGAAAGTGAGGAGGGGGTTGAGGATGAGGAGAGAGGGAGGGTTAGAGAGACACGAGGGGGGTTAGAGAGACACGGGGGGGAGTGACTCGAGTATAAGCCGAGGGGGCCCTTTTTAGCCTTAAAAAAAGGGCTTTAAAACTTGTCTTATACTCGAGTATATACGGTAATTAATTAATAACTAATCTGCATATTGCAGATCAGAGGAGATCTTAAAAGGTTGAACTTGATGGACTGAAAGTCTTTTTTCAACCTTAATTACTATGGCCCTCATTCAATTGCGATTTGGCCAATTCAATAGTGCTCTAAATAAGCACATAACATATTTTTTTTAAATAAGTTTTTAGTTAGTGAAAACCTTGTTTTTGGATAGATGTTTACTAACTAAAAACTTCTTTAAAAAAATATTTGATGGGATTATTTAGACCCCTATTCAATTGGCCAAATTGCAATTGAATGAGGGCCTATGTAACTATGTAACATTCCCATTAGATTAATTTATTCCATGTTAGATTAAAATGTGTATGAAACTTCATAAAACCAGTTCACCATTAGAAAACGTAGTAGCTTCTGGATGTTAAGATTTATAGCTAAAACTAGCCAGTGAGGATAATAAAATTTACCATTTAAAAGCTGAAAAAACTTAGTAACATCAAAGTAGGTCACCAAAGTTCTCTGAGATAAATAAATATAAATATATACATATATATATATATATATATATATATATATATATATATATTGCATGAGGCAAATGCATGTGTTGGACTCTTAATAATAATGCTTAACAACAATGCACACATATTTTAAAGGCTTTCTCTATGAATGGGAAGTTGCTAGTTAGAAACTCTGCTGCTATATTTTCTCAAATGACTTGGACGAATACCCTGTTAAAAAAGCCACTAATATAGAATGTATTTTCATCTGGCATGGCCTCTTTATCTCAGGTGATTAATTATTATCCCGGGATGTAATTAACAAAAAGTGCATTTCAAGTTGGTTAGATCAGAATAATAGCAGATGCTTTAACACTTTACCAGCTGTAATTATGCTAATTTAATCAACTGGTAAATTTTCAGTGTCAGTCAACTAACAGCAATTTAGTTATTTAATAGTAATAATTGATTCTTTGCTTCCTTGACAATTATTCTTCATATATGTTTTTTTTACTTCTGTTCACTTTAAACTGTCATTTATTTTTCCTAAATCTAAACTGACCTTCTTTAGTCTACTGGGCAGATACATCAGTTTGGCTGTGACAATGGGATAGAGATCCAAAGCCTTAAGGAAATGGCTGTCTACCCATGACATTTATTAAGAAAGATGGCAGTGGCAGCAGGACTGGCAGCAAATACCAGTGTCTTGGGTCTCATTTAAGAAGCTCCCTTGAGGATAAAGGAAATTATTCAGAGAAATGTAGCGATGTGACACTTCATCATGAACATTTATTTACTCAGTTATTTTATCAGCAAAATGTGAAGCTGCCAAACGACTATAGGTTTTTCTAACTTTTTATTACTTGTTTTGTGCTGCCAGAAGCTTTAAAGAGTTGTGAAGTTTCATAAGTTTTTTCTTAATATTATTCAGTTAAGAGAACATAGTAAAAACACTGTTTAAAATACACAGAGTGCAATTATTGATGGCTATAGTAATTTATTACTGTCTTGAATTGAAGAAAAGAATGACTATTTGAATACTTACAGCAAGGGTAAGTGCTTTTCATGTTAAATCTATTTTAATTCCCCATTCATTAACATTAAAAATAGACATGAAAACAGAAGCAAAGCTTTAGCAAGAAAATATAATTTACTAGCGACTTGCCCTTCAAAAAATGACGGCAATGAGATGTGTATGTTTGGAAAGTTGTTTAATTATTAATATCCGTATTTGAAATTTCAGGAACCGTTTCTAAAAAATGACGGTCAATAAAAGAAAGTGTTGAAATGCTGTTTGTCACACAATGTGAGTGTACTGTGTGCCTCAAGTAACTAAATTCCTCAAAAAGCAGAAATCTACATGACATAAAATCAGAAAAACTAAAATCACCAAAAACAAAAAATGTACATTACAGAACCCAAAAAAGAAACCTAAGTGACCAAAAATAAAAAAAGGAACATTACAGAAAATAAAAAAATACATTACAACCTCCCGTAAGTACAACAATTTTTAAAAAATTACACACCTGAAAATGAAATACATATAGTACATACATATAATACAATACAACACAATTAAATACACTAAAATACAATACAATAAAATAAAATACAATACAACCCTATGTAATATACATGGCACTATCTAATATACATGCCTCTATGTACTATACATGCCACTATATACTATACATGCCACTATCTACTATAAATGCCACTATGTAATATAAATGCCACTATGTAATATATATGCCACTATATAATGTAATATACATCCCACTATGTAATATACAATACTATCTAATAATACATCCCGCTATCTATGTTATATACAATACATGCTATCAATATATATATATATATATATAGCTACCCTAATTGTAAGGTACAATTAAATAATTAAGACCACTTACCTTTGAGATGTTTCTTCAGATCAGCAACCTACGGTAAAAAAAATTCCAAAAATGAATACAACACGTTTACATGAAATCCCTAAACATTCTAAACATTGTAAACATTCTAAACATTGTAAATATTCTAAATATTGTAAATATTATACTCACCTTTCCAGCATGTCCCTTTCCAGCATGTCACGTCCTCCATGTTCTGACCGCCATGTTCCGTCGGCCATGTTTGCGTGTTGTCCGGCGGTAGTCCTGTAAAAAAAAACCATTACATTAGTAAACATAAAGCAAAGTAAAATAAACACAATCTACACAAAAAAAGGAACATTACAGAAAATAAAAAAATACATTACAACCTTCCGTCACTACAATTTTTAAAAAAAAATTACACACCTGAAAATGAAATACATATAGTACATACATAATACAATACAACACAATGAAATAAAATAAAATTCAATACAATTAAAGAAATTAAAATACAACACAACACATTTGTAATATACATGCAACTATATACTATACATGCCACTATCTACTATACATGCCATTATCTATTATACATTAGAGATGTCGCGAATAGTTTGCCGGCGGACTGTTCCCGGCGAACATAGCATGTTCGCGTTCGCGGCGAACTGCGAACATATGCGATATTCGACCCGCCCCCAATACTTTATCATTGAGCAAACTTTGACCCTGCATGTCACAGTCAGCAGACACATTCCAGCCAATCAGCAGCATACACTCCCTTCCAGACCCTTTAACCTCATGGACAGCAGCCATTTTGGAATCAAAACTAACTTGCAGTCTTACTGAGAGGAGGCTGAGTGTAGGTGATACTGCATCAATAGGGAAAACCATAGCTAGGCAAGTTTATTCAGTGTCCAGTGCAGTGCTGAAGGACTCTTGTGCCTTATTATTATTATTAATATTACTACTGTATAATGTGTAGATGTACCAGCTGGGCATGCTCTTGTCCATTACTATTATTATTATTATTATTATTATTATATAATGTGTAGATGTACCGGCTGGGCATGCTCTTGTGCATTATTATTATTATTATTAGTAAAATAATAATAATAATAATAATAATGCACAAGAGCATGCCCAGCCAGTACATCTACACATTATATAGTAATAATAATAATAATACACAAGAGCATGCCCAGCCAGTACATCTACACATTATATAGTAATAATAATAATAATACACAAGAGCATGCCCAGCCGGTACATCTACACATTATATAGTAATAATAATAATAATAATGTAGAAGAGCATGCCCAGCCGGTACATCTACACATTATATAGTAATAATAATAATAATAATAATAATAATAATGCACAAGAGCATGCCCAGCCGGTACATATACACATTATATACTAATAATAATAATAATAATAATAATGCACAAGAGCATGCCCAGCCGGTACATCTACACATTATATAGTAATAATAATAATAATAATAATAAAGCACAAGACCTCCCCTGTGTCTCCCCCCCACTCCCCCCCATGTGTCTCTCTCCCCCCCTCTCCCCTGTGTCTCCCCCCCCCACTCCCTCCCATGTGTCTCTCTCCCCCCCTCTCCCCTGTGTCTCTCCCACCCTTCCCTGTGTCTCTACCCCCTCTCCCATCTCCAGTGTTTCTTTCCCCCCTCTCCTGTGTCTTTTCCCCCTTCCCTCTTCCCTGTGTCACTCCCCCCTCCCCTGTGTCTCTACCCCCTCTCCCTTCCCGTGTTTCTTTCCCCCCTCCCATGTGTCTTTCCCCCCTTCCCTCTCCCCTGTGTCTCTCCCCCCTCCTCTGTGTCTTCCTCCCCCTCTCCACTGTGTCTTCCTCCCCCTCTCCCCTCTCCTGTGTCTTCCTCTCCCCTGTGTTTCCTCCCCCTCTCCCCTCCCCTGTTAGCTTCTATACGCATACATACATACGATAAGAAATCTGGGGGGGGAGGGGTTACCCCTTACCCCCCCCTCCAGTTCCAACACCCATGTGTACTGTATAATATTGTATTGCATTATGTTATATTATATCACTAGTGACTTGCCTGGCACAAATGACGGGGCAATAAAGTTTGAAGCCATGGCAATGCTGTTTGCCACACAATGTAATGCTTTTTGTACTCGGAGGACCTTCGGTGCTCATTGTGAGCCTCTTCCCTCGTGTCCTTCATGTTTCGTGCTTTGCAACGATCAATCTTCGGCGCTCATCGCAAAGACAGATATATAAGTACAGTGTTAAATATATAATTTTTTTTGTGCAGTGTAAATTAAAAAATGTATTCAGGTCTCAGAGCATAATAAAGTGATTTAGATTTGTAACTGCTTTGAGAGTGCTATCGCTGGCAGCCAATGAGCAGTAATCCAGATATATAACTGCAGAGTAAAAAGTAAAACATTTTAGTGTAGTGTAAAGTCTACATTTTTATTTTCCATTACTAATTAATACTTATTAAATGAATGCACGATAATAACTATTGTGAATGAACAAATGTATTAGGAAGTGCGAAGCGTTAATGTATGTAAAGTAACGGCAGTGTAAAATATGCTATTAAGCGTATTTTTTTATAGATATTTTTTTTAATAATAATGAATTAATTAATTACTAAAATACTTTACCTATTTGTAATTAATATATCCAGTGATCAATATCCTGAAGAGCTTACAATCAGTTTTGATTTTCCTGCAGCTTACAGTGTACATTTGGACTGTTGGTGACCTGAGGTGTAAGTGTCAGCAATGTGCGCAGTGCACGAGGGGAAACCGCTTGTATAGTCGTGTAACGCGCCATTTTAGATTTGTAATGTTATTAGTTGCAAGTTAGTGTTGTAAAATGGCGGCGATTGTGTATGTGTTACGCGGCTCGCCAGCAGTTTCCATTATTTCTAATAGTGTATTTTGTACCTTGTCTGTTCCTAGGTAAAAGTCGTACATGGCTGGCGATGTTTTGCGCGGTTTGGGGTCGTGTAGCCTCGTTTTCATTTTTTCCGGACGCCATTTTTTTTGTCGCTTAGCCGATTTACAAGTGCCAACTGGGGAAGACGTTGCAGATATCACATATATAGTTGTGAGCAGGTGGGTTGTTGCTAACGCTGCGGGCTTGCGAAGCCAGGGCCAGAGTTGCTGGCAAGGAGCGCCGAAGGCTCCCACGTCGGCTGCAATGAGCCGCAGGCGGGACTTACACCATCAAATTTACGGACTTACCATCCAAAAATACGGGACTTATAAAAAAAACATTACAAGCTCACAAAAATACGACCTTAACGCCCGAACCGCGCGCACTTAAAAACATTAAAAACACAATAGATACACACAACAAACACATAAAAAGCTTACCCACAGCAAGGCGGGCACCGAGGACCTCTGCAAGTGAAGTTACACCTCCATTTAAGTCCAAATTCATGAGTTTAGACACCCGAAAATCACCTAAGTGAGAGAAAAAATGGGCGTTGGAAAAAAAGAAAACGAGGCTACAGGACCCTAAACACGCGAAACACATACAGATTTTCCTAAAAAGCCGTACGAGGTAAAGATACACTATTAACAAGGACGCTAAATCATCCACACCCGCGTACCACATACACATTCCCCGCCATTTTACAACACTAACTTACACAATGCAGAAGTACCCAGCTACCCTAACGACTTCCTCTCGCTCACGCAGCCTATTTACACTACACACTGCCCACATTGCTGACACTTACACAGCAGCTCCACAGCACTGAAAACCTACATTGTATGCTGCAGGAACATGAAAACAGATTGTCAGCTCTTCAGCACAATGCTTCCTGCATATATTACTTACAAATAGGTAAAGTATATTCATTTAGTAATTATTTCATTAGCATACAAAAATACATATACACAAAAAAAACATTATCACATTAAACATAAAAGCCATTCACTGCGCGCCTCACAACGAGCGCCAACGCTGCTCATAGCACACAAAGCCTTGCAATAAGCGCAAAAAACACATCACCGCCGACCAAAGAATAACAGCAAAAGCGCCTATCAGAAAAAAAATACAACCAACAGCCTCGCAATGAGCGCCGAAGGATCTCCGACCACCAACAAAATGAATGTCTCGTCCAAACACCATTACCTGCCTTACAATCTTATTGCCGACATTTTTTGACGGGCAAGTCGCTAGTAAATATATAAAGATCAAGATAATAAAAGTATCAGGAAATGTAACACAAAGATGCACGCGCGTCTGAATAATATGACAAATACGGATTTTTGTCATAAATCATATGATCGCAGTATTGGGTCATAATAAACCCTAAACACTGGAATCTGTTACATACAATTTACTGATGATGTCATTAATGGGCTTCAAGGGGGGGGTCTCTTTTCATACTTTTTGAGCGGTGCAAATCCAACATACGCAGAGTGGAAACGCCACATCTGTGGGACACACACAAAGGGGTTCACTTTGGGAGAAAAAACAAACAAATATGAAATATTTAATAATCATATTTTGATGTTACCAACAGATAAGGAAACGAAACTGAGGTTATTATATCTAATAGTAGCAAGCCTGGGAGTACTGGGAGTAATAATACTGCAGCAGGAGGTCAGGACTAATGTCCCTCTATAGACACCCAGTCAGATAAAGGTCAGTACTAATGTCCCTCTATAGACCCCCAGTCAGATAAAGTTTTGAAATGTTTCTTGGATAGCATTGGGGCTAAAGGAGGTTTGGCCATCAGGTAGTCTAAAGATACCGTATATTATGACCTCTCTTGGGGGGTAAAGACACTAATAATTCCTCCAATAATAATAATAACCTCCTGGTTAGCCCATTGGGTTATCTGTTAAAAAGAGTGGTGCAGAGACTGTGGGGGCTGTTAGCCTCCTTGTCCCCGTGTGGCCGTTTAGAATCCCTGCTGCTGCATGTTTCAGCTTTATTAAGGTGTAATTGTACAGCGTTTGACTCAAGTAGCTGCCTGTACTGGGTCAGTTTGGCTTAATTGCTGGGCCCTTTTCCTGCCAAGATGGCGACCGTCAGTCCATGGGCCTCTATGTCCCCTTCACTACCTTTGTCCCCGCTTGTGTGCTTATTTGGGATGGCCCCCCTTTATATCTCCGGCCAGTGGCCTTGTAAGGGTCGCCCTCTCAATCTCTGAGTGTGGATATGCAGGGATGGGGCGTTGAATCAGGCCTACCTTCTTCTCTGCTCGCTGTAAGATCAACAAAACCTAATTTTTCAGGCATGTGTACATGCCTAATTTTTCTGGCCTCTGGTGCTGCACTGTGGCTTCAACAACCAAACCCCCAAAAAAGGCACATAACAGGGATTAAACTGATAGGAGTAGTACCACTTAACACACCACTCATATGTGGTGTAACAGTAGTGTACATTTAAAACAAAAAAAAATTCTACTGTAATAGATTGCATAGCAGTTAGTTGTCTGCAAGCGTGTGTCAGACCTACAGCGTCTACTCTACCAACTTCTGCAAGTGCACAGTGCCACTCATATCTGTTGTCACAGTAGCTTGCACGCATAGTACTGATCTGTCAAAACCTGTAATGATGAATGAGGTCTAGAGTAGCCTGGTTCCCTTATCCTCTACAGGTTGAGACCTAATGTTTGGGTGACTCCAGACCAACACATGAGTACAAGCAGCACACAAACTCAAAGCCGCCATCCTCCTCCTGGTGCAGCATCATAAGCCACATCAACCACTGCTGTCCTCCTTGCCCCCTCTCAACCATCCGCCACTCCGTCTCTCGCCTTGAGCAGTTCCTGCTCATCTGCCCATAGTCAGATGCCTGTAAAGGACATGTTTGAGCGTAAGAAGCTAATGTCATAAAGTGCCCCAAAATTGAAGTGATACGACCAACAAAGCATCTTTTTCCATCTCCTGGTTCTAAAAATCCAGGCCTTATACACGCCCCCTGATAGGTGACGTAACAAGTATTAAACTGATAAGAGTAGTACTTACAAACACGTCACTCCTATCTGGTGGCACCTTTGACTGTACGTGCCGTGCCCCAAAATTGAAGTGATACAACCAACAAAGCATCTTTTTACATCTCCTGGTTTTAAAAATCCAGGCCTTATACACGCCCCCTGATATGTGCTGTAACAGGTTTTAAACTGATAAGAGTAGTACTACTTAACACACCTTATAATAATGCAGAGAGAGGCAATGCAGTGAGAGGAGTCTAAAGAAGAGGAGTCAGAGGAGGAAGGTGTCTTTGAGGAGGTGGAAGACCAAACACAGCAGGCGTCCCAGGGGGCTTGTTGTCACCTTTCGGGGACCCTTGGTGTTGTACGTGGCTGGGTGGAGGAAAAGACCTTCAATGACATCAGTGAGGACAAGGAACGGGACATGGCTAGCTTGGTATCCAACCTTGTGCAAATGGGGAGTTTGCGGTTGTGCAAATGGACTGTTTGTGGTTGTTTGCCGTGCGTTAAACAGGGAGTTTGGTCTGTCACTGTGAAGCGGGCCTAACCCTTACACTACCTGATCGATACAAAATCATACCTGATGTTTTAAAGCACGTTATTCCAAACAATTTAGGAATGTTAGGTAATTTATGCCCTTTATGGCTTAAAACCAGACTCTGCATCAACTATGTAATTTTCCATGGGAGTTTTGCCATGGATCCCCCTCCGGCATGTCACAGTCCAGGTGTTAGTCCCGTTGAAACAACTTTCCTATCACTATTGTGGCCAGAAAGAGTCCCTGTGGGTTTTAAAATTCGCCTTCCCATTGAAGTCTATGGCGGTTCGCCGATGTTCGCCGGTTCGCGAACATTTGCGGCGGTTCGCATTCGCGGTTCGCGAACCGAAAATTTTAGGTTCGCGACATCACTATTATACATGCCACTATGTAATATAAATGCCACTATGTAATATATATGCCACTATATAATGTAATATACATCCCACTATGTAATATACAATACTATCTAATAATACATCCCCCTATCTATGTAATATACAATACATGCTATCTATCTATATATATATATATATATATATATATATATATATATAGCGACCCTAATTGCAAGGTACAATTAAATAATTAAGACCACTCACCTTTGAGATGTTTCTTCAGATCAGCAACCGACGGTAAGAAAGATTCGAAAAATTAATACAACACGTTTACATGAAATACCTAAACATTCTAAACATTGTAAACATTCTAAAAATTCTAAATATTCTAAATATTGTAAATATTATACTCACCTTTCCAGCATGTCCCGTCCTCCATGTTCCGTCGGCCATGTTTGCGTGTTGTCCGGCGGTAGTCCTGCAAAAAAAAAAACTTACATTAGTAAACATAAAGCACATTAGTAAAATAAACACAATCTACATTATACATAACTTTCCGCGATGTCTCCGGCCTTCTCGTCTTCTCCGGAAGCATCCGTGCCTTTCCAAAAAAAACAAAAAAACAAAAAAAACGACACACATCCACCCTGGCGTCTCCGACGCTAATGACCTTCCTATGGAGTGTTACAGAGTAAAATTGGCAATGGCGGCTTCTGATTGGCTGAAAAGGCTGTCTATTAAATTCAGCCAATGAGAAGACCACATTTGTGAACCAATGAAAAAAGTATACACCCCAAAATACAACACTTATTGGATAACACACCTTTCAATCTTTATTTGAACCAATCTTAAGGCTTTATTGCCATCAGCCAATCACAATGGAATATACCCCCACATACTGATTGGTAAAGAGATCTGTGCCTTCCCATTGGGTGAAAATATTGATTGATATTAACAGTAGCCAATGAGAATGCGCAAATCCTTCACCAATCAGTACGTGAGGGTGTATTCCATTATGATTGGCTATTGTCAGTGCAACCAATCAGAATGCGCAGAGGCTCCAACCAATCACCCTGTGGGGGTGTATTCCATTGTGATTGGCTGAAGGCATCTGCGCCTTGTGATTGATTTAAATAAAGATTGATAGGTGCATTATCCAATCAGAGTTGGAATTTAGGGTGTATCCCTTTCTGATTGACTCACACATTGGTGCCTCCTGATTGGGTGAATTTGATAGACAGTATTTTCAACCAATCAGAAGGCGCCATTGCTTATTTTCTTCCGGAAAATTCTCCTGGAGTCTCATTAGCGTCGGGGATGTCCGGGAGTGCGGATGTAAGTATATATTTATTTATTTTTTTACCGGGCGTGACAGAAGAGGATCCGGAGGAGGCCAGTGACATCGCGGGTAGGTAAGTATAATATGGATTATGTTTATTTTATTTTGATGTATGTGTATTAATGTTGTGTTTTTTTTAACAGGTGCCGCGCCGGAGAAGGATTTAAAGAATGCCGGACGTGACATGGCGGAAAGGTGAGTACAATATTTATAATGTAGAGAATGTATAGAATGTATAGAATGTATAGAATGTCTATAATGTTTATTTTATAAGTGTAAACTTGTTGCACTAATTTTTTGTATTTTTTTTTTCGTAGTTGGCTGATCGCAATGGAAATCTGCAAAAGGTAAGTGGTCTTAATTTTTTTATTTTAGCTTAGACTTAGATTAGTTAATATATAGATAGCATTTATTGTATGTTAGCTAGGGGTTTTATATAGATAGCATAGGATGGATTGTATATTATGGGAAAGTATTATTATATAGATAGGATGTATCTTAGATTATGCTATTTATTTAGGTAGATTGGGTATGTATTATTATATAGATAGGATGTATATTATATTATGGTATTTATTCAGATAGATTGGGTATCTATTATTATATAGATAGGATGTATATTAGATTATGGTATTTATTTAGATAGATTGGGAATGTATTATTATATAGATAGGATGTATATTAGATTATGCTATTTATTTAGATACATTGTGTAATGTATATTAGATAGTGGTGTATTGTATTGTAATTGTATATAATTGTATTGTAATTGTATGTATTTGTATTGTATGTATTTGTATTGTATGTATTTGTATTATATGTATTTCCTTTTCAGGTGTGTATTTTTTTTTTCTGTAGTGAGGGGGGGGTGTAATGTTTTTTTTTTCTGTAATGTTCCTTTTTTTTTGTGACTTAGGTTTTTTTTATTTTATGTAATGTAGTTAATTTTTTTGTGTGAGTTAGTTTTTTATTTCATGTAATGTAGATTTTTTTTTGTGACTTTAGGCTTTTTTATTTTCTGTAATTAGAGTGGTGGGGGTCAATAGGGGGTAGGTAGTGTAGATGTTAATAGGTTAGTGTAGAGGTTGTTTAGTTCTGTAATGTTTTATTTGGGGGGTCTAGTGCAGTATAGTGTTAATACTTAGTGTCATGATGGTCCTTGAGGCACGTATGCGGTTAATAATGGTGTTAATATACCCTTATGGGACTGATGGGGTTAAGTAGAGGCTTATGGGGGTCTGTATTGCCCCCCATAAGTGACAGGGTTAATGAAGGGCTTATGGGGGTCTGTATTAACCCCCATGAGTGACAGGTTTAATGAGGTTTTATGGGGGCCTGTATTGACCCCCATGATTGACAGGGTTTCTTTTACAATGGGTCCTTTAAGGACCTGTAACGCAGGAATTTTGAATTTCGATTGCAGCGGGGGTCCCCGATTGCGTGCAATCGGGACCCCCACTGCGATGGTTAATGTGGGGTTAATGCAGGGCTCGGAGCTTATCTCGGATCCCCTGCGGTTAATCCGGGTTTCGGATCCCTTCTTGGGTAAGTTGTAGATGGCTGAGCGGTCCTGGGTCTTTGAGCCTCGTTTTCATTTTTTGGGGCGTCCATTTTTTCTCTCGCATAGGGGATTTTCGTGTGTTTAAACTCGGGAATTTGGACTTAAATGGAGGTGTAACTTCACTTTCAGAGGTCCTGGGTGCCCCCCTTGCTATGGGTAAGCTTTTTATGTCATTTTTGTGAGTATATGGTGTGTTTTCACTGTATGTAGTGGCGCGCGGGTCGGCCGTTATAGTGTCATTCTTAGTGCGTGTCGGTGTCTGTTACGTTAAGGTTGCCTCATTCCCTAAGTGCTTTGCGAGGACCCGCATTGCAAATGCGGCCCCCCGCTTCGCTTGGACCCGCATTTGCGGAAGCGAGGGCCTCAGTTGCTGTCATGGAGCGCCTTCGGCCTTCGGCGCTCCATGCCAGCAACTGAGGCCCTCGTCCGCGGTGTGTGTGTGCGTAACCGGTGTGAGGCGCCTTTGAGATTTTTTTTTGTTTAAAAGTCGTGTGTGTGTTAACACAGCCGAGGTTGGAACCTCCACCTCCGCAAATGCGGACCCTCGCTTCGCGAGGATCCGCATTTGCGGGGACGTTACGTTGTTTTTTTTTGGGCTGGGATGTTGGGTTTTTTTTGATAAAAAGTCGTGTGTGTTGTGTGTTTGTGTTAACACAGCCGACGTTGAGCCTCCACCTCCGCAAATGCGGACCCTCGCTTCGCGAGGATCCTCATTTGCGGGGACGTGGGGATGCTCCACCACTGCAAATGCGGCCCCTCGCTTCGCGAGGACCCGCATTTGTGGGGAACTGCGTCCCTCGCTTACGCCTACAATGTGAACTGTTGGTGTGCCCTGAGGACTGGAGTTGATACACACTGCTCTAGATTACCCACCACGTCTGATTAATGTTATCTCATTTAAAATGCTTGTTTTCTTTTCAACAGTACTCTGAACAATGAGAGAGTTGTGGAGGGGTAAAACAGTAGCCACTAATGAGGTAAACTGTATTTATAAGTTGTATTTCCTAGCCAAAACTTTGGTACTATGTCCTTATGTATTTTTTATGTTAATTAGTGGTGAACTAAAAATAGATTTAACATGATAAGCACTTACTTATATTTCCTGTCTCCTTGTATTCTGTTTTTTTTAGATAGACATTATAGAATTTTGCTCAACTACAACACAATAAAAACAATACAGCGTCATGTAACTATTGGAATAATCTTGACCCATTAGACAACATTCCTATTGATAAAGGAGAGCTAAGAAATGCATTTTGCCTGCCAAAAAAGAGATAGAAACCAAATATTAAACTTAAACCATGACTGATTATTAGAAAGATATTATAGATTAATCTTTTTAATGATGGTATGTAGAATAGGGTCATATGTTTGCAGTTACCTAGAATTATATTTTTAACATAAGGGTGATAAAACAGCTTGAATAGAAAAATGATTCCTGGAGACAAACGTCTATAAACTTTGTGGAATTAATGTTGTTGTACATATGGTCACTTGGTTAGAAATGGCATCTGCAACAACTTCATCACTGTGTGATTTGCATATGTATTTTTCCCATTAATCCACTGCTTGTCTGTCTCTTCTCTATATGTAAGTATATATTTAAATATATAAATCTTACCCCCTCTACATGATTCAACCAGAAATAAGCTCCTAGTTGCAGCTGTAACAACAGAAAACTGCATGCTTAGGATCTGGGGTGGCATTCCAGGTCTATATGGCATTAATTCAACATTCTTGCATTGTACATATGGTCTGAATTATTTTCGGATTATATTTTTATTGTTAAAATAGCTTTTTGGGGACTCATTGAGTTGATTTAAAGACAGCTGCCTGTATCATGTCTCATGTGACTGTGTCCACATGTGCTTCCCAGTCTAGAAATGTAGAATAAAGTAAATGCCTCTACTTTTTAAGGAGAGATGCAATTTAAATCCTTAGTCTTGTCTGTCAATGAAGAGATGGCTAGAAATATCCCTTAGCTTATGTGAGACACCAAGTGCAGTCATTAAACAATTGTAATAATATTTCAGTGCCTTCATCAGGACAAAAGAATACTAAATTTAAAATAGCTTTATTATAACCTGCAAATTAATGGAACTAAGATGAACACATTTAACAAAGGCTAAATAAATTAATGAAGTTATGATATCAGTGACAATAACTCCAAAATCAATTTGTTTTTATGGCCCTTATTAAAAACTAACTCATATATTAGTGAACTGTTGGCAATGAGGCTAAATCTGTGCAAAATTATGATGAGGATCCTGTACATTACTGGTTATATTCTCAATGAGATATAGAAAATATTCCAACACAAAATATAGCCATATTTATCATGCAAGGCAATTTGTTTTTTCTGTTTTGTTTTTTTCACCATTTACAAAAAAAAGAAAATCAAAATTGCCAGCTTTGCTTGACAGTGATAGAATGGGGTTTAAAGGTGTAATATAGATTACACCAAAATATGTATTCTAAGTTAAATTTCTGCTGCAATTTCTATTTTAAATCCAAGTGTGCATCTTATAGCAAAATCATTTAGGAAATATGTTATAGGCCAGTGCTTTATGTTTCAGAGCACTAGCAATCAGCACATAACAAACAATTGATAATTCTCAGTTTAGTACATATGAGTCTGTGCATTTAAATCACAAGAAAAATTGCCTACAGGACCTGCTGGCAAATGTTTACCTGCTGTGTGAAATCAATTATTCTAATGCAAGTTATACATGTATTCACAAGGTATGGCAAACAGAATGTTGTAGTTAAATTGTTACCCTGAAAAATAATTGGTTTGTGATAAATATAATAAAGGGCAGGGGCATAGGAACTGTGTGTGTGCGTGTGGGGGGGTGGGGGTTATGGGTGGGGGAAAGGACAAATCCCTCCCTGGTTAAATGAATAGGGGACACAAAAAATAGAAAATTTAAACTTAATCATGCATTGCCAGATTTGGCCACTAGATGGTGGTCAGTGTTATAGAGTAGTATGTCTTTGCCCCATAATTTATTTTATATATATATACAGTTTCTCACAAAAGTGAGTATACCCCTCCCATTTTTTGTAAATATTTGATTATACCTTTTCAAGTAACCACACTGAAGAAATGACACTCTGCTACAATGTAAAGTAGTAAGTGTACAGCCTGTATTACAGTGTAAATATGCTTTTCCCTCAAAATAACTCAACAAACAGCCATTAATGTCTAAACTGTTGGCAACAAAAGTGAGTACACCCCTAAGGGGAAATGTCCAAATTGGGCCCAAAGTGGCAATATTTTGTGCGGCCACCATTATTTTCCAGCACTGCCTTAACCCTCATTGGCATGGAGTTCACCAGAGCTTCACAGTTTTCCACCGGAGTCCTCTTCCACTCCTCCATGATGACATCACAGATCAGGTGGATGTTAGAGACCTTGTGCTCCCCCACCTTCCATTTCAGGATGCTCCACAGATGCTCAATAGGGTTTAGGTCTGGTGACATGCTTGTCCAGTCCATCACCTTTACTTTCAGCTTCTTTAGCAAGGCAGTGGTCGTCTTGCAGGTGTGTTTGGGGTCGTTATCAGAGTTGGAATACTGTCCTGCGGCCCAGTCTCCAAAGGGAGGGGATCATGCTCTGCTTCAGTATGTCACAGTACATGTTGGCATTCATGGTTCCCTCAATGAACTGTAGTTCCCCAGTGCCGGCAGCACTCACTGTTATAGGCTGTACACGTACTACTTTACATTGTAGCAGAGTGTAATTTCTTCAGTGTTGTCACATGAAAAGATATAATAAAATTTTTGCAAAAGTATGAGTGGTGTACTCACTTTTGTGAGATACTGTATATATTTTTTATTAGATGAAACAATTTAAGTCATTTTAAGTCAAAATCTACATTTAAACCTTTGGGAGGCAGGGTGTTTAATTAATATATTATCTCTCCTTCTTTTTGAGATAATGTTTTTACTGTGTTTCCCCCTCTCCAATTCTGTTTAATCTCTAAAACACCCATATATTTAATTTCCCCTGGGTTTTGTTTGTGTACTTACTTAAAGTGTTTTGAAACTGAATAGATTTGGAAAACCTTTTTTGATATTTCTGATATGTTCCTCTATTTGTTTGTGAAGAGGTCTAGTGGTGCGGCCTATGTATTGTTTCTTACAGCTACGTTCTAGTGTGTAGTCCACATTTCTAGATTTACATGATATTTTGTTTGACACCTTAATTTGGTTTTGCCTGAATAACCTGACATAAATGTAAGGCGATTACCTACTTTTTAAAGAACTTTCCTCATTTGCAAAACCTGCTACCTTGTAGGCGCCCCTTTTCTCTTTGTCTATTTTTCAGCACTAAGGAAAAATAAACTAAAGATAAGCACCAAGGATCAATATAAAAAAGCATAGACAAATATTTCGTAGGGATCTGAAAAATTAGATCAGGCTGTTTGTTTTAAGAATATTGTATTTGATACATAACACAATTGCTTTATATAATTTCTTATTCTTTATTTAATTGTCTAAAAGTGTGTTACAAAAATGTTCCTGCTTTTTAATCCAGAAGAGCAGCTAGAAACACAATTAACACATTTTTCCGGCGATAGACACCTTTTATTATAGCTGCAGCTATGGATACTGAAAATATGTTCCAATGTATTTTCAATACAGCATTTAGGAAACCAAATTAACCAAATTAATAACGCTAATCTACTGGAAGAAAGATTAGAAAAAGGTCAGTTATAGAGTTAAAAGATTGGTTGGGTACCTAACTACAATAGATAAATATTTAGAGACAAAAATAATACCTAGGGGTTTAAGAAATAAAAAAATAAAAACAAACTAATTTATACCTGCAGACCCAAAATTTATGTTTATTTGGGATGCCTTTATTGGACTTTTGCTCATTTGAGCTAATGAAAACTATTGCTGAGTACAGGAAAAACAACCTTATAGTAACCAGCAAAGAAATAAACAAAAGTATTCAAGAACTCACTAACACTCTGGAAGAAAAGAAATACACAGAAATGAAAACAGAGCTAGAAAAAAGGGATATTGAAATTAGAAAATGATATTAATGTTAGAAAACACCACAAATTTAATAGGAATATCACAGATTTTGCATACAGAAAAAAATCAAAATTGGATGGATTTTAACCATAACCGTTATCGTAAAAACACAAAATCATCAGTGCCAAACGAAAATTACTCAAACAATGGAAAACTAAAATCCAACTTAAATGAAGAAAATAGAGAAAAAAACAGAGCAACCTAGTGAAATAAGTATACCAAAACAAAAAATAGAACCAAAGGATGCTAGAAAGTACAATCAAGTAAATGAAATTAATAAAAAACATAGTCCTAAAATCATGACAGTATCAGCAGAAATTCACCATGAATTACAGCCTGCTACCTCCTTAGCACTTAGCAATACATTTGGCATACTTAAGGATATAGGGAAAAAATAAACTATAATAATAGAACAAGATGTTAATCCAACCACTTCAAATGCTGAAGACTCTATTAACCAAGATATTAACACAATTGACCAATATTTTTTAGATACAGGTATAAAAAAGATAACAAATAAAATCCTTTATCCAAGGAAATTAAAAAGAAAAAAGATACAGAGGAACTAGGGGAGGGAAAAAGATCAAAAAGAACCTACTAAATATATCAACACAGGGAAATTTTAATCTAAGTAGAAAAGTACTAAACAAGGCTGAAGTAAACTACTTAACAAAGGATTCAAATTTGCCCCAACATCAAATATAAATACATTTAAAACTTTTGTCAACCTCAAAAAAATGTTGAGGAAATTAAATCTAAAAAGATTCTTTGCTAATAAAAATATAAAGAACAATAAAAGCAAATTGGAAGGAATTATAGATACAGATTTCAAAAGAAAATCCACCTTTAATCCAAATCAAACTAAAGGCTATTATATGGAAATCTTTGAAAATCTAGTAATAGAGGATATAGAAAAAATAGAGATAAATAAAAGAAAAAACATCTTATCAAAACTAGAGGAACAGGCACTAAAAAACCTGGAAAAGGACAATAATATAATTAGCAAACCAGCAGATAAAGGGGGAGGAATAGCTTTACTAGATAAAGACAAATACATTGAAGAATGCAAGAGACAACTAGCATATAAAGAAACATACCACAAACTAAAATGTGATCCAACTAAAAAAATGAACACATCATGTAAACAATTCCTTAATAAAGGTATACAAGAAAAAAATATTAATCAAAAATACTATGAATTTTTGTTTAATCGATATCCAAATATTCCAGTTTTTTTATATATTACGAAAAAATTCACAAAAATCTAACTAACCCCCTGGCAGACCAATAATTTCAGATATTGATTCCATCACTACAAACTTGTCAGAATATATTGACTACTTCCTCCAGTCTAAGGTAAAACAACTTCCGTCATAACCACCACTATAATTAACTTTGTAGAACAACTGAAATGGGAAAAATATTGTTATTAGTTACAATAGATGTCACCTCATTATACACCATCATAGATCATGAGCAAGGTTTAAATGCTACAAAATATTACTTAAATCAAGAAAAAAAGTTAAAATGTGAACAGATAAACTTAATTCTAGAAGGAATACATTTCTCCTTCATAACAACTATTTTTGGTTTGAAAATAAAAAATTTCCTGCAAGACAGAGGGACAGCAATGGGAACTAAATTTGCACCAAGCTATGCAAATCTATTCATGGGTTGGTGGGAAGAAACCTTCCTAAAAATGGTACCTTTGAAAAATAACATTATCACATGGAAAGATATGTGGATGATATCCTTTTCATTTGGAAAGGTAGTGAACAACCTAGAAAGGAATTTATTAAGGAAATGAATAACAATAAAAATAACTTATAATCTGTAGAACAAATAAGCAAAAAAAGAGGTAAACTTTCTAGATTTTAACATCTATATAGAGGATGGCAACATCAAAACAAAAACATATTTTAAACCCACGGACTGTTCTAACTTCATCTTAAAAAGCAGTCAACACCATGAGCAATGGCTTAGGAATATACCAAAAGGGGAGTTCAGAAGAAGTAAAAAAAACTGCAGTGATAACAAAATATTTCTCAAACAAGCAGAAAATATTAAGAAGAAATTTGTAGAAAAAAATTACCCAGAACAAAAAAATAGATAATGCATTGGAAGAGACAAAGAAAATTGATAGAAAAACTATGTTAGAATATAAAAGCAGAAATAAGGAAGAAAATAAAGAATATGAAATGTCTATCACCATGGATTATAACAAAAATCCTAAACATATAAATAAAGCAATAAGAAAAAATTGGCATATACTCATGAAGGATAGCTCTTTAAAAGACATTTTGCCTAAAAGCCCAAAAATGATATTGAGGAGATCAGGTAATCTAAAAAACATTCTAGCTAAAAGCATGCTTAATACAGAACAGACTATAAACAAAAAAGAGAAAGGGAGATTTTTTAAATGTGGGCTATGTAATGCATGCGAATCCTGTAAAAATAAATTTCCTAAAGATAGTATAGTGGTAAGCACTTCAAATACAAACCAAGATAAGGTGTAAAACAAAATATAATGTAAATCTAGAAATGTGGTCTACATACTAGAATGTAGCTGTAAGAAACAATACATAGCCCGCACCACTAGACCTTTTCACAAAAGAATTGAGGAACTTATCAGAAATAACAAAAAAAGGTTTTCCAAATCATTCAGTTTCAAAACACTTTAAGGAAGTACACAAACAAAACCCAGGAGAAATTAAATGTATGGGTGTTTTAGAGATTAAACAGAATTGTAGGGGGAAACACAGTAAAAACATTATCTCAAATAGGAAAGATAATATATTATTTAAATACCATGGCCCCCAAAGGTTTAAATGTAGATTTTGACTTAAATTGTTTCATCTAATAAAATCAACCACTAAGTCACTATCAAATTGCAATACCATGAATTAACAGTAGTTAGCAGTAAAAAAATGGGAAACAGATACCATTTATCAGTTTCAATCGGCAAGCAGATACAATCACACGAATAATTAAGTTATTAAATAAACTATATCATGAGTGTTAGGAAACTATTTTAACACATATAATGTTTTAATTGTACCTTGCAATTTTATAAAAGTTGTATATTTGTTTTAAGTGTACTATGGAGTAAAAATTAAACATTTTATTATTTAGTATCATTATAGTTCATTTATAATGCGTCGACATATTCAGTAGCGCTGTACATAAGTTAAGTTCAGACAAAGATAAATACAAATTAACAAATAGCAAAGCAAGGAGGGCCCTGTCTTTGAGCTAGGAATCCAATTTCCATGGTGCATTCCCAAAGTACTTTGGATAGAAACTCACAGACTTACAATCTAAGGTATAGTGAGTGGTAAAGGAGAGTGAGAGAGGTGATAAGCATGTTAGAGTGGAAGGTGATACGCTTCTTTAAAGAGATGCGTTTTAAGTGAGGTTTAAATGTTTGGAGGCAAGAGGATAATCTGGTGGATCGAGGCAAGGAGGTCCAGCAACTAGGGGGCAGCACGAGAAAAGTAATGGAAGCGGGAGTGAGAGGAGGTGACAAGAGTTGTAGAAAGAAGAAGGTCATTAGCAGAACGTAGAGGGTGGGTGGGGGAGTATTTGGAGATGAGAGCAGAGATGTATGGGGGAGCATTATTGTTGAGGGCTTTGTAAGTTAGGGTCATGATTTTAATTTTTATTCTTGAGGCTAAGGGAAGCCAGTGGAGTGATTGACAGAGTGGTGATGCCAACACTGAACGTTGTGTACGGAAGATGAGTCTATCAGACGCATTCATAATGGATTGAAGTGGAGATTGTCGGGTGGTGGGTAGGCCAACAAGAAGCGAGTTGCAGTAGTCTAGTCGAGAGATGATGAGAGAGTATATAAGCATTTTAGTTCTGTCTTGTGTAAGATAGTGACAAATTCTGGAGATGTTTTGTAGATGGAGAAGACAAGATTTAGTTAGTGATTGTATGTGAGGGATGAAAGACAGAGCCGGGTCCAGTAGAACGCCAAGTCAACAAGCTTGGGAGGTGGGGGTGATGATGTCATTGTTGACAGTGAGAGAGATGTGAGGAATTAACGCTATGGGAGAGGGAGGGAAGATTAGGAGTTAAGTTTTAGACATGCTGAGTTTGAGATGGTGGGTGGACATCCAAGAGCACATACTAGAGAGGCAGTTGGAGACGTGTGTTAGACGAGAGGGGGATAGATGTGGTGCAGAGAGGTGGATTTGGGTGTCATCTGCATAGAGATGATAATGAAACCCAAAAGAGTTTATTAGGGTACCAAGTGAGGATGTGTAGATGGACAAGAGGAGGGGGCCTAGGACTGATCCTTGGGGTACACCAACAGACAAGGGGTGAGGAGAAGAAGAGGTGTCGGAGAAGGAGATACTAAATGACCAATTTTGTAGGTATGATGAGAACCACGAGAGAGCAGTGTCTCGAATACTGAGGGAGAAAACGATATGGAGTAGAAGTCGATGATCGACAGTGTCAAAGGCAGCAGAGAGATCTAGAAGAAGAAGAATTAAAAAGTGACCCTTTGACTTGGCAGTGAGCAGGTCATTGATGATTAGTGAGAGATGTCTCAATGGAGTGTTGGGGCCGAAAACCGGATTGGAAAGTGTCAAGAAAGGAGTTTGAGTAAATAAATCTGGCAAGGCGGATTTAGACGAGCCGCTCCAGCAGTTTGGAAGCCAGGGGAAGCAGAGAGATGGTGCGGTAGTTAGATGCGACCTCAGAGTCAGATGAGGGTTTTTGGAGGGTGGGTATAACTATGGCATGTTTTAGAGAATATGGGAACATGCTAGTATTTAGCGAGAAGTTGAAAATATGTGTGAGAGCTGGGATTAATGTGGTAGAGATTAAAGAGATGAGCTGAGATGGAATAGGATCCTGAGGACAGGTAGTGAGGCGAGTGGATGGTAGCAATTTGGAGACTTCGTCCTCTGTAGCTGGATCAAAGAAGTTCAAAGTGGCTGTGGTATTGGAGAAGGGAGAAGACTGGGTGTTGTTGCTAGGTTTAGAGGGTGGAGTGTGAGAGCCACTATGATATGAGAGTTCATTGCAAATGTTTTCAATTTTAAGAATAAAATGGTTGTCAAAGTCTTCAGCTGTGAGAGAGGAAGGGATGGGAGGAGGTGGTGGGCGGAGCAGAGTATTGAAAGTGACAAACAGGCACTTGGGGTTAGAGGACAGAGTTGATATTAGTGATGTAAAGTACTGCTGTTTGGCAAGGATGAGGGCGGAGGAATAGGAGCTTAACATAGATTTGTAGTGAAGGAAATCTTCTGAAGTGCGTGATTTCCTCCATAGTCGTTCAGCAGTGTATCGTGTTTGTGTAGTGTGCCATGGTTGTGGATGAGAGCAAGGGCATCTGAGTGCGGTTATGGGGGCCAGAGTGTCAAGGGTGGAAGAGAGGGTAGAGTTGTAGAGTGAGGTGGCAGTGTCAGGGCAGTTGAGGTTGGTGATGGGTCTGAGAAGGGGTTGGATAATAGTGGAGAGCTGAGCAGGGTCAAGTGCTAGCAGGTTTCTGTTCGTGATGGTAGCAGGGATTGGAGAGGGGTGGTGAGAGGAAGATGTGGTGAGGTTCAAGATAAGGAAGTGATGGTCAGATAGAGGGAGTGGAGGGATGACTGGGTAGGAGGTTGTTCTGAGATTGGTGAAGATAAGTTCAAGAGAATGTCCAGCATGATGAGTAGAAGAATCTGTTAGTTGTGAATTTTATTTTATTTATGTACTAATTGGGTAGTCAAGTGTAAATGCTGAGCATTATCAAGTCAATTAAGATAATGACTTAAATAGAAGAACAGACCAACACAACCACCCCCTCTAGATGACGCACAAGTGTGAAACCGGTTGAGTGAATAAACAGCTTCACCTGTGACAACCAAAGCAGGAAACAGAACTACAGCACGTGGAGTGCTCCTACTGCTGACCTGTGGGGATACAGACACAGAGGACTGGAGGAAGCTATCCTCCATTTGTGGGCATTACTAAACCTAATGTAAGCTTTTTATATTTTTTTTACTATGTGTTAAAACATTATTGACCATACTTTTCTCTCACTGATGACTGCATTCATAAAGCTGACTGCACACATAATCCTGCACAAGGTGAGCAGTGACAGGATCCGAGGGCCTGAATAACCTGACATAAATGTAAGGAGATTACCTACTTTTTAAATAACTCTCCTCATTTGCAAAACCTGCTACCTTAGAGGAGCCTCTTTTCTCCTTGTCTATTTTTCAGCACTAAGGAAAAATACACTGAAGATAAGTGCCAAGGATCTAAAGGCACAATATAAAAAAAAAATATATATATATATATATAAATAACAAATTAAAAAAATTTTTTGAGGGGCACTGCAGCAATGCCCCCCCCCCCCCCCACCAGCAGGACCCTGGTGCATTGGGTGCAGCAGAGTTAGATCTGCCCCTGCTTCCTGTCCTGGGAGTAAAGTTGAATTATCCCCCCCCCCACAGGTTTTTTTGGGCTCCTACGTCTATGATAAAGGGACTATTCATACCAATTTAGGATAGCTACACCTTCTACCTTTCAGAACATATTTTTTTCAGGCTGCTAATAAGGTATACTACCTGTAGGAAGAATTGAGCATGTCATTTAAAAAAGACTCAAACATTCTTATTTTTAACAAAGTTTTATTTTTTTCCATGTAACTCCATTTATAGAAATTCTTTGCACAGCCATGCACATGCTCCCATACTTTTCAAATAATCCTCCTTGAGTAACTAGGCAGCAAAGGAGGACATTATTACTTGATCAGAGCTGAAAATAAAGTCACATAGAATAAAAATAAAACATTTTAAATATAAGTAAGATTAATATATATTTTTTTTATATTATGCTAATTTTTCATTCTTTGGCATAAAGACCAATCATTCCAATAAAGGAATGGCTGAAGTGTACATAAGTCTGGTTAGTTTGCTGGTGCTACTTTACAAAAGGGTGGTAGTAGAAACGGCAGGGTAAAATAAAATAACAGAAATCAGCAATGCCTGGTAAATACGTATGATTATCCTGAGATTAATTAATCCTGTGTTTATATGAAAATGGTTTGCAACTGCCACCAAACTATATGTGTATCTTACTGCTAACATGTTTGATGACTTCACTATGGCTAACAGTATATTACTTGTTTGTCTCCTAGTACTCCTAATAACAAAATATCAGTGTAAGTGTTACCTTGTTCCCTTAAGAATCTGGTTATAGATCCAGCAAGTTATAAGTTATTTTAAACTATCGCTACTTGAAAATATTTGTTATCCCACTGCCAAAGATGCTGACTCTATGTTTGGCTTACTGCTGAAATCATCTTGGAAAAAGTATTGGCTCCCCATAACTTTTTATATATTGGTATGTCCTATGTTGGCAGGTCATATCATGTGACCAGCTGTGATCATGCATATTTTTGGAGCCATGGTTACCAAAGAATATTAAATTTAGGTCTTTTTGAAACCCATGGTGAGCATGAATGTACTGTAATTCTATCTCACGAAAAGTAACTATTTTCCCCAAGAGCTTGTGGAATCCACATTGATTTATCCAGGCTGCATTATAAAATATGCTTTAGTTTTTTACTTTGTAAGCCAATTTACTTGAAGAGCCATTTGTTTCCAACATTATAAGTGAACCAGAACAATACAGACAAAATATTTGAAACATTCCATTGGTTGCATACAATAGAATTGTTAAAATAAAAAATAATTTATATAATTGTTAACCAAAAATGTTTTAAAATTCCAAGCTAACTTTATTAAACAGGCCATTTTATAACTATACTAAGCTTCTGCAGCCTATGCATTCAACAATTGATATTTAAAAATAAAATAAAAAATAGTACAGGTCATATAAATTCTGGGATTTGCCATTGAGTGTAGTTCTGTCCATATTTCTGAATATTAGACTGGGACAATGGAATCTGTTTAACTGTGAAAAAATAATTGTTCTAGATTTAGAGTGCAACAGATCACAATTGTAGCTAATTACATTAACATTTAGAATTGTACATTTTATTATGAAATACATCATAATATAATGCATTACTAAAAGTATTTAGACAATGGTTCACCAAACAATTAAGTGCTTTATCATATATCATTTCAGACCTGATTACATAGCGTGAAATTCCAACGTGTGAAAATCACACATAGAAAGTACATTATTACATGCACCTTTGCTGGTAGTGGTGGTGATGGAGGTGGTGATGGTGGTGGAGCCTGCCTTTCTCCTCCTCTTCCTGAAGCACTTCCTGCCAAATGTCCTCTTCTGTCTGAATCTGAGGTGGTGTTCAGTCTGTGGATGTAAAATACAATAGATTTAGACTCGGCTTGTCATGGTCATAGCATCTCTCAGTATTTCTTTGTACTGTTTGCAAATTCATTAGTAATTTCATAGCTGATGTCATTGCTCAAGTCATATGTCAGGTCATGAACTATAGCAAAAGGAAATCCTTTGGATGTGGAGGAAGGAAAACACATTTTCTGTTTCTATTTAACTTTTAAGATGAAAAATATATATTTTTAAATTTATGGATTATTCTCCCAATTAATTTCCATTGTATTTGTCAAGTTTGTTATAAAAATCCATAGGCAAAGATTTGAATGCATATTTCTAATTTGTAGACAGTGATTTGAGATATCGTGTGTGTGGAGTGAGAGGTTATAAACTGAATCCTTGTTAATTTACCCATGGTTTTGATTTTGTTCAAACATGGGTTTCTCTTATGCTACTTATAAGGCCTCAAGGTTATTTTTTCAGTCAATCATTAGTAGATCAGACATAGGTGTGTGCATTTCTGGGAGACATTAGCAGGCATTGAGGTTCCTCTGATTTAATGTCTCTGTAATTGTTAATGCAGCTGAGTGAACCATCCAGTGAAGTGTGATATCAGTGAGATGCTGTGTGTTTTGTTCATATGAATGATGATTGTTTTGTATGAGTCGTGTTACATGTTTGTACTGTAAACCCATACTCACCTTAAAGGTTCTCACACCAGTCTATACCCAATATTAATTAACATCAATATGAATACTTATACATACTGGGAACAAAATGGGTCTCAAAACCAGTGTTAAAAGATTTATTGTGATGTAATGTATAATGTCATGAGTATTATAACTTATTTTGTGGGAAATCAAGAATTCCAGCATAATAAATCATTGCTACTTTAATTATAAGAGTGTGTAAGTAAGATGAATATTTAGGGCCTCATTCAATTGCAATTTTGCCAATTGAATAAGGCTCTATATATGCACCAAGAATATTTTTACAGAAGTTTTTAGCTAGTGAAGACCTTACTTTTGGATAGAAGTTAAGTAACTAAAATGTTCTGTAAAATAAATATGTTATCTGCTTATATAAAGCTCTATTCAATTGGCTAAATTGAATAGGGCTCTAAATAAGCACATAGCATATATATTATTTTAAAGTTTTTAGTTAGTGAAAACCTTGGTTTTGGATACATGCTTACTAACTAAAAACTTCTTTAAAAAAATATGTTATGTGCTTATTTAGAGCCCTATTCAATTGGCCAAATTGCAATTGAATGAGGGCCTTAGGGCCTCATTCTATTATCGGCCGTAGGAGATGCGGGGCCGCAAGGACCGTCCGCAAGCTATTCGCCTATTCTATTCCCTTCCGGCCGGGGATTCCGGCAGGCTTGCGGCCGGCGCCTTGTTATCCCTTGGGGCCTCACGCGCCGGAGGAAAGCCTTTGATCTTAAACGGCCGCAAGAGTTTCGGCCGTAAGAAAATCCTGGTTGCTATTCAATTGCTCCGGGAACCCTCTCTGCAAGGCTAAAACCGAGCTGCAGCCTACTTGCAGCAAAAAGGTCCCGCAGGCACACAATTAAGCACATTTTAAAGCCATAATAAAGCCATCCTGCACTCTGAGGAGACTATAAAGTGATTGTAGGTGTTAGCATTCATAGCACAACATTCCCCTACACTCAAATCCGTCAATACATTTTATTTTTAATTTATGTCACATATCCATGTAAAATGTCCAGAGGGCTTGGAGCACCTCAGACCCGCCCACGCTGCGGCCGGAAAATAGACAGTTAATGTAATCTCGGATTTGGGCTGATGTTCAAGCTTGAGAGGGGGTTGCTATTAATCCTCATGTCCCCCATAATGATCCCTAGCATTTACAGAGCTTTACAGTGCCGTCTTGAATTTATTTTTGCATTTAAAGATTTCTGAGCTTACGGCCGATTGCAAGATATACGGCCGGCCGTAAGGGGATATCCTTGCGGCGCCGTATAATTGAATTGCAAGGTAACGGGAGCCCTGCAAGGAATCGCAGCTTTGCGGCCGATTTACGGCCGATAATAGAATGAGGGCCTTAGTGTTTATGCTGTCCTAGCAACACCCCATGTAATTGAAGCTCCTGCCTCCAATCACTACTCTTCTTTTGCCTTTGCTTTTTCCCCAACCCAAATTTACCATACATACAATTACATAATCACATATAGTGTCAGGAACACTTACATACAGAAATGTCAGTGTATACAGTATACACATTTCTGTGCATGTGGTGACTCTGTGGAACTGTTCTGCTCTAGACTAGGGCTCTTGTTGGCCTGGACAGAAATCCATCACGTGCAAGTGAATATGTTCAGAAGAACTGAACAAGATTATGCTCATATTAACTCTGTACATTTTTGATTACATTTTATACCAACTTGTTCTATCCAGATTGACATGGATAAATTAAAGCTAAAAAAGACAAGTGTGCTGTTTTATGTGTAAGTGATATCATAAAGTACATAGATTTATATTGCAGTAACATCATAGATGATGTAATTCATGATGTTATGTGCAAAGTCATTAGTAATTTCATAGCTGAAGTCATTGCTCAAGTCATATGTCAGGTCATGAACGATAGCAAAAAGAAATCCTTTGGATGTGGAGGAAGGAAAAACACATTTTCTGTTTCTATTTAACTTTTAAGCTGAAACATAAAAAATTTTACATTTATGGATTATTCTCCCAATTAATTTCCACTGTATTTCTCAAGTTTGTTATAAAACTTAATAGTAATTTTAAACATATGATTATATATAATTCATTTATATTATTAAGGAATATAAAATTCACAATTTTATTATAAAAATATCTGATGTAAAATGCTTTTAATAGAATATAATTTAAAATATAAAATAAGCACAGTAACAGTAGAAATATTTTTAATAAAATAAAACAAAACATATATGAATTAAAGCTTAGGCATACAAGTTAACATTTCAATACTTAAATAAATAATGTTTTACTTTTTATGTAAAATACGCAATTTATAAATTAATAACTTATCCCCACTGCAATAACTGGTCACATACCCAAAGATCCAGTACTCATATTTATTCTCTTGCCAGTAAGTACAAACATGGCGGCCTCAATGCCTGATTCCTCCATTCATACACTATTTAATTATTACAGCTTTACACAAGCCCTGCTCAAACACAGCTTTTTTCATCAAAACCATTCCGATAAAAAACACTGTACAGCAATACCCGGGTTTAGCGTTCCACATGTGTTCCTGCATGCAAAAGCGCTTTGTGAAACAGGGCTATACAGTAGATTTTATCGCCAATGCGCTCAGACAGCATTATGGCAAATGGGAGAGCACTGAGTGGGGAGTTAAATAGCTAAATGTTATTTGGCACACAAAAACTGCGCTATCACAAGGTTTAGTGCTAAGCACGGAATTACAGGAAAAAAAAGTGTTAAAGAGAATCATCACTCAAAGGAGCATTAAGCAAGTTAAACCTGTACATTTTTACATGATTATTGTTACCCTGTTTTCTAGCATAATTATCAACAGTAAAGAATGAAGGAGCATGGCATTTGTATGGGTTGCTAATGGAGCAAGTGTGTATTTTTTTATAAAAGATAAAAAAGTTGGTTTGTTTCCTGGCCTTAGATATTAAAAAGGCATTTGATTCTTTAAAATTGCCTTACCTATTTGAAACCTTGTAAAAATTTGGGATTAGAGGAAAATTTGTAAACATGATACGAACATACTACCAATCACTCAGAGCTAACTTGAAACTACCAGATCAAGGGATTACTAACATTCAAATAGAAAGATGAACAAAACAATACTGCCCCCTCTCACCTCTTTTTTTTGCCCTAGCCATCAGATCTTTAGCTTAAACTATCCAAACAGATCCTAAAATTTGTGGTGTACACATAGGTCCACAAAACTCCAAATGTTGTCTATTTGCTGACACCTTACTATGCACCCTTAATAATCCTTTCACCTCAATCCCCTTTCTTATTCATACTTTATCTAACTTTGGAGTCTTTTCATGTTTAAAATAAATGTGGATAAGACTCAGCTTTAAACATAACTATACCACTAGAAACAGTTAAACTTCTTCAGATTAATTATAATTTCTCCTGGTACACAGGCATTAACAGCCTTATTAAATTGCAATTTTGCAA